>BJBW01001036.1:0-144896 GCA_004320125.1 Scolopax mira | reverse complement strand
CAGAGAAGGGGACTCCACGACCTCCCTGGGCAGCCTGGGGAGCTTCTCATCCACAAGCACTCACAAGTCTTTCTCCTCAGGGCTGCTTTCCAGCCATTCTCCATCCAATCTGTATTTGTGCCTGGAATTGGCATGTCCCAGGTGCACTTGGCTTGGTTGAACTTCATGCAACTTGTACAAGCCCAGCCTGTCCAAGTCCCTCTGGATGGCATCCCTTCCCTCCAGCATGTCAACTGCGCCACCAAGCTTGGTGCCATCTGAGGGTGGCTGAGGGTGCACTCTATCCCACTTGTCTATGTCACCATCAAAGATGTTAAATAGTACTGGTCCCAGTACCGACCCCTGAGGAACACCACTCGTTACTGGCTGCTACTTGGAAATTGAGCCATTGACTGCAACCCTTCGAGTGCAGCCGTCCAGCCAGTTCCTTAACATCTGAAATTGCTTTTTTAACTGACCTTTTGATAGAGTGTATAAGGTGCAGATTTTTTTCTAGCATCATACTTGGAGCTCTGCTCAACAAGTGCAACGAAGTGGTAAGAAACCAACTTCTGATAAGAAAGGGTTCGAGTAGCAAAATCCATTGCCACACATCTCATCCTAAATATTATTTTCCTCAATGTGAGGGTGTTATCTTTGCTGCTACTGAATGATGGCCAGCATCAGACAGCTAGAATTATTTAATTCTAATGTTTGCCACTCCCTGCTGTTTCTACATAAAGAAGTTCCCAAGTTGCTGTTCACTTTCAAGTAAGATGGTTTTTCTTTGATCAAGTTTGAAATCACAATGGGATGTGTAACTTTTGTATATTATAAGTCAGTACTTCATTAGTAGGATGGCTTTTCCATTCAATCATGTTAGAGACTGGCAGTTCACCAGGGATCTCTCTTTTCCTCTACTTTAACTCTTCTGTCACCCGGGTTATAGATCAAGGTAGAAAAGAGTAGTTCACAACACATCGTTGCAATCTGCCATTAATTTAATTTTCCTGTTTTTTGTGAAAGGCTTTTGGAAACTGAATTAACATTTTTTCACAGAGGTCCTCAGCACTTTACCATGCAAGTGTCTCTCAATCATTACCCTGTGACAACAATCCTCATTACACAGCTGGGAAACTCAAGGGCAGAATTATTTGTTAAGGTTCACACATGAATTTTTTGGCAGTGGTGGGATTGTGGCACACATTTCCTGAAGTTTAGCCTTAATTACTTCTCATTAAAATAACTACCGCTATAAATAATGTATTCTTCTTTTCTTTATGACTGATGACAGGAAGGAGGTAGGGATAGTTTTCACCTCCCTCTGCTGAAGATGGAGAATATAATATTCTGGAGATTTGTGTAGAACTTTTTGTTGTGATATGATGGATGACCTGGCCCTTCGTGTTGCCTGGCAAATTGCCTTGTACTGCTAGCTTTGTCTAAAACGACTGGTATTGCTGATCACCTCATTCCCAAAGCTAGGTCTCTCCAGAAATGGCTTGAATCCTTCTTGCAGGGAGATCTTAGATTAATACAGCAGTATACACAAGAATAACTACGAGTCAAGAAGCAGTTAGATTTACTAGACAGTGGAAGAGAGGCAATTTAGAGACCTGGAAAATCATGAATGATGTGGAGCGTCATTCAGAAAATAATTCTAGTATGGTGTGGCAGGGCAGCAGTTAGGGATGAGTGCCCCTCTGCACCCAAATGGCTCTATCAATTTTAGAGGTCTTAGCACCTTGAATGTTTATAGATCCTTCATCAAAAATGTAGGTTAAAGGATAAGGTGTGGAAATTATAGGAAATGGAAAGCCGTTGCTTTCAGCTGGAAGCCTGAGATTGTGAATGATTACAGAGAAGAAAGCGGCACAGAAAAAAAATTGTCCACAGGGGGGCAAGGAGCAAATTATAGATGGAGGAGGGAAGAGGGGGAAGAAGTTTGAAGAATAATATTGATGCACTCCTTTATGGAAAGAATATAATTTTCATAAAAATTTAGAAGAAAGCTTGGAAAAGAAGTGTGTGCATTAAACGTTCTTTCCTCTGTAAGGGGAAAAAGCTGGTGAGATGTTTATCTTAGATGATAATGGTGACTATCATATTAATGACTGAAGCATATTTAAAGCAGAAGATGCTAAAGATAGGCATTTTAAAATGGAATCCAACAACTCTGATAAAACACCCTTTAATGAATTGGCACAGCTTTCTCTGATTAGCGCTGATTTTGAATAAATCTTAGAGCAGAGATGGAGTTCCAAAAGACTGCAAAAAAAGCAATTACTGCGTTAATATTTACAGTGTTTGCAATTAGGATAATTTACAGGTTTGTCAATCTAACATTAGTCCTGGGCAAGACAATGAAACATCTAATGTTGGATAGTTAATGAAGCTATTACAATAACTCATTTGGACTGGAAATAATAGTAAACAGTTTTCACTGAACAAATGTGGGGGTTTAAAAGAATTATAAATTTGGTTGGAAAATGTCATAGTGTTGGTGTCATGTAAATAAAAAATACCACAAGACATTCTGATTTAAAAAAACTGGGATGATACTGAATAAACATGGAACTTTTTAAATTAATAAAAAACTGTCTGATAAAATAAATTGAGACTCATCAGTGGAAAATTTTGTTCCTAGGCAGACAAAACATTCTGTTGCTGTACTATATCATACTTTATCAGTGACTTGAAAGAAATACAGACTCAATTTTGATACAATTTGTAGTTCATACAAAAATGAGGGGGAAGAGAGTGATTAATTCTGAACAGGAAAGTCTCCATTGCAGAACTACTTGAATCACTTAAAACACATTTTACAAACAAACAGCTCATCTCAATTTGGCCAAATTATGATAGGTTATACCTAGGAGAAAATAGTGCAGATTTTATTTTGGGGAAGTCCTTCACTTTGATTAAATATTGAGAATAGCTGTAGATAATCAGCTGTACATGGATTCTGGGTGTGACAGTAGTTAAAGGATTAGTTTGTTTTTTGGATGTATGAACAAGGGAATAGGGTGAAAAGCAGAGGTTTTGTTGTGACTGAATTTTGCACTGCCCACAGTTCTGCTCTCAGTAGTGCAGGAAAGCATTGATGAACTAGGATGATAAAACGTCAGAGGAGTGACTGCAATACTGAAGGACTTCAAGGAGTGCTTTGTCCTGCTTCTGGTCCCAGAATTGTTTTTGTTTTGTTCAGTGACTCTTGGAAACTGCATGAGTAACCCCTGGAACAGGGAGGAGAAGTAAAAAATAAGCCATTTCCCCCATCTTCACTGTATAATTGCCTTTTGATTCCTTTTCCCCCAGTCTTTTCATTGTCCTTTTCTTCATAAGTAGTAAATTGGCCTTAGCAAGGAGGATGGGGAGCGCGTCCTGGATGGTGTCACAGCCTTGGCACAGGGCACCTGCAGAGGATGCTGTGAGCCCCAGGGCATGGACATGTGTGCCAAGAGCTGCACTGCTCTGTGTGGCTCCTCATCGCTGCTGTAAAACAAATGAAACTAAGGGTTAGGAAGTGGACTGGGAGACAGCCCTGCTTTCACCCTTCCTCTCACTTGCTTCTGCCCTCCAAGCAGCCCTGCTCACTGCTGAAAACCTTACCTTGATCCTCTGTAGAGCAATGCAGGGCTCTCAGAGCCTGCCAGAGCAGCCAGCCACATCCCATTGTATTTTCATTTGGGAAAGTGTCATTGTACTTTAGTTTTGGGAAGTGACATCTCTGATCCTGTAAAATATGTTGTCATCTCAATTGTTTCTGTTCATGCAGAACCAAGGGAACTGGGTAGTGATGAATGTGACCACATGGTGCCTGGGAGAGTAAGTCCTTCATTACCTTTCAGCCTAATGAAGTCAGCTCTTGTGTTTCTGCGAGCTCTTTTATTCCAGCAAAATGAGGGAATCATCCAATTAACTTTATCAAAGGGCTTTTTTATTGAGATTCAGTGGAAGGGCAGGAAACAAGTGCAGACGTCTATCTGGTGTATCGTCTCTAATTGTGTTTGCTGTCCCTGTCAAGGATGGTGGGAGGTGATTCCTTCTCTGTTATTCGCCTTTCAAACTTTTTTTAAGTGAAGAGGCAAAATAAAGGTCAAATAACTCACTGTTGTAAAAGCAAACAGAACTCAGGTCCTCCATAAATGTCCTAAATATTTGGAATTGGAGAAAAAAGGAATGGAGCTCAGGAGTGCCCAATAACTTTCGCTTAAATTGAGAAGCATTTTGAAAGGATGTTTATTTGGAGTCCATTCATATTCTAGACAGATTATTTCTTCAGACTGTTCTGAAAAATTAATTTAAATTCACCAGAAAGTGAACCAGAGCCAGAGATTTTTTAGGGAGGGCTTCCTCTGGGGAAGGCTGTGCCCAAGGAAGGACCTATTGCTGGAGCACCCTGGCAGGTGAGCAGAGGAGGTGGCTGTGAAGAGGTGCAGCGCCTGGTATTCCCACCTCCAATACAGCCTCTGACTGTTTCTGGACAGGATCTTCTCAGCAGAACTTGCTCATTTTTCTGGGCATGTTGCTTTGGCAGGACACTGCTCTTTCCTCATTTAGTTCAATGGTCCTAAATTCTAGGCTGGGATCAGAAATGGCTTCTTAGAGAGGACTTGATTTGGTAAAACAGAGGCATCAGGTTTTCAATACAAAACATGGCAAAGAAAAGGACAAGACTGGGAAAATTTCTGCCTGTGAGTGAGAAAAGGCAGGACAGAGATGGATGGTATATGGACGATGTGACTAGCTTGTGATGAATAGTTTGATCTCTTAGCACATTGCATAAGGGATTATCATATGGTAGTGATTAAATGTGTGCACTTTAATTTTATTTTTAATTTTTTTTTCTAAAATAAGATGAACTGTGAGTCAGGTAAGAAAACGGTTGAAGGGAAAGATGGCAGGATGATGCTGAAAGGATGACTGTTGGGTGGAGTTACAGAACTAGTGGGGTTTCCCCAAGCTCAATCCTTGGACTGATCTTTGCTAGTAAGGCTGAGAGGAAAAATAGAAGCATACAAACCAAATTTGTTGATGATGCAAAGAGAGGTGTTTTTTTTCATCATAGGAAAGGACCTCGTACAGGAAGACCTGGATGACATTCAAAATAGCTAGTTCTTAACAACACAAGATACAAGGTTGCTCACCTGGGATATATTAATAGGAGCAATAAATAAGAGGTCAAAGACCATTCTTGTGGCTCAGAGATGAAGCACAGTCCTGTTGCAGAGCCAAACTCTTGCACATACTAAAGCAGGGTGGCCATGTGCAACCTGGGACTGTCCTTGGCTTGTGCTCTCCCTGAGCCCAGGTGACAACTGGCAGTGCTCATGGCACAGACTGAATCCCCATCAGATGGCGAGTGAGCAGGGAGCCGTATGGACCACTGCTCAATGGTTTGAGCCTGTGTCCAGCTGCTTCACTCACTGGCAGTGGTTTATATTAGGATTTTGTCATCTAGGAATTTATCTATCTGTTGAAAATGAAGGTGTGGGTCTGCTGGTCCACAGCAGTGTGTAGCTGGGAGAAAGAAAGAAGAAATTAGGAAGAGAGACAGATCCCCGTGTCCAGATGAATAACTGAAGGGAAGCTTTGAGGATGCTATTTCTTGATTTGAAATCTTCTAGAGCTGCCCAGCTCAGGGCAAGTGCCAAGATGTCACTTTACATTTAATTCAAAAAATTTAAAGTAAGTCTGCGATATGCCAAGCATTTGAAGACATGTCTCATTTTTTCAGTAGTGGCTGGTTCTGGGTGTATTTTAGCATTTGGTGTATACAACAGACAAAAGTCCTCATCTGAGGATTCTTTTGTGCTCTGAAGCATGAAAACTGATAGTGTCTTACTGCATTTTAGGATATATTTACTCACTGCTATGTAAGGTAACTGGTTTAGCCTTGAGCAAGTGAAGTCAGTTGCTAAAAACAGCACATCTGATGTAGCATGGGTCTCTGCTTGGTTGCTTAACCTCGTGGGGAGCACATTGCCATGAACTGAAGGCAGGGTTGCACTGCCACTATCACCAAGCTGTTAATTTAGCTGTGTTCCTCTGCAGACATAGGGGCAGGAGCTGAGATTTCTCTCTAGCATTACCAGTTTTAAGGCTTAGGGAGTCCCAGCTTAGGTGTAGAGCTCAAAGATCCCATATATGCTCTGCACAAAGCCAGCCCTGGGAATGTTTTGTTGTTGGTTGATTGGGGTTTTTCAAATTAAATGGGCAGTTATCATGCTGAGAGGAAATTTTAAATTTGTTTGATTAGATCTTATTTGTACATTGATTTGTATTGTACTTGCTTTGTGTGTTTGGACTTCTTATCTCCAAAAGGCCAATTAACTGGTTAGGGTCAAATGAGCCATATCACCATGTGCATTTATTAGGTGTGTTTCATATTTCTGCCCATTCTTACTTCACTGTTTTTCCTGGATCAACACAACCTGATGTACAAGGGTTATTTTTTTTTGCTGCTACAGCTCAGCTGGAGGAAGTTATTTTTTTCCAAAGAACATGTGGGAGTTTTGTGCCCACCTGCCTGTCATAGCTTCAGGAAATGAGTCCAAAAAGCATGAAGAACAGGCTGATGATCCATCAAGCTGTGTACCCTGCCTCCAGCACTGCTGCCAGAGTCCTCACACCGACTCTGCATAGGAAGGTGGGGTTTATTCCACAGCAGAGATTCTTCCACATTCCCAGCTGAAGCACGAAAATTAACATCACCTTGTGACTTTTATACAGACTGTGATAACAGACCTTGATTTTACTCATAGAACTGCCTAATCATCTTTTAAACTTGCAATTCATTAGCCTTAAATAATATTCTAAGAAAGCAATCCTGTTGCAATTCCCAGAGCAAAATCACAGGTATTTATCCACTTCGATGGTAGGTGTAACCTGTGTATAATTAATATGTGGAGCAGCTGAGGAGGAATTCAATGTAGTAATTTCCTTTAATTTAGTAGCACGCACATATGTATTTAGAAGTGTGCCCCTGGTGCTCTGACAATTAGCTAAATTCATCTGCCTGGCACGATGGAGAGAAAGCAACCAGTTGTGATTGCAATAAACAAAAACATCCCACTGCTTCTGCTCAGAATTGGGGAACAATTTGCTTTCATGTCTGATGTGTACGTACAAGGGAAAACTGACGCTATTTGACAAATTGTTGCTTGACATCTTACATTTCTAGAATTCCTTTAATGCATGAGGATACCATAGTCTCTTAGAAGTGTCCCCTATTGGTGTGTTGTTATAACCGAACAAGCCTGCAGAAAAGACAACATGACATCTTAAGGGTGGCACCGGAATGACGTCCTTCTCTTAGCTTTGCAAATTTAATGGTTTGTCACTTTAGAATAAATTATAATGGAATTACCATCCTGGAAACAGTCCTAAATTACAGTAGTAGCAGTAGATTTGCATTATGATTAAAATGAAATGGAAAATACTCTTACTCCCCACTTGCAGATGGTAGATTTGGTAACAGACCTCTTTTAATCACAATGCCAAAGGAGGTGCTGTTGTGTTACTTGGTTGTTTCCTGGACTGCATAGATATTAAGAAAACAATGTATAAATTGTCTCAGATGATTTACAGATGATATTTTAGTAATGTTAATGAGCTTTTATGAAAAAGCTACCGCTCTGGGACTATTTATCCATGGCAAAAAAGCAATTTGTTTATTAATCTACTTATAGCTTATAATAATAACTTATAATGTTAAGTTATTAACTTATAAAGTTATTATTCCAGTTCTCACTTGAGGCACTGTGAGTTATTATTCTTGATAAATACTCACTGGGAGATGGTATGTGTGCCAGAAGATTTAGAGGGTGGGAATAAAAGAGATATGGAAGAATAGATGTATAATATGAAATGAGTTTCCAAGAGTGCATTAAGAATCCGTGACGGGGCTGAGAGGTAAACCTGAGGCTCAAGCCACTGCATTAAGCATGAAACACTACTTTTTTTCTTCTCTGATGGATACTGTCAAGAATGTCTGGTACTCACTGCTTCAGTTAGGATTGATTTATCCTTTCCAAAAAATTCCCTTTGAGGGCAACTGCTCCCCTAATTCATCTGCAAAAAGGACAGGTATATTTTTGAGGTATTTTTTGTCCACACTGTCAAAAATAAGTGTACAGGTATAAAAACTTGTTGTGCCTCTTGTCAGACATCTCTGCACCATACAGCAGGGCACAGAGCAGAATTCATCAGCTGTTCAGGGCTGTGCCAGGGTGGCTTCATGCCCCTCCTGGTGACCCACACTATTTGTGTCCGTTTCCCAGACCAAGTGCCTTTTAGGTTAGAAACCTTCCCAATCAAGGGACCACACTCTCTGCAGATCGTTCTGCAGTTCCCATGGAGCAGACCCATTCCAGCTCTGTCCCATCTTAAGTGGAAAGAGGAGCTGGTCCAAAGTGCATGTGCAGGAGACCCATACCTAGCTAGACTGACACATATCAGTCGTCTTCATCAGGTAGAAGCTGCTGTCTGCTCCATACCTCCCTCTTTGTTTTGCATAGTTGTGAAGAGAGGTGCAGGCATGCAAGGAAGTATGGCACACTTGAAACTGAGTGGCACACCATGCCCACAGGCTCATACACTATGGCTTTGCTTATGTGTCCCCTGGACACCCAAAACCCACTGCTGCCTTTTGCCAGGAACAAGGCCTTTAATTCATGAGAAATGCCCCCAGCCAAAAAAGCAGCCTCATACTCACAGAAGTGCTTTGTTCATCCAGAAGGAAATAAACTCTACGTATACTCAGGCACAGGCAAATCCCACAGAGTTTTTGGGTCAGCTTCTATTAATTTTATGTGGGAAGAATTTAATCTTTACTCCTTTTTTTGTTTGTTTTTTCTGGATTTTTATCCCCACGCACTGGTTGAGCCCGCACAGTGCAGTGTTGTATTGTGCACAGATATTCTCGGTAGTTGGGGAGCCAGTACAGGTCCCAAAAGAGGTACAGATGGTAGAAAGGTCGTACCCAAACCTGAGGCTGGGATAATTAGCAGGAACGTCACCGCTCTAAAATGGTCCCTCTATTTTGGGACTGGAGTTGCAATCCCACAATTGTGGCTGTGTCTGGTGTTGCCTGTCTGGTTTTGTCTGTCAGGCACTTGGGAACTTGTGCATTGTGCTCTCTCATGGGATGTCTCCATTATGCGATAGAGATATAAGTACTGTAGATGGGTGCATAAATTTGGGAGGAGGACGTTGGGGCGCTGTGTTTTCTTAATGGCAGTCATTCATTGCCTTAAATAAATTCATTGCCAGTCATCTTTCAGTTCTCCAGGGAGGGAAGATGGATGTGTGGCAAATAAAAGTAGTAAAGAAAAGTCTGCAATATATATGTAATAACAAAATGTATGCACACATGTTTTTTTTGTGAAATTCAGGGTGTCTTTAAGCACAAGGGGCAGCATGGAGCCCAGAGAGGTGGCACACATGCATCTGTGTGTCAGTGCAGGCGGGTGCTGAGGAAGATGAGGTCTGGCTAACCCACCAGCTGAATAAACAGGAGTTGACTGTGTTGAGACAAGTTCAGAGATCCTAATGGCCTGAACTGAATTCATGGTGATTCTTCTCTTGTCTTCCTTTTTTTCTCCTCCTCAGGTGGAAGAAAGCTACTCTGCTGGCAGCCCGTCAAAAGGCTTTTTCTCAAAGGGGCTCCAGAACCGACCTTCCAGCCCTGTTTCTGCCCCTGTGAGATCCAAACATAGCCCTGGCTCACCCAAAACAGTGTTCCCCTTCCCCTACCAGGAGTCTCCCCCACGCTCTCCACGCCGAATGAGCTTCAGTGGGATCTTCAGGTCCTCCTCCAAAGAGTCCTCCCCTAATTCTAACCCGTCTACCTCTCCTGGGGGCATCAAGTTTTTCTCCAGATCAAGAAAAAGTAAGAAATTGCTCATGTTATTTCAGGAAGATACACAGTACCTCTGGGCTTGGCCCATACTTTACCTGCGGTAGTGAAGTAAGTGCAGATGAGGCATGTGCAAATTGTTCATTATCACTTTGACTGACCATGTGTTTGGGGTTTTTGACATGCTGGACATTAGGGTATGACCTCTGCAGGGCCGTGGACACCTATGCAGTTCTGAGGAGGGAAATCACTCTTCAAAGCTTTGCATAGAAATCCTGAGTCCACATTAGTGGGAGGTTTCTGGGTGGTTTCACCAAGGCTGGTTGGACATCAGCACCAGATCTTGAGAGCAGCTGGAGATGTTTATGAGGTTTATGGTGGAGGAGGGTGCAAAACCAACGTCCTCTTGGGAGCTAAGGGAGACTTGCTAGACTCCATAGAGAATTTTAGCTATTTTTTTAATTGACATTTCTTTGTCCGGTTATAGGAGGGGAAAGAGACCTTTACTGGATAGGAGTAAATGATATGTGTTTCCAATCAAATGGCCACTAAGGGAGTGTTTGAGCTCCTCTGCCATAATATGAAAGGTTTTGTAGACCTTCATGATTTAGAGCACTTGCCTGTTTTATACCAGGCACAAATTTTACCTCTTCAGCACCTCATGGGCTAGCACACCATTAAGACTCAGAAATTAGCAGGATTGAGAAAAGGCTTCCATTTTAAAATTTCCTTGCTGAATAAAGGTTCACAGTGCTGGTCTATAAACCCAACCTGGTCTGCTCAAGCAGTTAGTGGCTATAGGAAGGGGACAGATTTACGGGGAAAGTAGAATAATATCTTGCCACTGGGAATGCTGGATTGTGAGACCACAGTGAGTTTTTCTTCTGTGAACAGAAGAAATAACTCAATGATAAACTGTTAACTGTTGTCAAATCTTCTGTGACAACGTAGGAACAGAATTAGTAAGCCATGTGCCTACATTTGCCTATAAGTTTCTTGCAATGTACTGATAGCTTTCAGTGACTTTTAAATAGTATAAAGAGACCTTCTTGTTTTTCTTCATCAGAATTTCCCTTAAAAATGTTTTTAATCAGAACAAGTACTTTCATAGCGACTTTTGTGCATGAGAACACAGCTATACAAACCCATATAGGATTTTCTTTAAGTTTATCAGAAGTTCTGCTGCAGCTTAATTGAAATGGCATATTTTCCAGTCCTTGGCTCTCTCTAAAAACACCTTCAGGAGACTGAAAATAGGAGAGTCAGTGTTTCTGAAGGACTCAAAGTATACTCCAAGCATCATTTCTATTTAAGGACATTTGTTCTCTGCTTAAAATTCAGGTATGATTTTATGCTCTCCTCTTTTTCAAGCCTCACAGTAATTAAAGTCCATTTAGGTCCATAGGTTTAAATGCTGCTCAGTGAGTACACAGAGAAGGGCTCACCGCTGCATGAATAAAAGCAATATACAGTTCATAGCAAAGCCATCTTGTGACTTTTTAAGCAAGTTATGCTTGAAAATAACACTGTTTAAGTCTTAGCTAGGTACACCAGAATATTAAATAAGGAATCTTCCAGTTGTCAGCAAAATCCTGTTGATAAGGTCACATCCCTGTCACAGGAACAAGCTTGGAATGGGGCCATGCTATTTTTGAGCTATCAGAAGATACCCGTTACTCTGCTGCTCCAGAGAAGGTTGCAGGAATTGCTCTAGGCTTGGGTGCTTGTGGTTTTTTGTTTTTCAGGTAGGAGGGAAAGGGCATGATGATTAAAATTGGTGTTTCCATTGATAATTCTTCCCATTCTGCAGCTTTTTGCAAAACAGACCATTTCTTACCAGGTGCTTTTCCATCATTTCCAACTCCTTTACAGAGAGATTAATGCAGATACATACCCTTTACTACCATGTTAAAGTGGATTTTATTCAGAATGTGCTAAACAGGGGTCAGTAATGAGTTACACTCTTAGGACTTACTATATTTACTTAAATTTTATTGAATTTTATTTAACAAAATATTTTTTGAATTCAGGAAATTGTATGGATTAGCATTTCTTGTATTATGTAGATTTTCCGCAAGAAAAACTTTTCCATTTTGCTACTTTGCAAATAAAGAATAGCCCTATGTATTACAAAACACTATGTTAATTGGTTACATCCCACTCAAAGAAAAAGTCTCTTGGCTTGAACAGCATATCCTGAGTGACAGGACTTCTCAGAGACTCCTCAGACCAGATACCTCAGACCTTTGTGCAGATCTGAAGAAGAGCTAAACCAGTATATGGCTCCCCATTTGTGAAGGTGCATAAATGCTTCACTGCTCAAAATTGTCACAGCCTATGTAATTAAAATCCCATTTTCTCAAGGAGCTTGGGATAATTGTGTTAAAAGTGCATGGGATGTAGGTTGCTTTAGCAGTTCTGAAATTGTGAGTGCATTGAAATCAGATGGACTTGCCATGCTTGCCTGCCTTTACAGCCCTGCTGGTGCTGGGTTAGTAGTATTAAAATAAAAATTAATTGTGTGCTGAGCTGCCCTAGGAAGATCATCACCAACAGGTCAAGGGAAGTCATCCTCCCACTCTGCTCAGCACCTGTGAGACACATCTTCAGTGATGGGTCCAGTTCTGGGCTCCCCAGTACAAGAGAGAAGGGATGTACTGATCCAGAGAAGGGCCACTATGTTGGTCAGGGTCTGGGGCACCTGGTGGAGAGGGAAGAAGGAGGAGAAAACCTTTTTACTGTCTTCAGTTACATAATGCTGTTATGGAGGAGGCACTGCCAGGCACCTCAGGAATGCCCAGCAAAAGAGCAGGAGGCTGTGAGGGAAACTCCAGGCAGATGCAAGAAAAATGTTCTTGATGGAAGTGACACAGCATCAGAAGAAAGGTCCTGAGGGACTGTGAAATTGCTGCCCTGGCAGATTTCAGTAAGTCAATTGGGCAAAGCTCTGAGCACCCCAGTTTAAAATTGAAGCCCTGCTTTGAGGAGAGGCTGGACCAGAGACCTACAAAATTCCCTTCCAGCCTCAGCTCTTCTGGGAAAGAGCAAACCTGTATTTTATCCAGGCAATCTGCAATTAAAAAAAAAAAGTGCCAGGTAAAAGTTCACAGGGTTTGTGGAGAGTGGGGGGTTGTACCCCAGTTTACCTGAAATGAGTCTGTGCTGCACTCATTCCCTGTCATCATGGAGCGATACGTGGGGAAATTACATGCAGTCTTTGTTTTAAATAACATACCCTGTCTTCTCTCCACTTCCTCCTCCCACGCATTGTTCATAACACAGACTAACCTGTTACTCTGCATATTCCTTGCTTTTCTTGGAAGCAACTTCTTCCTAGTTTGTTTTCATTTTAACGGCTATGTGTGGTATTTGCAGCGCTTTCTTTCACATGTATTTGCTCTTTTCCTATCCTAGTTATTTTGCCTTTTGAATATATGCAGTTTAGGAAGGGCATTAATGGTTAGGGTAGGATGATATTACACCAGAAAGTGATTTGCAGACATAAGACTTAAAACATTTTCCACTTAAATGTGGAAAGAGTTGAAAGCTCTTGCTCACCTTTAATATTGTATCACTTGCTTTGGCAGTAGCCAAAAGCTCGTCTTTGTGTCTTTTCCCTTTTGTTATCCCAGTTCAGCACCTGGATATAACCTGACAGCTCTGATCTGACAAAAAGATTTGCCTTGAAAGGAAAAATACCTGCCCACAACATGTACTTGGCCGCCAGACACTGCAGGTATTTTCTAAGTACAGCTTCACAGTAAAGTGCTGGCTGGGTCTTCATGTCCAGAGTCCCTCCTTTGAAAGGTCAACAAATCCACATTGGGCCCCTCCTGGCAGAGGCTCTACTGAGACTTTTTCTGGGTAAGGTGTGTGCTTGGCCACCAGTGTAGCCCCTTCAGTTCAGGAAATTCACTGCAGAAAAGTACAAGACAGCCCTTTGTGTGTTGGGTTTCTGCACAAGTGCTTTGATGTTTAGTTCTCGGCTTTTTAATTTGTTCTTTGTCTGAGATTTTCTTTACAACAGCACTGTTAGATGGATAACTGAAAACTGAAAGTGGATTTGGGATGAATTAAGCTTGGCTTTGAGGTCATGCAGATGAATTGCTAATGCTGATCCCCCGCGCTATGAAGCTTGGTAGATGCAGTCCCACGCAACACTGCCCACCTTACACCTCCCAAAGCCAGGCACCTCCTGAAAGCAGAGACTTGGCTCTACGAGATGTTTTATCCATTAGCATGGGCATGTAAGCAGCTGTGGAACATTGAGTAATTAAGTTTTAATTATTTATTTAATATTTTCATTGGATATGAAAAAAATGAGCAAACTGGAATGACCTGTAGCTAGCAAGAGGCTTTTACAGAGCTGACACTGATTTCCTAGGTGCTTTTCAGGGACAGCAGGAGCAAAGGATGAGTAAATAGGTGTGAGTTGAAGTTTGAGGTGCTGTGAAAAATGACTTCAAAATTGGCATTGTGGAACTGTTTTCCAGTTTGTCTTGGGTTTGCTCAAAATTACATGAACTGTTCTCATGAGGAACAACTTGGGACCTGGTGCTCTAAGATATTACTGAGTCCTGGATGCGATGGGAATGCCTGTCTTGTGTCCCAGTTTGCATGAGCAGGTATGATGAGAAGAGAAAGAAGTGGCACAAATTTACTCTCAGTGAAGTAAACTAAACTAATCTAAAGAAGACACAGGAGGATGACTACACTGGGGGAAAACACAATTTAGATTACACTTTTCCATGGTCTTTCAAGAGCTCTCCCTTCAGAGCCAATACATATACAAACAAATGAGGAGAGCTTTATTTTGCTGAGTGGAAATTAGGGAGCTACCCCTGCAGATAGGCTAAAATCAAATACCCTGAATATTTTATTAAAAGTACATGGTTGTATGAAATTTCGGTTGATAAAATGTAAAAATGTAGTTTTTTCCATGGAACTGAATGTCATGTTTGAAGGGCAGGAGGGGACTTTCCACTCCTGCTTCCCCTTCCAAGATCATCAGTTCAAGTAACAGCAATACTCATGACACATTGATGATGCTGGCAGTTTTAACAGCAAAGGAAATCAATTAAAAGGTTTCCATTGACCTAAAGCTTTGGGTTGTGGTAGATGGGATCAAAACATAAATTTAGCTCAGAATTAAAGGTTGTTTACAGAACTTTGAATGGAACATTAGGCATCTTTCAAACACCTTGAAGCTGATGGTCAGATTTGAATCACAGTGAACTTGCACTATATTTGAAGAAGAAGATGTTTTTCAATGTAAAGTTTTAATTTTCTGCCCTCTCTTAGTGATTTTTCTCTTTCTGAAATTCAATACTATTAACTATGGTGCCTAAAATACTCCATAAGGAGGGCTCCTGGTGCTCCAATAATAAAGAACCAAATAGTATCTTTTTGGAGGACTGCAAGATACAATACAGAAAGGTTGTCACATATTTTATTAATTCTAATATTTTATTTTCTTGGAGGTCATTTTATGGTTAGACTATGCCCTCTATAAAAAAAGCTTATGACTGTACTGTTTTTTACCCATAGATGGAGCAAGCAGCTCTCATTTCCAGTACCTCAGGGAAGAAACGGGGAAAACCCTGCAGGATTTCATGCTCCCCCATTCAACTTAGATCTCCTGACTGTGGCTGATCAATGCTAAGGCTTTTCTTCAAGCTTTAAACTGAAATTTATTTCCCCTCAGATTTTAATACATACTGGTGACGTTTAGGTAACACCTTGCAGTGAAGCTGGATTTGGTCCGAGACAGGCTGTTGTGGAGGGTCAGCAGCTGGGTGCAGGCATTTCATCTACTGCTGCATCAAGCTATTTCCCACCATATTCCACTCTTGAGGAATACCTTTCTGTGACACTCGGTGCCATGCCATGGGCTGTCCTCACTTGTGGCAGCTGCTGGAGTCTACGTTTGGATTTTCCTTTGCTAAATCCATAAATTCGTCCCAGAGTCCTGGACTCTCCCAGCCTTCAAACTACAACTGCAGTGAACCATCAATTATAACCTGCATCGGGATGCTGGACAGCTGAGGCCACTTCCATCTTGGGTTTTTCATCCATGCTTACAGATCCCCTGCCATCTAAACAGAGAGGTGGGTGGAAAGGCCATGGGGCAGCTTTGATTTCTGTCTGTGACTACCCTCGTCATGCAGGACAAGGGGAGCAGGTGGTAGAAGGATGGGACTGCTTGGTCCAGTTGCACCTTGGGAAGATGGTCAATCCTATAAAACCTAGGAAAGGAGTAGAGCCATTTGTCTTGCTTTCTTTTCCAGTGCTGCTGCGCAAATCCATCTCATCATACTTTTTCAAGCTTGCTTTGCCTGGAGAGGCAGACAGAGGGACCAACACCGTTCATTTTGATCTCGTCTACATTAGAAAAATGACCTTTTGCAGACAACATATGTCAGCACAGCTACAGCCGAGCTGGTGTCACACATAGCTTTGTGTGGCCAAAGACAAGCCACATTCAGCACTGTTTCTCCTGCCAGTTACTGACATCTACTATCAGCAGCAGGTGATTTTTCTGGTTAAAATGTGCCCATGATGAATGGTCTTAGTGTGCTTTTATATTCTTTACCGCTCTTTCTAGGCAAGAAGAATTTTTCAGACTGTCTTCAAATTGCTAATGATGTAGATGCAAGGATGAAAAAAAAAAAAAAAGGAATTTTCTTAGTCTCTAATTTTCATCTGTAGGGCATGGGACACTCCTGTGACCAGATTAATTCCCATCTTCTATCTCTTTCCTGGGGTTTAAACTATAAAACATGCTATAAATGATTTTTATTATATATATATATTTATAAAATTATAAAAGACTTTTTAATAACAACCAAGTTATCATTTCTTGTGATGTATAGACAAGACCTTAGTTTTATATTTGCTCTGTTAGAGACTGCTGCTGGTGTGCAGAGGAAATAGCAACTACAGTTCAGACATATCCAAAGGTTGATGAACCCTGGTAACTTTTCACTGCTTGTCTTCTTTGTGCCTTTTGATAAGAGAGGTCTGCAAAGCAGTGTTCATGTGCAGGTGACTTTTGTTCCCCTACAGGTAGTAATATAAGCAACAGGAAAGCTAGTGAAAGAGTTTTGAAGTCTCAAGCTGTCTAATTACAGGCTATTTGGAAATGAGTTGTGGGGGACTTCTTTATGGTTGTGGGTTGATTTTTTTAAAAACTATCTGTAGTTTAAAAATCCAGGAATACATGTAGTAGCAGATTTTCAAACATGTTTAGGTGTCTATTTTCCATTTAAATCAATCATTTCGGAATTCGGTTCCTAAGAAAGTTAGAAGTACTGGAGAACACTGGCCACCAAGCAAGGCAGAAGGCTCTGCAACCACTTCTTCTGGGAGACCTCTTCTTCTTGTTCTCAGGACAAGAGGAAATGGACACAAACTTGAGTATAAGAAGTTCCACCTAAACATGAGGAAGAACTTCTTTACTTTGAGGTGGCAGAGCACTGGAATAGGCTGCCCAGGGAGGTGCTGGAATCTTCTCTGGAGATATTCAAAACCCACCTGGACATGTTCCTGTGCAACCTGCTCTAGGTGGACCTGCTTTGGCAGGGGAATTGGACTAGATGATCTCCAAAGGTTACATCCAATTCTTTTATTCTGTGAGACCTCATGTGCACCTAATTATCACCACGCCTGGTAGCGACTGAATAATCTGGGGAGATGAGATAGGAATTTTATGTGTGTGATGCCTTCAGAGGCCCTTGCAGTCTTCTGTACTAGCCTAGGAGGACAAGAAGGGCCTTTCACATTTGATATTGGCTAGAAATCACTAATGATTTTACAACATGCCCTTGGGAAAGGTGGTAGAGGCAATATGAATATAGAAAGAAGTGCAACTTAGCAGGCTGAGAGCCACAGGACTTGTGGATACCTGGTCCAACTTTTATTACAGTAAATGTCATTTATATTTTTTTCTGTGGACTTTCAGAGAAGATGTTTCTCCTGTTTCTAGTAGTCCATTTGTATGGGAAATAGGCATGGGCAGAAACTGCAGTCTTAAGGCTGAGCTGGCATAAACCATCACATGATCTTTTAGCATCTGCTTCAGCACAGCATCACTTCCAACAGTCACTGGCAGAGCCATGAATCAGGCAAGGAGGGCCTGTAGCATCCATTCTAATTCGGCCAGTTGTTGGAGCACTTGACAGCAACTTGTATGGTAATCATCCAGCCTATGGATTGTCGTTGGTCCATTTGGTGTATACAGCAAATTTAAATGCAGGTTGGTCATTGCTGGGGAGAGAGGATGTGGAAAAGTACAGAAAATCTCCTCTGATATAAAGCTGCACATGGTGCCAGGTTTAGGACTTGGATTTCCCCATTGCCATAATAAGTCATGCTGGTTTAGGAGATCTGGGAAGAAGCCTTTTGTACTTTCAGTTTGACAGACATGAAAGGAAATTGTGTAATACCAAGGTTACATTAACATTACAGATCTAGCTAATTTCCATACTCCTGAATCTGTGTGATGGAGCTAAGTCCTTCCACGCTGCTCTCTATTTGACTCAAGTAAAATCAAGTTTCCTTTGTCAAAGCAAAGGAGAACAAAGATGCGACTTTTTGAAAATTAATTGGTTTAGGATTTTCCAGCCTAGTAAGTTAATTGATTTGGATTTTATTGTGCTTAAAAGAATCAACACATCAGCTGGAGAAGGCTAGAAGACATGTTCTTTGTTTAAAATAAAAAGAGGACAGGCAACATCTTCTACTCATGTTAGAAAATGAGCTTGGGTCTAATTTTTGGACATTGACCTATGAATGGTTCCCAACCATCACAACCTTCACAGAAATATGTTTGAATAATGTATCCTAAATGGGATAATGAGCATTTGGAGCCAGTAACTGTTATTGCAGATGCTTTGATAGTTCGGCAAAACTTGCAGCAAGCTTCTCTGGAACAACATGGGATATACTGAATAAAGGGAGAAAATCATGCAGAGGACCCAATTCAGCATTCAGAATGCTGAGTTCAGAAAAGCATTTTACTACTCACAGGCACATATATGCCCATCAGCTGGAGGTCCATGCTCCCCAAAGTTTGCACTGGTTTTGGATTTGCAGGATGAGGGCCGTAAAATGCTTGGAAACCCTGGCTGTACTTTGCCAGCTGGCATACAGAGCTGTTTGTGCTGCAAAGTGGGCGTCTGTGGATGCTCTACAAATTAAAGTGCAAAGGATGGGGCAGAGAGGTGAGGATTCATGGTGGGTGCAGTGTGAAGCTGGGATAAGTAAAAATGTGGTAGGGAATGTAAATTTGAAAGTAATGTCCTGAATAGTGACCTTCATGAAGGAAAGATTTTAGTCTGTAGAGTCACCTGTACACTACAAGCAATATCATGTAGCTGGAATTCTCCCCAGTTTGTTTCTCTTTGGTCCATTTTCTGGATGCCAGAATTTGTTAAACAGCTAAACCAGTACATCTACAGAGCATTGCTGTAAAGGTCCAAATGTCAGGAATTATTAACTGATTTGTAACAATCCTAAAACCATTGAGCCAGCTATGAGCTTACAAAGGTCTCTGTGCCTGGAATCTCTAGGATAGATCAATGGAATAATCGCCCACCCCAGGGAAGGCTGGTTCTGGCACAAGGTACTAAATGTTTAATGAAACCCAAATAGGATCTTTCTTATTTTAGTTTAAAAAAAAATAGTTGTGGATTGTTAAAAAAAAATTTTCTTTCTTCCTGAGTTTTCTTCTATGTTCATTTCTGTCACAGTTCACCCAGTATTTGAAGACTCTTCTCTGTCTTAAAAAACATTCTTATCTTAGATTATGGAAAAATTTTGATCCATATGTAATTGATATGGTAAACAAATACTTGGCATCTTTGATGGTCAACTATCAAAACACCTCATTTTCTTAGTTGAACTATTTTGCAGCTTGCCTCAGGGCTCCTATAAGCACATTTTATTGGTAAAATGTTGGTAAAACTGCAGTGGTTTCTAACAGGGGTCCTTTGTAGTTTGTTTCTTGCAGCATCTCCTGCTGCTTGTGGCTCTCAGAGCCTGAAATGTAAGTGCAGCTTTGAAAGCCCCACGTAGCTGTGTGACACAGGGCTGCGGTGACAAGTGGGTAGCTATGCCAGACAGTGCTGCACTGTGTGAACACAAACTGCATCTCTCTGGGAGCTCCTATGTGACTGTGAAACATAGGTGCCCTCCTGTGGGCATCCCACTGCTCCTCCTTGCTGTATGGAGAGCCTGGGACTACCTTGCCTGCCTAGAGGTGCCTAGGTTTAGATTTTGAGCAGGATGCTAAGGACCTTTTATTATGCTTTTTTTTTTTTCTCTGCCTCTGAACCCATTCAAACTGCAGGGGCTAAAAGCATCCCTCCCTCCGACATGGGTAACAACAATCATTTCAGCAGTTGTTCAGGAAACTAGCTTCTCTCCTTGTTTGCCAGGAGGGTTTGCCATTGCCCTCAGATCAGGATATGGCCCTCAATGTGTGATAGACACTTATTTGTGTTGACAAATACACAGACCCTCACACAATTAATTTCTGCTGCGCAAGGCATGTGAAGATTAGCCATTAATCATATGTTCTTCAACAATCACTGTTATTTGGGAATCCTGAGCATTTTGTGTCAGGGTCACTGTGAATGTATCTGCTTTATCGCCTGCCTGAGCTGGGCAGGAGGTTTGGTGTCAGATTTGTTTGCTTAACTTCAGTATAAGGTTTCCAGAGCTCTTCATGTTCACAGTCTTTCCACAGATCTGTTAAATGGCAAGTAAATTGTGCTTGGCAACCTGAGCTGTAACTCCAACAGGATGATGCTGTTTGCAGTTATGCGGTTGCTCCAATTCCTTTCACACGCCAACATGCCCTCCTTAGCACCAAGCAGCCAGAGGCCAAAACTGGCTTTAATCCATGCAAAATAAAAAAATCCACATCTAAATGCTATGAAGGTCAAGGCTTTCTGGAGAGGAAGTGAAAGAATTGCATGTGAACTAATGCTTAGCAGTGAAGTGAGAGGACCTACACGTGGTAAACAGTGCCCATGTTATTTATTCTGTGTTTAACATCTATATTAACTGCCTGCCTCCTTTGTGTGTCATAGGTTTGGGTTGGAAGAGACTTTAAAGGTCATCTAATCCAACCCCTCTGCAATGATCTAAGATGTCTTCAACTAGATCAGGTTGCTCAAAGCCCCATCCAACTAGACCATGAATGTTTCCATCCAACCAGGGATGGGGCTTCAACCACCACTCTGGCCAACCTGTAAAAAGTAGAGTCTGCTGGAGAAGTGTTGAGCTTGGCCATGTTTGGTGCACCTCAAAGGATTTTGGAAAGACAAGAAGCAAGAACAGCAGTTGAAACACACATAGCCAGATAATAAAAATGAGATTTTGGCAGAGAAGTCTTCAACAGTGGCGCTCAATTGCAGTGCAGCACTGGCCTAAACTTGTTCTGGAGAGTGAACCTCAAAAATGAATTTACATGAAATTTAGATGAGAGGGTAGCTGATTTTTTTCATCTTTTAGAAGAAAGTATTGCTCCTTCCAGCAAAGCTAATTAATGTGGGTTCTGCACATGCAAAGATCAAATTCCGCTATATTATGTGTATTTAAACACCTCTGATTTACTACAACAAACTTTCTCAGGGTGACACAGGAAGATTTGACCATTGGGCTCTGAACACAGTGGAACAATTTCCAGACTTGAATGCCTGAAGTTAATAGCATAAATCCTTGTTGAGACACTTAAGCCAGTTGACTTGGGGAAAATGAAAAAAAAAAAAAAGGCCTTCTTAACTAAAAAAAATAGAAAAAGAGAAATAAAAAGGAATTATTTTGGTTGAGTTCAGCAGTATTTCCTAGTGACCCCTATGAAGGCAGTGATCACTGAGGAATAGTTTCCTGCCTGGGCATCTAAGTGTCGGGTTTTGTCCTTCAAAGCCAGAGGAAAGCCCTTACTTCCAATGAAATCAAAGGCACTCTCATTGACAAAAGCCTAATTGTGACCTTTTCCCCCTTAAAAATGTAAATAGTAAGTAATGAGGATTATCACCAATCTGACATCTTGTATGTTCAATGATGTTCATGGAAAGCTTTCAAGCAAATGGTGGGGATTAGCGCAAACCAGTTTGTACAGCTGTCTAGATTTTGTTGAATCAGAAACCCAGTCTGCAGAAAAATATGTGGATTATCAGCAAATACTTACCTAGTGGTAAGGGAAGATGGGCAGGGTTAGATGTTCTGAATTTAGAGAAATGGTCAAATCTGTGGCTGTGCGATAACAGATATGGAATTCATTGCAGTAGTTAGGAACATTCTTCCCCAGTTTTCTTTGTTGTAGAAACAAAGACCAAGAAAGAAACTGAGATTTAGCATTTTTCTTGATTATATTAATGTATTTAATTAATAGCTATCAGCTATCACTTTGCTATTTCTTGATGGGCCATAATTCCTTCAAATTTGCTTAACAGAAGCAGATTTATGTGCTCATATTATCCAGACCATTAGGGTGAAGACTGTGTAAATGAAAATGCAAAAAAAATTTACCCTATCTTATTTTGTGTGTTCTGTAGAACATCTCCATGTAACATAGCAGCACTTATCCCTGTAGTCAGGTAAACCCTGAAAGACAAGTCCTCCCTGGATTTGGAGTGATGGTGGTGATGGTGGGCTGGGGTGGAGCTTCTGTGCAAGGGAGATGTTGCCAGAGAGGCTTCTGTCCCTGGCTCCCAGGTCATGTTTTGCTTTGTCCTTTAACCACACTGTTCAGGGTTGATGATGGGAAAAGAAATCTCAGAGGGTTTTTTAAAAGAGTAAGCCCTGGTGAGGTCTCAAGGATGGTGGCTACTCTGGAGGATGGTGATGGAGGAGCATGTGGCCATCACAGAGGGTGAAATTAAGAGTAAGGCACCTTGTTATGTGTGGCTGTGGCAGGAGAGTTTGTGTGGCAGTGGGGGACCATAGATTAGAGGAGGGGGGGTGAAAAACTTTGGGAAAATGGCCTTAGATCAGCTCTTTCTGCAACTGCAGTTTCTTGGCAGGGGTTTTGTTAAGGCATGTCACTGCAATTAAGTCGCATTAAAGTCAAACAAGCTGCTGATGAGCACTCGTCAGAAGTCACACTGCTGTTGAACTGACCTGTCATTTCGGGATGAGCTTTGAGGCAGAGTAGCTGGATTGTGTCTTAGAGCAGTTGGAAGCCACTGTGGCCATCACAGGAAGCCCCAGTAGCCTCTATGGAAAGACAGAAGAGAGTGAGCATTGTCAGTGGATGGATGTTACAAAGCAGACAGCTGGGCTGCAGAATGGGAAACTTAAATCCACTGCGTGCAGCTGCTTCCCTGAGGAGCCCAGCTACAAAGCGAAGGAGCAGGAACGCTGATGGAGCATGGACCTCCACCAGCTGTGCCACACCTTTAGCCATAGCTTGGCTCTAGTTTAGCTGAGAGAGCCAAGAGAGGGTCCTGGCTGGGCTGGGCTGGGGGTCACAAAATCACATAATCGTCATGGTTGGAAAGGACCTCTGAGATCACCGAGTCCAACCATACCCACATAAAACACCGCTACAATCTTGGCAGCTAGAACATGTCCTGAAGTACATGTTTCTTAAATACCTCCAAGAATAGTGACTCAACCTACTTCCTGAGCAGGCTGCAGGTCTTGCCTGTGCTTGGAAAAATTACTTGGAGAACTTAATCCTCAGGATTCACACCATTATTTTCACTCTTTTATTAGATTTTGTATGTAAGAAGGAGCATGCAGTTGGGAAAAGGTGAGAGTTTCTCATGCACTTGTTCATGTTCAATGTGAGCATCCTGGCACTGCCTCCATGCTTTGCATCTTCAAGTCATAAGCTCTTATGGTTCCCACCTACAAGAGGCTTGGAGAAGGCAACAGCAAAAGGCAACACAATGAAACAAGCTTGTTGAGTCATCTCCATCTTTCTTTCCATTGTGTATCACTTTGTCCATTTCAGTTTTAAAGTTGAAAAGAAGAGATGTGGTATTTTTGAGGGCTTTTTTCCTGCTTGAAGCTTTCCATCTGTTTTTTGACAGCATGCATAGTTTTTCCATGTACATTTTTTACCAATGGTTAAATTGCAAGACTGGGGGTACTACGACAGAAATGTGTCTCCTGCCTGCAGAGCTGTCAAAGGCAGCACAGTGTCCAAAATCTCAGCCATGTCTGGTACTGCTGTGATTAAAGGGGAAAACAGAATTACACTGCACAACTGAACCTCAGATATTGACTGCTTTGTAGTTGACATCAGTTGGAAGGAGTTACGAGGTTGTGGTATGTGTTCTTGTTGTGTTCAAGCCTTATTTGCTCTCTTGAAGTGATGTCATCAGGCTTAGTGCAACAATACATGGATTTTTTGTGGGGATGAGCAATTGCTAGGAGCAGGAGCAGTTTGCCCTTTGTTTCAGTATGGCTAAGCCAAGTCAATCCCCAGTGCAGAAGGGTTCTGCAGAATGGGCCACCAATATTTGGGATGACATTGTTGAAAGAGAGAGTTGGCTACTTGTGTATTCAAAGCCTGTGACATTATTAAGAAAATAAAACAAGCAACAATGAAGAAAGTATCCAAACAGCACATCATTTCCTTTGGGAATTAACCCTGCAGGGTGCTGAAATCTGCTGCTGCAGAGCACTGGGATAACTGTGCATCATTCCTTGCTTAGGAACCATGTCAAGACCAGACTGGAAAAATGATCCATAGTGTATTTTTCAATTCTTTGTTATCTAACTGTCAGGAAGGGGAGTTTTGTGCTGTATTTCGTATATTCACTTTGGTCCTCTTTCTGTTTCTGCCTGAAGCTCTCTGTCAAGTCCTTCCAAATTCTTTACCATAAAAGATAATAAAACACTACAACCCTTCACTGACAGGCATCCAGAACTGTTTCTTCAAACAGTAAGGGGCAAGTCAGCAATAAGGGGAAAGACTGGGGAAAATTCGCTGCATTTTTGCCATCAGTGAAAACCCAGAATATACCTACTGTAACAAAAAAATAGCAGGTACTTAATAATGCTCTTTTTTCCCCAGGACTCCATGGATTCCCACCAGTAACAATTTACTCTAAGCACTCTATGAAAAGCAATGTTAAATCTTTCTGCCTTCTGCTTTGGAGGTCATGGAGAGACAGCTGAGTGAACCTCAGCAGTGGCACATACAAAGCATAAACTACTGTCTTTGGGCCATGGTAAAGAAGGAGCCAAGTCTTAATCACATAAACAGATTCTTATATGCTTTCCCCATGCTATTTTATAAAGTGCTTATATAACTGAAAAGATTAACCTCAGAAAAACAAAGCTAGAAAAATATTTTTACGGCTTCTTATTTATGGCTTTACTATGGTTGAGGAATTAGTTTGCATTTTACAAAGCCAAAAAGTGGGGGAGGAGAAAGGAGGAGGGATCTGAATAAGGAGAGATATTTGCACGGCTCTCAGAATATTAAAGAAAAACTAAAATCCTGAGGAGTTACCGCTGTCAAATGCAGAAACACAGGCAAATCCTAGACTGGAGCGGGACTCAGTATCCAGGCAACGTCAACATTTTTTGCTAAGCTGCTGCCAGCGTCGCTGACAGCTTTTGACACTTTATGGTCATATTAAAAAAAATAATGCCTGACATCACTGAAGTTCTTAGAAATTAATTTCTCATCCGTCCATCAGATGCGAGGCTCAGCAATACGTGGCACATGCACATCTTGCAAACATTCAGAGGGAAAAACCCTTTGATGAGTCCGTGGCTGGGAAGGTGTGTGGTTCCTTGTTTCTCTCTAAACACTTCCATGCCCCCAAAGTTTCTTGTCCTCTCTCTTGGACACAGTTACTTATTGTGCCTTAGGGAGCAGATCACAATTGATTAAGCTCTTTATAAGCAATTTCTGGTGCTGTGCTATAGGTTGTAGGATTAGAGGAGCCCTTTGCTGTGGTAGGGAACTTCTTTCCTAGTTCCTTTTTTGCATGATGCAAAAGCCAAGTGGTTAAATGAGGTTAGAAAGTTAATTAATATGCTAATAATGTTAGTATATGAAGGGAAAAAGCCCTTGCATTTGCAGTCTTACAGGGGTAAGGTGGGACAGATGGGCTCAGAATCCATACAGCCTGATGGCCTCAATGCTGTAAGGCTGTAGAGACCATGCTGCAGGGTGAAAGAAAGGAAAACAGTTTGCTATGTCCACTTACTAAAATGCAGGTATTTTTGCTCTGGAAGAATTAATACAGTGCAGACCAACCTTTCCTTGGAGCTGAAAAGTTGAAATTGTGTTGAGGAGCCAACCTTGCTCTTCATCATGGACCAACACACTCCCCAGGTACGTTTTGTGCTTCTGGAGCAAAAGCAAAACCATCATTCACCTCAGGAACCTTGTGACATCAACCAAAGAAAGGTCAGTAAGATACCTGGAGCTTTCTGATCAATAAGGTCAAGTAAAGCAAATACCCAGTAAAACTTGTTGCTAAACATGATGTTTAGCTCACTGCTTGCTAAGTAGCTAAGCACATTAGGAGGAGATGCAGGGGGAGCTGCTAAGCTGCAGAAAGTCTTTTGGACTCTGCTGGTGCCCAACTCCATCCCTCCCACCCCCCATTTGCGCAGGCTGTGATGTGGCAAGTTTGTGTGGGCAGAGATCTGGGGCAGGAGCAGCCCCCTCCACTCTTGGCTCCCAAAGAGCATCATGCGTGACTCTGAGTGGATCTTCCCCAGGTTTTGGTAAAGTTTCAATAATTACTGTAGTTAAAGAGTGTGAATTTTGTAGCGGGTGACTGTAAATAGGGAGGGCTGGAGGGAGCAGGGGGAATTTGGAGGGCCTGATTTGGGCTGGTGATGCTGAGGGCTGTGACTCAAAATAAAGACCTTCCAGACCAGTGGAACCTTCCTTGCCAGTGCTGCATTTGACACAGGAGCTTGTGTTGTGTCTTTTAATGGGTTGTGCAGGAAAAAAAAACTACTCAGAAATTAATATAAAGACTTGTTAAGTTGCTCAGTTTTGATGACAATGAGCCTGTTTTTTTCCTACTGAGGACAGTAAGAATTTGGTCTCTTGGGCTAGGGGTTAGTGCTCTCCGCCCTGCGTTTGCATTGCCCCACTCCGAACAATTCCTGAAGACATGGAGGTTTTGCCATTTGCCTTTGAAGACATCAGCTTGTAATGGATGTAGGCAGCAAATAAACAGGAAGGAAAGCCTGTAAGTGGTCACTGTAAGCATCTACTTCGTCTGCTGTAGGTCTTTCTTTAAGATTTTTAATTATCTTTCCAGTTAATAGAGACAGAAAAGGGATTGATGTAAGCATGAGACTCTTGCAGTACAGTATCACACAGCATCTGAAGATGGCTTTTCATGTGAAGCTCTTGCAGAGATGATGTGAGTTACCCCTGGTTGTGCAGTGGCCTGGTAACAGAGCTGAGAATAAAAGCAAAGTCTCTGAACTCCCTACCCAGCCCCATTTCAGTGTTCCTTCCTCCCCTCCTCTGCCACATCAGTGGATAATTTCTGTTCATGTGTATTAGTACAGAAGTTTTAATAGTTTTTGCTGCAGTGACACACTTGCAAATAAGATGACATTTAGACTTGCCAGGCCTTATTGCTATCTGCCAAGGTGATGATGGAGGACTTTTTTTCCCCAAAACACATAATATGTAATACTAACAAAAGCATTCAGTCTATAACACTGATAGGTTTTTACAGGCTGTGTCAGGCAACCTCCACTCCAAGTGCTAGAACTGCACCAGGCTGCATTATGGAAAGCTCACAGGACTGTTAGAAATGTGCCCCTGAGTTGGATATATCCAGAGCTCTGTAAACATAAAACTGAATTTCTGCTTTGATTCTTGATGTAGAGTTTAAAGTGATCAATGATGTCAGAGCTGGTACTGCTGGTATCTGCTCTGATGCACAAGGGTATCCTAACCTAACTACTTGCACAAGTAGTTACTGTGATGCTGCCTCTTCCCCATTCTGTCTCTGGCTTACAGGCAGTCCCCTCAAGGACACACTTGACAGCCTTTTCAGTCTTTTCCTTTATCACTAGCTGTTGTGAAAAGATTTCAGACTACTTTTCCTGCTGGCGGGTATCATGTGTGCAGATTGGCAGGGTTGGCTTTTCCAGGAATATTCTCTTACTGCCTTGTAGCTCCCAGCTTTCCTGCTTTTCTGTCATCTAGGCATAAAGACTCAAAGAGCTTTCTGTAGTTCATGTCTGCATTGGTCCCAGCCAACCCACTGAGATTTTTCACACAATCCTAAATATGACAACTCTGAACTTTACAGTGTTTGGTGTTTTCACTTGACGGTGAATGAACAAGGAACATTTTACCACCCAAGCTGTCCCAGGCAGTCCCTTGATTCACTCCCATCATAGGCCTGTGGCTCCCGCAGTCGCAGCAGCTTCCTAGCTGGATGTCATGGATGCGGTGGATGCTTTTTTCCACGTTACCTGTCTGTCAGTTACATGAATTGGTAGAATCATCAAGAAATGGAAAATATTGGGGCTTGGATGGTGTCCAAGAAACTAAAACAATGCCAGCTTATTGTAGAAACTAAAACAATGCCAGCTTTCCCTTACATGTCCATTGTCTACATCTTTGTCCCTTCTGTACCCTGTCAGATTGGAAAGCTACCAGTGTTACCATCTCAGTTAACTGCAGGGTCTGTCTTTCTCACTGTGCTTTCATCTCTCTTAAATGAGTCAGTGAAGTTTCTTTTGCGAACAACATTGCTATGTTTGATCCGGGTGCAAAAAATGTCAAAAAAATTCCCAAACCCCAACAACTTCAAAAAAAACCCCAACCTGGAAAGAGAAACCAGAAAGATTTTCAATTATTTCTCTTCCAGACCTCATGTATGTGATAGCAAATGTTTCCTCCTCTATACTCCCATCTGCTCTGGCAGATCTTCCGTAATCTGGGTGACTAATTCTGGTAATCTCTTTGGAACTGGGGCATGTGAGACAGCCACCTCATGCACACAGTGGTTTAATGCAGTGTGAACAATGTGTCATGTTCTTGCAAAGGAAGGAGCAGAGCTGTTGAGTCCAGCAGGTCTCCGTATCATTCCATTCCTCACCAGCCTCATGCCAGCCTGCTGCCTGGGGACTCTTGTAAAGTCACTTCTCCCTGTGCAAAGAAGCTACAAACCATGGTCCTTACCTCTTCTGCTGAAGATGACAAGATGCTATAGGAGATCTAGCTGGTGGTGGTTCCTGAGATGTTTATTGTGGGAAGTTAACAGAGCTGGTTTTCTAGTTGTGCTATTATGATGATATTAAAGTATGCAACGTACTTGGGTTTGTTCCTCTGCTTAGAGATAATTATGCTTCAGAATGATTAATTCATAGGAAAAATAAGGGTAGAAAATGAAGATAGATCTTCTGTGTGTGTGTGTGTTTGTTGGGTTTTCTTTTTAAATCCCTTTTTTTTTTTTTTCTTAACCACCAGATGAAGTGTATCTGCTGGGGTGGCTTTAACAAATCGAGGGAGGGAGCTGGCTGCAGTGTAAAGAGCAAGCAGGGGCATGGATTTCAGTGCAGCCCCTGTCTGTGTGCAGTAGATTCCTCCCTTTCTGTCATAATCCCCTTGCTGGAGCAATCCCACTTGTAATGACAATGCAGAGTTGGGTGATCCTTTAGGAATTTCCCCTCTTGGCATCACGCCTGCATTTAGTTCATTGGGTTGGGAAACAGTCCTGCACGATGTCATTCATGTAAGCACACCGTGGGTGGCTATGCAATAGATAGCTAAAGCCTGTCCTATATATATGCCAGCTAGGCATTGGGATTTTGTGAGCATTGAGTTCAAGGGGCCATTCAGCTCACCACTGAGCACTACAAGACTCTGCTTTCACTGTCAACAAAGCAAAATTTGCAATGGTTCATGGAAAATGTCCATTCTGTGTAAATGCCTGTATTAAATACCCCTATAGGTAACCTGAACGTAAGCCTCAGGCCCTCCTGCACCTCCACAGCAGTTGAGAGCAACAGAAGCACATGTATGCGAACTCCTTCATCCTTAAGCTTTGGGAAACTTGAGGTTAGGCATTCATAGGGAATGGTTCATTATTCTGGAAGCTGCTGCTCTCTTCCAGCTGAACCTAATGAGGTCCCGCTTTCATCACTGAAAAACTTTCTCAGTGAAGCTACTGGAGCCAAGCATTAGCTAAGCATTTAGATTTTCAAGGTGTGGTTCAATTTTCTCTTCAGTCAGCATTTCTGCATTCTCTCACATGTCTAATAGGATGCTGCTGACCGCTATCTCTAATTTTCTGTTTATAATCTATATAACACATATGTCTTTATTATATTGACTGTTGCATAAAAATGGATCATTTGTGGGAAGACTATCAACCCCAAAATTCCACTGTCAGAATTTTTTATTGTTAGGAAACACTTAAGATTATTTGCAACCAAAAATAGCAAGTAAATATAATACTGAATAAGGAGAAGAGTCTCTTTGTCATCTTATTTTGTGTGTAAGCAAAGTTCTTGGCTTCAGCTGTCAGATGAACCTGCTCATTGAGGAGAGCAGAGGGATACAGAACTTGAAATTACTTTGAAATCTTATCATCCCATCTAGATTTTGTGATGAGTACATTGCTTCCAATGGGAATGTTGATCACTAAAGTTATATTTTATGATAACGGTGACAGTGTGAATGTTAAAACTGCAGTAAGTGTGTGTGAAGCTGATTTGCTGCTCATGTTCTTCCCAGCTTCTGAATTGTAAATGTGGTGGCTGTGGCTGTGCAATGAAGGGATGCTGCCTGTGTTGTCTATGAGGACTGGTGCAAACCGTTGCTAATTCAGTGCATCATCTTTCCAAATAAAACTCCTAAGGCAGAAGTGATGGAGGACTATATTTCTGTGGAGCTAAAGCACTTTGATTCTCAGTCTCTTGTATTTTGAGGTGTTCACTATAGGACAATGATGAAAATTTCACTCTTCATGTACTGGCCATCCCTATCTTGGAGTACTTTCTGGCTTTATTCATTTGCCGTCATTCAGTTTGCGAACTATTCAGTGCTGGTTGAAAGACTTTTTCTTTAATTTAAACTGAAGGGGATATTTTGTTCAACTCTACAATTCCCACTACAACTTTACCATCAATAAATCTGTTCCAATTCTGCATGAAAAGTGGGAAGAGGCAAAGAAAGAAGAACAAGAAGAGGATGAAAAAGATATTTGTGATGTTACAGTGAATCCTATCTCCTTCTCAAGGTTTAGTGCATGGATATGGTTGAAAGACTTGATAGAAGCAAGAAGAAAGAGAAGCAAGAAGGGATGAGAAAAGTGCAAGTGGAAAAATACTTAGAAGCATTTCTAGAAGAAACATTATAGCTTCTACTATTTTTTTTTTGTACAAGTTACTGCTGAGATGTTTTCCCTAACTGAGAACTTACTAGATTTTAGGAGTTGGGTTGCCACACCAGACATCCTGTACTTGCTGGATCAAATGCTGTTTTGCTGTTTTGAGCACAGCCAGGCTGCGGCATATATAAGAGGGGCTCAATTTTTCACATTACGAACTGAAATCACTAAAGAAATGAGTGCTGGAAACATATGCACCACAGTTTTTTAGTAGGGTGTGGGGAAATGATAAAATTATCTTTTGGATAGGATCACAGTCATCAGTCCCAGCTTATCGGTCTTTTGGGTAGGTCCTCTGAGCCTGAAGTATAGGGTTTTTCTTACTAGAAATCACCAATATGCCAACACTGCCATTCCTGTTATTCTTATTCCTGCTGGTTCGTATTATAAGCTCTGGAAAGGTAGGGTAGAAAAACATCACAAGGACGCCAGGATGTAATTTATAAGTAATTCACCAAGAGTTCTGGGGAATTTAGTGTGCACCTTTGGGACTGCTAAAAAGATGCAAAATTAAAGTTTCAGATTTTTCAAAACCAATTTAGTGCCAGCCTGACAGCTACAGAGATTGAAATCTTTCTTAATGCACAGTGAAAGCAGCATGAAGCAGTATAAAAAAGGGGGATATAGACAAAAACTCATTGCAGTGAAACACTTGGTTATGATTATGGGAAATAATTGAGCCCAGCTTGGAGTCATAAACTTGCAATTCTTTTATGGGCTGCGAGCTGGACTTGGACCAGATGGAGAAAGTGGTAGTTTGTATTATGTCCCTTTGAAAATGTAGGCTGCGTGCTCTGCCCAACCAGCCTGCAAACGGTGTTCGGGCAAAACAGCCTTTTTGTTATTGTGCATTGCATCACTTGTAGTCTTGAGCGGGTGGGGTTTTTTAGAGGAACAATCTCTTTTACATTTTTATTTACATGTTACTCTGAAATATTTTCCAAGTTTGCTATTTATATGACATACGGTTGCAGTTAAAACCAGTCTGGTGTAGTCCCAACACCACTGACAAGGATAGAAAATGTTTAATTTTGCTAACAACAGTCTGTAGGATTGAGAGGACAAATTTAGAAAATCTAGAAAAATTTCAATCTAGGAAAATTTTTAAGGAGAACAAGGCAGAGAAACATGATCCGTGTAGAAATGCAAATGTGATTCATGCTTTACCCTTTTAAGGGTGGATCTGAACTTCACTTCTGTGAGTAATAGCAAATGCAGAGGGAATTTTGAACAAGGAAATTCTCAGCAATGAGGAAAAGGAAATACTTGATTTTGCTGATTTACAGTCTGAAGCCAGTTGAAGCATTATAGTTGTTAGGGGGATACATACTCACATACTCTTTTAGCCTGTTTGGTGCTAAATAAGCTCTTAAATTTGAAGGAGGAAAGCATTATTTTTTCCATTTTCACACCAATAAAACCTCATAGGACTAACTGGTCACCGTTGCTTGCCCCACACTCTGCTGCTGCATTTATACATCAGGTTAAATCTCCTGTTAAAAAGTCAAGTGAGGAAATGGTTCAAACTGGCAGCATTTGAAGTATTTTCACCACTGCACAGAATTTACACCTCCATGAGATGGATGAATCAGTTTGTGTTTCCAAACTGTGACAGTTGGGTCAGATACCCTGTGATGGCTGTGCTCGGTTAATGGGATGGAATCTTCCAGATTTCCTATCTGAAGACCAAATCTGAACACCCACCCTTGAGTTCTACCTTGTAGAACAAATCTTCACATTGCATCTAGAGAAAGGAAGATTTTTGTTACATTGGTGCCTGAAGAGTCACTGGGGAGAGGTACAAAAGGTGCTTTTATCCTGAGAGATGGAGAACTGAGAACCAAGAAGCATTGAGAATAGAGAGCCCAGCCATGGGTGGTGCTTTTTTGGGTTGGATTGGAGATGACTCCTACCATGAGATTTCTCTCCTTATGTGGCCTTGTGAATTAGTGAAAAATATAGCAGGAGGTTTATCTTTTTTACTTTCTGTGCTCCTGCCTGTCTTTAAAGAAAAACAAAAACTAAAACAAAAAGCAAACCAAACAGGTGATTTAAGGGGATGGGGGGCTGGGATTAGCAGGAGAGGACATTGCCAGATAGGCTGGGCACACAGGCAGCTGATGGGGTAAGGGCAAGAATTGGGGTAAGGGAGATTTCCAGGAGATGTGGGTCTTGGTTTTGGCTCTAGAGCCTTTTTAGGCACTTTTTTGGACTTGGTCCTAGGTCATCAAAGTAAAACTGTCAGAAAGCAGATGACTTGGGGCAAGAGGGTGCTGGGGCTGGAGGCGGGATGGCCAGTTATCAGTGTAGGGGCTGCTCTAAGGCCATGAAATTGCTCAAGTCTGACCAGCTCAGCAGAGATGGCGGGACTAGGGAAGCATTTCACACGCATGCATGAGTGTTTGTTTCCTCCTTCCCCCCAAATTATTTTATTAAGCTTGATAACTCTCAGAGCAAGTCTGTGTATAGCTTTTGGAAGGGATGCTGTTATGCAGCTCAAGAAACATTATATGCTATAACTAATTTGGGAGACTTTAAAGTAATTTGATGAGTCCATTTCATGGCTGTTTGGAAGGGATTTGTGTTTTCAATCTCCAGAACATAGATGGCCCCAAAGGAACTCTTTGAAGCCTGGCTTTTTATTATTAGTTTTATATGATCCTTCCATTGGAATCATTAAGAAGATGTAGTATCTGGTGTAAATGTGCTAGATCTTTTAGACCATTAGCTGTGGGAGACAAAATGAACATACTCAAAGCACTTAGTGCTTTTATTAACAAATTACTGTGAAAGTCAGTTGTTAAACAGCGTTGTTTCATTTTCTGGTAGCTCTCTGCAGAAACAGAAGAGTCTTGCTTCTTTCCTTAATAAGGGGAAATAAGCCCTCCTGGTGCAATGGCCCTGCTTGAAAAGGTCATCAGCTACTATTTATCCTTGCTCTCTAACACAAAGGGGGCCATTTCCGTGCTGAAGCAATACCAATTTTTATCTCATTAAAAAGGGATTTAAATTTTTGCTTTCTGATGACATTAAGTCATTTCAGCAGTTCTTTGGCCACCGAAGAATGAAGAATGCCTTTCTGACGAGGGGAAACTTGAGGTCCAGATTGCACTGGTGTTGTAGGCAGCAGTTCTTGTGTCTTTATCCAAGTAAAGGCTGAAAAGGGAACTGGATAACTGTCTTCAAACATGTCGAGGACTGCTCCGGAGCAGAAGGGAACAATTTCTTTTCCGTGTGTATGGTGAATAAGACAAGCAGAAGCAGGCTTAAATTGCAGCAAGTAAGATTCAGTTTTGCTATTGGGAAGCTATTTTTCAAATGGGAAGGATGGTGAAGGTCATGGGTCTCATGGAAGTAGGTTGAGACCTGCCCCGTGGGGACACATGTCCGTGTGCTTATGGGGAGAGACAGAGATTGTCCCACTATGACTACTGTTTCAGTCGTGTTGCATGAGCATGGCAGAATAAAGTAAAGGGACAGTGAAGATGAAGCTTGTGGAGGTAAATCTGGTCTTGACTCTTCCTACAATTATGTTAAAACAGGTGTCTAAATAACACTAAGTGACACTGACACTTTCCCCTGCCAATCTCTCAACACTTCTTATTGCTCCAACAGGTTTTCCTCTGCACTGGGTGAACTGTGAACCTCAAAGGAGGGACTGGAGAAGGGGCTTTCTAAAAGCACTGTGCTATCAGGCTGTTTTATGTCAAAGATTGTTACTTATTGAAAAGCACTGGAATCTTCACTTGCAGAGCTGAAACAGGGCCACAAAGATGGGGGTAAAAGAAAGTAGGAGGACAAGTCAAGAGGAGAAAGGCTGGAAAGAGCCTTAAATGAATCATTGTAGTTCCTCACTTGGATCTCAGTGAGAGCCCTGTCTGGGAGGTAATCAAGTGTCTTTCTTATTAGTAATTTGATTATCTTGGTCACTAAGTGGAAGAACAAAGGTGCCCTCTGTACTGACTTCTTCCATGCTCTCCATAGCAGTAGCTGAGGGTGGCAGAGGAACTGTTGTCATCTCTGCGCCTTTACATGGGGTCCCTGAAGTCCTGGGACATTCTTGCATTGATGCTTTGGTGACAGCCATCTTTCTGAGACACTACAGCTTGTCTGAAATCTGTGCTGATAAAGGTCTTTTCTGCACTATTCATGGCTGTTTCTTTTCCTTTCTAATGACATTAAGTCCCAGGAGAAATCAAGGGCACAAAGAAAAAGGCATGCTTCTTTGGAGAGGAAAAAGGTGATATGACCTTTAATTCCTCCTAGGAATTAAAAAGATAAGACTATTATTACTCTTGTAGGGTTTGATTTTTGAAAGATCTGAGCCTAAAGTTCCAATGATGCCTAGAGGAAAGGCTGGTGCTCTGGGACTTTAAAAAAAAAAGCTTTTGATTTAAGAGAACATTCACTGTTATCTCAGAAAGGTTGACTATGATAGTTTGACTATGCCTCAGTTCTTGCTTACACCCCTTTCCAGGAGCTCAAGATCTAGCCCACACTGCTCAACCCTTTCCTAAAAAAACCAGCTCTAAATGTACAGACGCAGTGCCTAACATAATACACCCCAGCCGGCTGGGATGAACAACAGTCCTGTGAATGTTTGTGTCATTGAAAAGACCACGAGGTGGATTTCAATTGTGTTACAAACAGCTGTCCTGGGTGCCTTTTGCTTTGCAGACAGGAAATTTGAATGGAGCAATCTATGCAGAGCATATAGATATACATAACATAGAGGGGGCATGTCACTAGAGAAAGGGCAGCCCATTGCTCCAGCTAGGGTTTCCAGAAAGTATCAGCCTTATTTTTATGAATTGGCAGAGGCTTGTTGTCATTAATCCATTAGTCATTAGTCGCGGAGGGACGGGTTTTTTGGAGCTCATCGATAGGCAGCTGGACTGTGCTGTCGCTGTGAAGACCCATCACACACAAATCAAAATAGTTGGGTGATGTCATGTCACGGTGCGAGCGTGCCTGGGACACTCACTGCCAGGAATTGTCTGTCCAGGGGTGGTTTCCTTTTACAGCCTTTTTTAAGAGTCATCATGCCGAGCCGCACATGACAATTCCCTTCAAGAGGGCTTGTGGCTCCTTTGCATCATTAGTATTTTTCAAATGAGGGAGCTTATCAGGCGGTTCCTGACCTTTTCCACATGAGCTGATCCGCTGGGAAACGTTTCTTTGGTCTCTGAAGCTTCTGAAGGCTGTCGGATAAGAGCTCTGCAGCTGCAAGCTGGGCAGACTTTGAACTTCTCCCCGTGGCCACAGACACTTGCAGGCGAGTTACTGTATGCTGGAATTAAGGCTGGAAGTGCCTGGCGTGCAAGGTTTGGCAGCCTCCTGCAGGGCGGCTCGTCGCAAAGACCACAACCAAGTGCCTCGGAGCTGAACTGCTATCGGGCGAGCTGGACTGACTTACAGCCACACGATCTTCCTGGAGCTTTATTTTCTTGCACCTGTGTGCTGGTGTAAGAGACACCTTTTCTTCCCCCTCGTGCTGCTTCTTTTCTTCAGTCCCGGGCATGACCGACAGCTGCTGCTGCGCAAGCGCATGTTGCAGCTCATGAAGCGTTTTGGTAGCTTTAGAGGAAGCAAGAAGAGAAAGGAGCAGTGCAAAAGCTCGGAGAGACGCCAGTCCGACCCTCGTGGCCTTTTCGGTAGGGACCCTCTGCATTACCCATCCAAAAAGGATGGACATTGGTCTTTGGGAGAGGGCAGTGTGTGTGGGATAACGAATAATCGAACAAGATTGTGCTTCCTAGTTTCATTGACTGAATCAGGCACTTCTTGCGTGGAGGTTATTTCTGTCTTGATTTGCACCAGAGATGAACATCTGAACTGACACTTGTAGCACACGTCAGATATAACCTTTAGGAAAAGAGTGCTGTTACAGGAAGCTTTACAGTAAATTCTATGAAATAGATTCAAAAAGGGCTGTTGACTAATATTACTTTAACTGAAGAATGGTAGCTAAATGCTAAATTAGGTCTAACATTGTATAATGAAATGTGAATTTTAAGTAGAGAAAAATTGCTTATCAGTCAGATAAGCAAGGCATTTGAAAACATAACTTTCTGATACTGCAGTTGTCATTATAATTGTGTTTGAGTTGCAAATAAGGACCTTTCTCAATTAATCAAAAGCTTTCCTGGTCACTGAGTGCTAACTCCAGTCCAGGTGCTGAGCTGTGTATGTAAGAGAGTCTATGTGTCACGTAATGATCAGCTGGTCAGGAGATAAGCATTATTCTGACAGGATCTGGACTTATTTCTTAAGAACAGTGAAGAAATGTAAAGTCTGAAGCATTTCCTATATGGACTAATGGTAGTTGTTTTACAAGTCTGTGGTTCCCTGAAGACCATGAGTGCTGCTCAGAGATTCTGCGACTGAGAGGTTTAAAAGTGGTGTTAAACTGAATCAGCCGGATAAGGCACAGTTTAGAGAGTCTGACTCATACAACCTGTAGGCAAAGCTCTTTTTTGCTTTCTATCAGTCAGGAGTCACTGCGTTAAATCCAGCAGAATGACGAGGTATGAGTAGTGTTGGACCATATGGATGGCACGGAGAGGTACATACAGATTTAGTGATGGGAAGTTGCTATTTATGGCTGCCCAGAAAGCCTTTTTTTTCTATTATTTAAGGTTTTGAAATTTATTTAGTGGTTGGTTGTGGTTTCTTTACATTTCTTGCAAATGCTTTTCCTTTTGTTCCTGTTTTGTACAGTTAAGTGTTTTTTAAATCTACGACACTGTGCCTCATTCTGCATTCCCCTAAACCTGTCTGAAGGTTCCTGCTGGAGTGGTAGTAAGATCAAGATGATGTGAAAGAGATATGGGCCAGGTCTTTGGAGATTCACAGTGTCAGCAAGACACAAAAAGATAGGTTACAGAGTTCATGCAAGAAGAGGAGAAAATTTAGTTTACAGATTACCCAAATGTAAAATTTATTCCAAATTTCTAATTAAAACCTCTAAATTCTCACCTAGGCAGAAACACGTGTGATTTGTTGATTGAGTGAATAATGGCACTTTAAGCCACTAATTCACCCTCTTCTTGTGGTTTCATCAGTGAGATGGGAATAGCCAACAAAAGGATTCGCTGCTGGAACTGAAACATAGTGTTGCAAGTCTTCTTCAGTGTCTGACTTTAAACTCCATCCTTACCTTCCGCCACAGAGAAGATAATTTGTCCTGCACCAAGAATACCAGCTATGTAGAAGTGTAATGTTTGTGACTGTTATTAAAAAAAAAGTTGAAATTGTAATGCCAAAATAACAAAAAATTTATTCCTTCTTATCCTCCTTCCCATTAATCCAGCTCTGTATCTCACTCCAGTGGTACACAGAGAGCATTAAGAGGAGTTTTCTGCACTGTATTTGCTCTACAGCCTGTGCAGATGCCATTCTTGTAAGGGCACAATCTGGTCAGCTCTCTGCATCACAATCTCATCCTGAACAGAGAGTTACCAAGTCACAAGAAGTGGGAAAAAGCAAAACGGGATGTGTCTGAGTTACAGCTGTCCTCAGATGTGCTGCTGTGGAGTTGCCTTTGCCATCCCAGCGGAGTCGGGATTCCTTTTGGGAAAAAGGTTAACACTTGCAAATGCTGATTTTATTTTTTTTTTTCCCAAATGGCCTTAATTATTTGCAGGGAAATGTCAAAACAAAAGCTTTGCATTATTTGCTAGATTATATCTGTATCTTGTAGCTATTACGCCTTATGAGCACCTTCTGGGCAGTGCTCAAGGGAACTGCCATCGCTAAGCAGGTTTTAAGATCAGGATGAGTGATGCGCAGGAGCGTTGGTAGGAACCAGACTTGGTGGCTCATCAGGTTTGGTCACACACTGGTGCATCTTCTTTAGTTGCCATCTGTCATCAGGGGTGAGAAATAAATGAGGGCAATCCAACATGAGTTTTCCCAGCCTGGTCTCCCAGAGTGGCCATGCTGCCATGGCAGCCTCCCTGTTGCTGAATGAGCTTGGATTGCATTGAGAAAGGGGTGGAATAGGAAAGGAAAGAGAAAAAAATCCCCTGATGCCTTGGAAAGGGGTGCTCTGTTACCTGGACTAGTTGAGCCTAGAATTTCTGTTTTTTCTTGACCATCTCTGTAATTCTTTTTGAGAAATAATCCTCTTGTTGTAAATAGGATTTGGGCAGTGCAGCTCCTCATCTTCCTGAGGATAGATACCATCAGGCCACTGCAACTAAAGTTATCAAGAAGTGCTTTCTTCTGTGGGGGATGCTAAACCCCATCCTTTCTCTGCACCAATGAAGAGGTTTGCATGCTGGTAGAGAAGTGGAGGGTGGTGTTGCCAAGGACGGGCATACCTGTAGCTCCTTGTTTTTGGAACCTTACAGTCCTTTGGTGCCAAGTGAACAGCAAGAGGAGAAGCAGACAGAAGCAGAGAGCACACAGAAAGAGGAAGGAGAAAAGTATGAATGAGCACCAGGAGCAAACAAGAGCAGGGAGAGCTGTGGGGCTGCTTTACTCTGGGAGAGGAGCGGCCACCAGAAAGACCTCAAAGCTTTAGCTATTCACCAAACAACAGGGAAGCTGATTTATGCAACATGATTTTGGCAGGGCTGAGGACTGGGATTATCCAAAATTTTTTCAACCTCTGGATCACCAGCATGGAGTTTCCTCCTTCCTGTTGCAGTTGCTGCTTGCCTGAGGGCTGCTGGCAGCTTCTTTGCCTGCCTGGGTCTTGCTGTGTAAATAGATAGGCTCTGTGGCATTTCTGAAGGGGACAACATTTTGGCCCCAGCGAGGCTAATTACTCCACCCTTTAAAGGACACCATCTATTCCATGAAGGATTGAATGACACATGCAAAAGGTATAAAGTTAAAAGCGTTTCTTCCCTACCCGAGACGTGAGTGCCCAGGGAAGGAACCGCTCTGCAGCACACGTGGCTGGCGTGACCCCGGGCACTGCCTTGTGCCCAGGCATTTAGCCTTGAACCGCTCATGTTGGAGACTTTCAGCCACATGGAAATGCCAGGAGCTTCTCCTTGCCCATGCTGCTTCTCCTGTTTATTGCTGTGGATTTGAATCAGCAGGGGCCAAAGCTGAGCCCAAATAAGCCAGGTCCAAGGGGCTCCAAGCAAACCTCAGTGCTGCCCCTTACCCCTGACCTGTCCCACCTCTCAAGGACAATTTCTCTGCCAGCTGTTACAATTAGCTGCAAATTAGGACTACGTTAGGAGTGAGCCAGCTGAATGACTCAGACGCAATACATACATATGCAAACATGCTTTGTCTCCCCCTCCCTAGACACAGATTAGGTGGTCCCAGTGCGCAGGGCAGGGGCTTGTCCCCAAGTCACTCTGTCACTTGCTGTAGCCACGCTAATTACCCTCAGTGCACATGTTCTATGTTATATCCCTGTGAACCGCTGTAGGATGGAATGCTGCTGAGGGTCTAGAGCAGATCTGGGAGGTGTATATTTTAGAGTATCTTTAAAAAATCAACCACAGTGGAAATGTCTTCCCCTCTCAGTCAAAAACTCAAAGGGCTTCTTCCATAGCTTGCCATCATCCTTCACAGAGCCCTGGAGCTGGGGTTAAGTGCTGATTGTGTGTCCAGCAGAGAAAGATACTTTTCCTTCCCACAGCAGAGAGGTGACTGTATCAGTGATCACCACTATGAGTTAAAGTGCCATAGTAAGTGATCAGTTGAGACAGCAGTCCATGGTAGGGTCATACACCAAACCAAAGAGCAGCTGATTCACAACCTCTACAAGTTCAGATGGAAATACAGGGGATACCTCAGCCTGGCTCACATCATCATTTATTGGCACAAGCAGAGTTACTGATAGTTGCACTGAGAAGGAGGGACAGAAAACGTGTGGGAGGAGGGTGGAGAAGTGATTGCAAAAGGAGACAGGACTTGATCTTCCGCTTCTCAAGCCTGGGGAGCTGCAGCTCATCCCGCACTTTGCCCCAAAGTAGGTGATGCTGCTTGTGGTAGGACCAGAGCTGAGATTTATTTTTTTCATTCTGGTGGGATGTTTTTGTTATGAGGCAGTGGGGGAGAAACCATGATGCAAATTTCTGGAGGAAAAAATTAAAATGAGGAGATTGCTGCATGTTCCAATGGCTGCCACAAGCCAACTGAAAGAACAAAATCCTGTTGCTTCTGAAAAGCAGACTAAAATCATCGGCATCAGAGACTGGGCATGAGAAACTGAGAGCGCTTTGGTTTGTTAATGATTTTCTCTACTGGTTTTCATGCTCTGTTGAGCTGACAGTGGCTTTAGAAAATGTGCAGCGCTGGCTGATCAGTACTGATTAATCTTGTACTACAGAGAGCGCTGAGAGAAGCTGTGAAATTCCTACAGATGGTTGTGAGGAAGAAGAAAACCTGTCATGAGCCTGATGAAATATTTGAGACTTTTTATTTTATCATTTTCTGCTTCTTTATATTCAGTGCGCTGCTTCTTTCTGGGACATCCCAGCTTTGTACACAGCTTTGAAGCATTCTGAGTGGAGGGAAAGGGACTGTGACCATGAAGCAATAAAATCAGCAAGGTATTTTCCAGCAGGTAGTGGTAAATTCAGAGAATAATAGACCTCAGAAAACCTCCAGTGATGTGGTGGAAATTGAAATGGAGGTACCTTGAGCAGAGTGCTTTGCCCCAGACTCTACCTTTGCCCTCTTCCTGGTGCAGAGCCCAGCAGCATCCTTCCTCTGCAGTCCTTTGTGGGCTTGAAGAAGATGTAGAAACTTTGCCCTAATGATGAGTTGTCCAAGAATGCAAATTATCCAAATAATTTATTTTCAAATAAAATTAATTTTCTCTGAAGGACAGGTTATACACGTGAAAACACAGTATGTTGTCTTGAGGCACAGATTTGCAGATCAGTGCTGCAAATTAATCTGCCCACCAGCGCTTCTTCCTAGGCCTGCTCTAGGCAGCTCTGTGCTTCTCACTGCAAAGTTTGAGTAAAAATACCTATATTACTATAAATGCCTGAATTACTCAGCATCGACATGCTTTTGTCAACAACATGGTGGGTGAGACCAGTGGGGCTGGTCTCCCTTTTGGCAGGCTATTTTACAATATACAATTGTAATTTTACAATATACAATATACAATACAACACCCAAACTGTACAGGTTTGGGGCAGGGAGAGCTCTCATCAGGGAGGAATCTGTGTGGTTACAGTCCTTTCTAGTGCTTGTGACTGCAGGTATTTGTCCCCCAGGCCTAGCAGCATCATAGAGGCTTCAGGTTTTTCACCGTCTTTAGGTTACTTTAATTCTGCTGCTATTTAAATAGTGTCATTTGGAACAGCAGGATGATCGTTATTCCTGAAAGAGAAACCTAAAGCAAATCTTGGGATTGCATCTAGGCAATGAAACACAAGTATGAGGAGGGTTTTGTTGAGGTGGAAGAGAATAAAGTGAGGCAGAAAGAAGCTGGGCACTGACTGCCAGCAAAAGCGATGAAGACACTGCCTGTTTCTGAAAGCAGATGATATTTATGTATTTATCAGGATGTCCATTTTCCATCCTTCTCTTCTGCTACCTTCAGGTACCAGGTCACTTCTGATGTGTATACAAGGCTAGAAAACTATCTCAGTTACCTTGTGATATAATTAACTATCACTGATTCATTTTTGAGGTGAAAAGAAAATAATGTAGGTAAGACTTCCATATATGACATCTCAACTTAAAGAATGCAACCTGGAGTGTCTTCAAGCTGAATGTTGGAGGCTTCCAACCTACATGCAAAAAATCACTGGAATTACTGATTTCCATGTCTGATCAAAATTGCACTCTCAGCCTTATTGCACCAGTGTTTTTTTCCTCCTTCTTTTACTTGTACTTTTCAAGGGCTCTGACTTTCAGAAGAATATCTGTATAAGAAGCTGTTGTCCTTGTCTGACTTTCTGCTTGACTTGAATGTGCTAAGCTAGACCACAATTTATTTATATTTGCATGCATCTATATTACAAGTGTGTTGACAGGCTTTAAAGGCAAATTTCAAGCCCGGAACTGTTTTCACAACCTAAAATTCCACTTGACAGTAGCATTTAGGTAGGTGTGTGCTTTTGTTTAATTAGAAATCGATGTTTTGGACTACTGAGTCCTTGCTCAAAGTTTCAGTGAATTGTCCAAGAGTGCAATTTCAAAGATGTTGTTAAGGCAGTTTGTTTGTCAGGTTTATTGGATCAGCAAATCCCAGGAATTATCAGGATTCAGCTGTTTTCTACTTTCACCTTTATTCTTGTCACACCTAAAAGCAATTCAAGGACTTAAAAGTGCTTGGAGACATAGGGTTTAATGCTACAAAATTATTTTAGCCATTTTATTGTCATTACAGGGTCATACTGAACTGTGAAGGCTTAGGTCTTGGGAGATGAAGGGGCTGCTCTGTGAGATATCATTTTGTGGCTGGCAGGCTCAGCTTAGAGGCTTGAATTCTCCGTGCCTGAAAGGTCATGCAGCCTTACTTGGTGGAAGGACAGAGCCCAGTGACACATCGCCCGCTTGCTCTAAAGAGTTCCCATCCTGTCCTTCTGCTCCTCCTTTGATAAAGTTGGGGCAATTTAGCTGGAGGAAAGATGATAGGATTAGCTGACGTTAATTAAGAGCATCCTGTTGTTTCTTCAGTTTTTTCCAGCCATTGGAAAACAGCTGCTTCCCAGTGCTTCTATTCTCCATGGGGTAACAAGGGCCCTTCTGACACGCTTGGAGCTACAGTCACCGGATTGTTTAACAGATCCTGCCCATCTGGTCGCACGATTTCATTTCAGTCAGTGCAAGAATTACGGCAGCATACACAGGATTCTTGCAATGATCCTGCCTTCCTGGCAGACGATGCTCCTGGAGAGGAACAGATGATTTGTGACATCTCTGCTGCTCGTATATCGTATAATTAGACATAATAAATAAGAACAGGGCAAGAAATCAATTTAAGAAATATAGATGAGGGAGAAATGCAATAGAAAATCAAATGCAGACATGAGATGAAAAGTTTGCAATGGAGAAGCTCTTGTGGCAACAAAATTCAGGTGGGTGTTCAGAGGTGAGGATTGTGCCTCCTTGAGAGAAGGTCTGAGCTGAAAGCATGAGAACATGGAATAGCATTGACATTTCCCAAGGGACATAACTGAATTTAGGGGTGGTCACCACCCAGAGATCAGTATGAGGTTTGATAACTTTCATTAGTGACATGGTGGGTGAGATGAGCCCATGCAGCAGTACACACTGAGCACTGATGACTGACTCCCAGTGAGAAGAATGTGGGGTTGTGATGGATATCATCTGGAAAATGATCCAAAAATGTGCTGTCATTACCAATAAGGTGAACCACATACTGAGCTACATGAGGAGGAACAGAGCAACCCAATCAAGGGAGGTTATTATCCCCCTCCATCTGGAGCTGGTGGGGTTGCACCTGGAATAGGGTGTCCTATTTCTGGTCCCCCTCATCAGAAAAATGTTGGGGAACTGGAGAGGGTTTCCCTGGAGAAATAACAGACCTAAAGCAGATGTTTGGGGATCTTGAGGAGAGGTTGAGGAAACTGTGTGGGTTTTTTCCAGCAGAGAGAATGCTAAGGGGCAATTTAATTGCAGCCTGAAACTACCTGAATGGCAGTTTCAAATGTGATAGAGCCAAACTATTCTTATCAGGGGCAGGTGGTAGAAAAAGGAGTAAAAGATAAGAGGTTTTGGTGAGAAGGATCAGGCTGGATGTTAGCCAAAGCTACCTCAAAAGGGTGGTGCAACAGTGGCACAGGTAACCTAGAGAGGTTGTGGCCTCTCCATCCTTGGAGGTATTCAGGACTCAGCTAGCCAAAGCCATGGCTGACCTCGTCTTGGTTGATATAAGACCTGCTTCGGGTGTGAGATTTGAGAAGAGGCCTCCAGACGTCCTTTCCAACCAACATTTCTGTGATGCTCAGCTGTTCAGTTGCAAGGAAAGCTGAAGTTGCAATATCCTGATTTTGCATCTTTTCCCATCCAGTTCTCACTGCTGGTGTACAACTGCTCTCTTCTGATATATTTTCAAGAATGAAGTGACTTCTCAGGTAGAGGCAGCTGGGGCTGCTTGCACAGCTGATTGATATCAGCTGTAGATACCAATCAGACCAGTAGATCAACACCAAAGCATTCAATGGGCCAACAAAGGCAGTGAGATGTGCATTTCACATAAAAGCTGCCTTCTGGCTATTTCATATACATTAAGCTTGACCTTTAGAGTCCTGGGCAGTAATTAAAGCCCTGAGCTGAGTGATGTCAGGGCACTCCCAGGCACTGCCCCACTTTGGATAGTGTTCATTCACCAGCTGGAGGAATTGCAGTGGGACTGGGTTTGTATCAGCTATCTGTCCCTATAGCAACTCTTCACTTAGCCAGTTCCTGCACTAAAAATAGATCACCTTGATCTCAAGGAAAGAAAACCAAAGGAAATCAAAAGGGGCAGTGACAGCAAGAGCTGTAGAGTCAGCAATGTCATTGAGGGCTGGAGGATCTGAAACTTCTTATAAATAATCTATCATGTAAAACAAATATTTGAGGGGAATTTCTTTAATCCATAACCCCACCGTGTCTGGGGTGGGTTTGAAGCTTTAGCAAAAGGCATGCATTACTCTTTATCAGAGTGTGTGTTTGCAGTTATCGCCCAGCACAAAGGGGATGCTGAAAACCGTGTGGGATGTTGCTTAGATTGGTTAAGACATGTAAGAGATCTTATCTTCTGAGTAAGTAGATCAGCAGATCTGTCATTAGACATGATAGCCCTCAATGCTCTCATGGAAGTTATCAAAATTGCTACTCATTATTCAAATTGTTATTGGTATCTACAAAAATCTGTAAGGAACTCAAACCTGAAAAAAAGCTGAATGCTGAGAGCGAAGTTGCCACTATCTCACATTGAAGTTAATGGGAGCTGAGTGTTTTGGCCCCTGACAGGGACAGGGTTCTCTGTAAGGGAAGTGCAAATGATGATACTTGATCTTATTTTTCCTCCAAACCCATCCAATGCGTACATCTGAAGGGAACGGAATAAATCCTTGTGAAGATAGGGCAGGAGGTGTGAAAGAAAAATAGCAACAAGATGAAAAGCTTGTTGAAGAGCTACAGAATTAACTGAAAATGCCTTTGATGGGAAAAGAACAGAATTTGCATGAAGATAGCTCATATATTCACAGGCAGTATGTATGATGATCAGGAAAGGGTTAAATTAGCTTCCAGAGGTGGCTGGAATTAGCATCATGTTTTCAGCGTTATCAGGCAGCAAGAGTTTGCTCTTGATAAAAGGCCAGATTATTTTAATCACTTTTTTGGACTGACAATTTGCAGACATAGCTGATATTGAAGTGTTAAGGCATTTAACTGCCCCTGCTCTGTATATTCTAATTCTTATTTTTATTTAGTATTATGAATTGTATTTTTTACACTTAGTTCCTTAGGGCTAAGATAAGCAGCTTCTGATAGTGACATGTTCCATCTCAGGAGAATACCTGTGCAAAGGTGTGAGACACTACTGGCCCCTAACTCCCACCATTCTTTTCCAGCTTAAGGCATATTACTACAAAGGGGGAAAACAAGAAACGTAGAATTAGTTCTTACTATACTTTTTTACCTCACTTGAGATATGCTTTTACACCACCTGGGGATCTGACCCATATTCTTCACCTCTTCACTGGGTCCTCTTTTTAGTCAGCTTTGGAGCCATGAAGGAACTGGACTGCAAATCCTAAATCCTAGGAAAGAAACTAGAAATCCTAAGTGCCTTCCCAAACAGGAGGCACAGAGATGTGAAAATAGAAGTGTAGGATTTTTTTAAACAGAAGAAAATAATTGAAAAGGTCTAGTGATGCACAGCCCATAAGCCTACCCCAGGCATGAATCTGGCCCGCTGTCACTGCTGCTTGGGGAGTGACATCAATGTGCATGTTTGGATGAATGGCTCTAATACACAGCCATTAATGAGAAGGAGAGGAGAGCAAATGATCCTGGGTCACTGTACATGCTCATCCAAAGACTTGTGTATTCATAGTTGGCCAAATCTCTTGGAGATGTTAGTTGCTGTGACTGGAGGTGATAGTGCTATATATACCAAAAGGCAAAAGTTCCCCCAAATTGCAGGAGTTATTGCCAGCAAATACCCTTTTTAATGCTTTTACTCCCAGCTTCATATTGGCAGCAGATTTGGCATGGATACAAATTTTGCTGTAAGAATGAGCAGAGTTCCTGGTACCAGTGTTCTCCCCATACAATGTTTTCATGGAAGTAAAGTGTTTTTCACCTCACTTAGCTGGCAAGGCTACAAAAGAAGTGCTGTTTCTTTCTCTGGAAGAAATGCTGCTTCTTTCTCTCTCTTCCACTGAGCTACAATAAAGCATCCTTCTTACAGCAGGTGACAACTTTCTATTGCTGTCAGATTTGGGTTTATTTTCTTCCTTCCTAAAAGGATACCAGAGTTTTATTTTCTATCAGATAGGTCCTTCTTTAAAACTTTATGGAGATCCTTTCTGGCAGCAGTAATAGGAAAACTGGAGACTATGTGAAGTCTATTTGAACTTAAAACGGAAGGGTTGTAAAACAAGGCTCTTATTGTAAATCATTTCAGATTTTTCCCAAAATAAACACCAGTCTAATACAGAGCACAAAGCGAAGCAGCAAGTTCCCTACAAGAAATTCTAACAGAATTAACTTTGAAATGTAGGGGCCTAATACTTTGTATTGTAAGAAAAATTGTAATACTCAGGACTGACAAAACTAATCCTAACTGTGGAGAGTCATAGAGAAATGTTTATGTTATGGGAGTGAGCCACCAGCTGAAATGAAAGCCTGCTGCAAAAAAAACATGAGTGGGCAGCACTCTTTAAAATTTAATTACAAAACTGTCTGGGAGATGGAGAGATGCTGCTCCTGTTGGGGGGAGTTGGTGGCTGGTCAGGACCTGGAATGATATGCTTTGTGCTTGCTCGCAGCTGAAAATTAGAGCTAGGAGGCTACATTCATGGAGGAAAAGCAAGCAGAAACTAGTAAAAAAATTGGACTGAAGAGATCATGATAGCAGAGGTTTTTTTTCTCTGTGCTGGGAGGGGAATAGCATGAGTCTCATTGCAGCTGACCAGCTGCCAAGGCAGCTTCATGGCACTGCCCTGACCCTGGGTGACCACATAGACATGAGTGTGCCTCTACTGCAGCCCCTGCTCTGCAAAATAACCCTACAGAGGCCAAGTTTAAATTAGCTAATACCTAATTTAAAGGAGAATAGTAGCTTCCTAACTGCCTTGTAATGGAGTTTTTACTTTACCTTGCTTCCCAGGCAAGTTTTGCAGCTGTGCTGACACAGTTTATCCAAGTGTTGTGTTTAAAGGTGATTTGGATAAATCTTCTCTGCATTGCAGGCAGTGTAATTCCAGATTGCTTTTTCTCCCCTACCTTCTTTCCTGATAGGAGTCAGGAATCCACCACATTTGGTCCTGTCATGGATGTTGCCATATCTCTAACCATAAACATGTCATGTAGGTTTGGACTTGACTCTTCATGCTTCTGAAAACAGCAGCCCGAGCCCCCCTGTTCTAGATTCCAATATCGACACAAAAAGGAAGATTTGACCTCAAAAGGCATTAAATACTCAGTGACAGCTTCTGAAAATGAAATTTAATGCCTGATGTGTTTTTACATCTTGTTTTAAGGGTCACAGAGCTTTGACTATTTGGACTTGAGCACCAGCACACACTCAAGTGGCTGAGAGGTTTCTGTTAATAACATGGGTAATTCCTGTCAGTGTATTATTTGCTCAGTTGTAGATCTTGGAGTATCTTTAAAAGATGGGCACCATTAGTCGAATTTTACAAATGGTAAGTTTAGGATATAGAAAATGAAGTATTTTAACATAATCATAATGTGGATGGCACTAGAATTAAGGCACCTTCTTATGTGTGAAGTTACATTACTATTTTTACTGCTTTGAAATTCTTTTTCAGTTAGAATACAAGAATAAATGTACCAGGTCAGGCCAATTAGCTGTCCACATTAGTCTCTCTTTGTGCCAACAGCCAGTAACAAATGTACAGGGAGGAGTATAAGAACAGGACAAGAATGAGGGAATGTTTCCCATTATGCTCTCCCAGCTTCTAGCACTTTGTAGCTCACATCCTGAGCTAAAGCTGGTGTTTGGTAGACCTTGACTTGTTTTTCTTCTGTCATCTTGCCCAATTGCATTTCAAAACAAAACTTCTAGCACCTACAAGGGCACCTCTTCTGCTGTTTAAGAACATAATATATCAGAATTATTTACTTGTATTTGTTCTGAGCCTCTCACCTGGCTCACCTCTCCCTGTTTCCCATCTACATCCCATACCTGATTTTACAGACCTCTGTCATACCCCTTCCTGCAGTCGTCTTTTCCTAAACCCAAGAGTTACTCCATACCTTCAATCAACTTTATCAGCCTTTTCTAGTTTTATTGAGTCTTCTTTGAGGTTGGTCGATAGAAACCCATGGTCATCTATTGCAGTGTACAGCTTGGAATCAGTTTGCACCTTTGCATTGTGAAGCTGCCTTTCAGAACAGTTCATAAGTGACTAGTTAGATGGAACAAGGCCACCACTGATGCCACCTTAGGGCTTGACCAATATAACTCACTCCAAGAATAGGCTACTTTTATTCTGCAACCCATCCACTTACCTGTGTAAACTGTCCACTCAAAGCCAGACCCCCCTGGCATGTCACCAGAAAACTTCATTTCTCTTGGCCACTAAGTGGTTCCTTACCTGAAAAGAAGTGTGCTTGGCCTTTGTGGTGGAGTTTTCTCCTATACTGATTACAAGAAGTGGCTACATTGTCAAGGTAGGACACATATGTAAAGTGAAAAGCATTTCTTGGCCCACTGATAGGATTAGGAAGGCAGGTAGCTTTGTAACAGCTGTAATAAGGATAGTCAGGAACAGGTCACTGTCTAGTAGATGGGAGAATGATAAACCTGAAGAATATTATGATGTGATTTATCTATCTGGAAGATTTAACTCAATAGTTGGAACATTAAAAAAATGTTCCAGCTAAGAAAGGGCAGAGATCAAACTCTGAAGACAAATTCAACTGTGTACACAAGAACCTATAGTAAAATAATTCTCTGAAAAGTGGAGTTGCATATTTATTATTTCCTTGGCTTGTGTCTGACTACCTAATCAGTCTTTGTGCATGTCAGCAGCACATCCATAATAAGAAAGTGCTGTGTGGATTGTGTGAACTGGAATTAGAGATGCGATAATCAGCCAAACTGTTGGAGACAATGTAAAGGCTGCATAGCATTTGCATTCCTCTAGCTGAGGAAAAAAAACCTTATATATGCAAACGAGCTGTTGGGGTGGTTTGGGTTTTTTGTCCTTCCTGATACATTATAACTGTGGGCAAATTCTGTCGGAGCAGTGCTTCCCTGACAGCATGCCAGTTCACACTGGGGTGCCTCCATGCATGGTTAGATCAGTTCCCGTGTGGTGGTGACAGCTAGAGTACCTTCAGTTACGATGTGAGGTAGTGTGGCAGGTAGAGGCATATGCATGCATATATACCATGGAGAAAATCACTGATATATGGTAGGCCCTCATAGTCCCCAGACAGAACAAAGGACAATTTTATGACGGAGAGACCACAATTGGGATAGAAAACCTATTTTCCCATCTGTACAATTCTGATAATATTGATCCACCTCATCAAAATGTTTTGAAAGTAACTAATAACCACAAAGGGAGCCTCACTTTGTGATCCTCATACTGCCTCAATGTTCTAAATTGTTATTGATTCCTTAAATAAGCCTGTCATCCGGTTATTCTTCTGGCCAGACTCAGGGGTTTTTGTCTAAATCCACCTTGACTTTTATCTTCCCATATTCTGATTAGCATCACAGTTATCAAGGTATAAGGAGAGACTGAAAGCAAAAGGCTGACATTGCAGAGGGAAGGTGTGAAGTGCTGAGCAGATAACAGGAAGGTTAGAAGTGATGAATAGGACAAGTTTAGCAGAGTCTGATCCTAAATTTAATTACAGCCCTGTGTGGCTTCTGTGCCTTTCCTGCCTGGAGGAGTAGAAAGGCCTGGGCAAGTCACTGGTGTGGCAGTTCAGTCCCTGTGTTCAGCCCCTGCCCATGCCCAGTGTCCCTTCTTGCTGTGGAAAGAAAATGAGGCAGAAATATCTGAGACTTAAAATGTAGACATTTTTCACTGTAAAGGTTTTTGTGGCATAAGCTGTCCTGACATACACCCTCGGGCAGACACAGCTAATCAAAACTACTTTTTAATGTATATAGTTTTAAGCTGGAAAATAATTATATATTTTTTTAAAAGATAATTATTCTATACATTAAAAACATTCTCCTCCCAAAAGCCATTAATCAACTAAAATGAGCTGTCAAAAGTTCTGCCTGTTTTAACATTTCAGATAACTACAAGTTAGACTCAGTGCCAGCTCAGGTGCAATGGAGCAGACCTCTGTCCCACGGGGTTACACGACCCACACCTCCTGCCATGAAAAGCTGGATGCTTCAGTTCACAGGATGGCACCTTGAGATATGGAGATGGGGGGTGGGAGGAAGTCTTATATGCAGAGCTAAAGGCATAGGGGACAGGTCTGTATCCCTTTTCTGGTTTCTAAAACTCAGGGCTCATTATCCCAGGCCAAACCTACTCACTGCTTAGACCACACTAAATGCAGGTGGCAGACCTCATCCCAGCTCAACTGGCATCTCGAAGAACAGGAAGTGTGAAGGGAGCTTCAGTGCCTGCAATTTAGGAAACAGTTTGAAGAGCAGACAGTTAAGACACGAGAACACACTGTTACCCGATGGACTGAAAACAGGAACTCATATGGAAATCTTGGATTTATTCCATTATCTAGTGGCAAAAGGAATGTTTCAGGACAAGAAGATGCAGGGGAAGCTGATTATGTTCTTTGCAATAATATTCTTCATCAAAGGCACTGAGGAGATGCCTTCTCATTAAACAGAAATATGAGATGACAAATGTAATAATATCCTGGAAAAATGACAAGTCTCATCCCTGTGTTGCTCACTCGGGCTTTGTGAAGGACATAAGAAAAAAATAGCAGAATTGTATTCAAATGCAGTATTTTGCATCTGATGATGCAGACTGATTCCCTCCTTGCCCTCAGTCTCCTAGACCTCTTCTGAACCTTGAGAAAAGACTCGATGAAATCAAAACTGCCTGGTGCAATTTTAAAACCCCTTACAAGAGGCTCTTCAGGAAAGTGAGTTGATACAAGAAGAGGAATTACTGTAGCAGATGAAAATCGGAGTTGTCTTCACTGTGCTGGTAGCTTGAGTGTCACCCCGGCTGACTCCCCCTCACACACACAAGGGTTTCTAACTTAGATTAAAAGATGCTTTAGAGCTGAGCTGCTTTGCTCGGCGGGGAGCGGGGGGGCATTGCTGCTGACATTCAAACTGTGGCAGGGAGGGTGCAGCTGGAGCATAAGGTGCCGCTGCTGAAGTCAGTAGGTCTGGCTTTGTTGGTTGTTTTGGGTTTTTTTGCTCTCATTCACAGGGAAGAAATCACACAGAGTAAATCCTGGCTAACAGTGGCAGTGAAGACAGCCTCTGCCAGAGAGGGCAAGGAGCACAACAAATAGTCCGATTTCAATAGGGTAAGATGGTAACAAAGGGGTGTTATGAGGGACTGGAACAGAACTAGTGTTAATAATAGGAGAAGTGGAAAAAGACTAATTGGATCTACATATAACATTTATAGTGTTACTGACCCAAAACAAATTTTGCCTAAATATTTCGATTGTAGCAGTTCTAAAGTCTGTGTGATCTGTTTCTTGATCTGCTGTAAGGTACCATGGTCTGGGATAGTTATGGCACATCCAGTCTTCATTTCACCTTTTTACAGAAGATGAGCCTGAGCTGCAGAGAGATGAAGGAATTCAGCTGGGATGGATTCAGTATCAAAACCAGAATCAAAATTTTAAATTTGCTATTTCAAACTGTACTTCTCTGCTCAGATGAAGGGGACATTTCTACTGGCTGGCTCACCTTTGACAGTGTAGTTTTTGTGGAACAAATTTAAGCTCCTATTTAAGTTACCATTGCTGATCTCCCACTTTCTTTCTCTTGTGCCTGCTTGCATCCTATCACTCATTTGCCCTATCTGTTGCTTGAGGAGACTTTTGGGGGTAGGAGAGACGATCTCCTGCTTGGGTTACAAAGCAAGTAACCCAGGGGCTGTTTGCTCTAGGATGCCTTCAACTGTGTCAGTTTTCTGTCTGTGTATCCGAAGATTTTTTGTGCTATGCATTATATACATAGATGCATTTGCAGAGCTCTTTGCTCCTTTTTCCAGTTGAAATATTTTTATGAAGGGTCAAGAGACAAACTCTGACTTCCTGCTGAACAGTGATTCAGTTACTAGTGGTAATATTTTGATGATTAGAAGTTTGATTTTATTCTTTAATTTACCAAATCTTTAATAACTATGTGCTTCTGTAAATAATCTTTTGAGCTTTACTCATTTGTGGAAAGGACATTATTTCAAATAATGACTAACTATAGCATTAAATGGAGAGTATTTTATTTGGTTCATTTACTTTGTTTGGATTATTTTTATCTCCCAACAACACTGTGTGGGTTTGGTTTTGTAAGACATTGCACACTCTGACCCATTTGGCCCTGTTAACCATAGTGGGATTATCTTCATTTGGTTGGTCTGGTCCCAGGGGTGCTCAGCAAACCTTGAATGAACATGAGAACATATGCATCCAACAGTCCTATAGCTGCAGAAAATTCATTGGGGGTATCCAGAGTTGAATTTAGATGAAACATTTCATTTCTGTGCAGAATGGGAATTTTGTGGGTGCTGTATCCCTTTAAATATGAGATTATATTTTGTGTTTGAAAAAATTGAATGGACACAATGATGCAGATATAGTTGAGCAACAGAGAGGAAATCAGCACAATTTTAATTCTTTTAGGTGGCCCACTTGAAGGAAATCTGATAGACTGTGTGAGGGTGTCTGTCTCTGACACAGTGTGATTACATCCAGCCACCTCACAGGTGTACAGAGCAGGCTATAATTTAATAAGAGGATGTAACCCTGTGGCAGGGAGCTTTCAGCCAGCCACCTGTATAAGTACCCCAAGGTGTTGGCAGGTGGGGTGGCTGTATGGTTGCAGTTTCACATCTCTTGGTTTGTGGTACAGACATGCTCTTTATTGCAGTCAGCATGTTGTCTGCCCAGATTTTTTTCTGTTATGATGTTTAAAAGGATGCTCAAGAAAGTATGATGCTGAATTTCATATCAGATTGGGGTGTTAATGTGTATAGTGCTTAGAAGGAGAGAGAGGGAAAATGAAAGTTTTAGATTTTGTTCCTTGATCAGAGCTTGCTGAGCAATCATGGATAAATCAGATAAAGGCATTCCCATACAGGTGCTGGCAGTTCACTTCCTAAAGCCCTGTGGAGATGCCAGAACAATTTTCAGTGGTACAGGGTGTCCTCAACAACCTGTGAATCCAGCAGGTGCTCAGTGCCTTAGCTAAGACAGTGGGGCAATTATTTAAATTACTTCTATGGATCTGGATATCAGGTTCCAATTTTACAATTCTTCCCTTATCCTCTCTGTTTACTCATCTGGCAAAACCCAAGAAAGTCAGAGCTCCCTACTGCACAGCTGCGTTTGCTAGGAGCGCTAAATCTGGAGGGAGAGTCTCATTTTGCAAGAATCTCACTATATTCACCATTGCCACCAATCTTCCCTAATTTAATTTATCTAAACTATCACCATCTGATGCACATTAACATAGGACGATGATTTGAAGATTCATTGATCTGCAATGAATATGAAATGCTGGCTGGTGCATTTAAGGTTTTCAGAAAAGCAGCCGGTATTTGCTCTCCCATGTAAATCTTTGCTACATCCGCAGTGAGTTTTGTGTCATCCTGCAGTTCTGGGAATGAATCTGAAAAGGCAGTGTCCTCTGCCATAGGTATTTCCTTAGGTGGGGGCAGCTGCACTGGAGCCCATGGACTTTATTTTACCAATGCAGGCACTGAGGGAGAGGCAAGATGCACAACCTAGAGTCTAAAAGTCAAAGACACTTCCAGAAAGGAGGTATTGGTAGCATGAGTAGCAATGCAATGTGTTATCAGAAAAGGAAAGAAAAGAACAAGAAAAGGTTTTCTCTCTTAAAAACAAGTCTCTGAGAGTTTTCTGAAAAGGAGGAGGAAACACAAGGCTCCTGGAACTGGAAAGAAAGGAGCAGAGACTTTGAAAGTTGGAGGATTTTAGTCTCTATTTGGTTTTTTGCTTTCTATTTCTGTGTATTTCATCCTAATGATTTAATGGGCCATGGAAGGTACATGGGTGAGTTCTCACCATCTAATCCCCATGTAAAAATCTTAATTAGTCCTGTCAGTGCTCATTAGCTGACAGACAGCTTCCTTCATTGCAGCCTTTCATCTCCTGATAGAAGAAGTTTCCAGGTGGGGCCTCTGGGTTGATTTCCTGCCCTGCCCCCTTTGGCACACACCAAGCGTGACTCTTCCAAAGCAGTGGAACCAACTGGGTCCAGAGACAACATGGATCAAGCTCATGTGATGCTTGAGCACTAGTGGGAACCTGGAATACATGAGCTATGGATCACAAACTTGTAGGCTTTCAAGCTCTTATGTTTTTATTTTATATATAAAATATATGCAGCTACTCTTTCCTGTTTTCATATGATTTGAAATACCAAATTATATGTCAGATTAGGTACATAATCTTAGAAGTGTTCAAGAAATGGTGCTTTTAACTGGTAACACACACTAGTCTAAAGCAATGTGGCTGTACACAAGTCACCGATGGCCTACACCATCTAGTGATATGACCCATTGTGCTTTTCAATGAGTTATTCTGCATCTGTGTTTTATTAATGCTGTAAGGATATGTAGACTTTCATTATATTAAAAATCAAAGCAGAATTTCTGTAAGTGCTTCCTCATGTGAGGGACTATTCATAGCAATAAGGGCTTCTATCAGCTATAGGGATTTCTAATTTATTTTACATAAACCTTGCCATACAGACAGGACAGGGAGCAAAGCGTCTGTGCTACTAAAATTACAGAATTCAACTTAGAGAATAATACTGAAATAGAGGTGTGGGGGGTGGAAGAGCTCAGAGGTGTCAACTGGCAGAGAGACTTCAGGGCAGAAATGGATGGCTATTTCTTTCTTACCAGAATCGTATTTTCCTGGGATTGCTGTTACACGTTTTTTTCCCCCCAGAAGATGTAACAGGAGCTGAATTTACTTCCCTGCTTGCAAAGCATCAAACTGTACTTTTCCTCCTACATTTCCTGTGTTTAAAACCAGAAGAGTTACTTTAACCTTCTTTTTTTTTCAACCCTGGTTAAAAACACAGAGTTTATCAGACAGGAAGGCTGGGTTTCAGCATTTTGTATGACAAAATGTTAAATTATTGTTACTGTTTGGAGTACTGGAGCCTGGAAGTTATCTGTAGATATCTGACAAACGCCAGTTCGTTATCAACTGTTCTCACAAGCAGCCTTGCTTGATTTCCATGAGGGTTTTTTTGGCAGCCACTTAGATCTAAGAATACATTATCAGTCTCTGTCCAGATCCCTGTAACTTTTAAACCAGGCTTGCACCCAGGCTATCTGGAGGAAGCAAAAGGGAGAATCTCCTCTGTGGGCTGTGGAGCAGCAGAAGCAGAGATGATCCAGGACCATGCTGAGAGTTTTGGTGGCTGTGGTTGTCGTCACTCCTTCAGGAGAGCATCTATAGCCCACCAGCATGGACCCACAGCAACTGTAAAGTTGATAGAAGGAAAAACCAATTTGCCAAGGCAAAACTGCTCCCCACCCCAGGAAAATGAGCACTCAAAGACTGTGCTGGGGAAGGGGAACTTTTGGACTCATGCCCCTGATCCTCAGCTGTGCTTTGGCTGGTTTAGTCCATCCCAGTCCTCACTGCTGCAGAGGGCAGCAACATCCCCCACAGAGCTGCTTTGTGGCCTGCCCTCCCCAAACTGCATTTGCCTGGTTTTATGGAGACATTTCACCTCTGTGTCTAGTGGGTTTGGCCATGGCAAGAAAGTATGTGCTAAGTTCTCAGCATAGAGGAAGAAATGTAAAAATCATAGGTTTAACCTTAGGGTGCTTCACCTGGGCTTGCTCTAAACCCAGGTGTCTCTGCTATTGAATAGCATAATATTTGTCCCACTACAGCTGCCAAGCCACATGGCTTGGCAATCAGACACACAGGCAGATTATTCTTTGACATATTTATAGAGGCACACCTACCAGGCATCTTCTTTGCTCACATTTGAAATAATCTTGATTTAAACAAGAGGGATTACAACATTCCATTTTCAGTCTCAGGCTGTAGGACTGATTTCAGTTAATTAAATGGCATTGGGACAAGCTTGGGAACTGTGTGAGCATGTAAAATCAAATATAAAGGAATCATGAAAAGGCATCTCAATGCAGCTGTGAAATGAGTAAGGTGCCTTCACAGCCTTATTCTGTTATGCATTTGGTGGTAAGGATTTATAGTAGTGACGTTATGTGTAGCAGCAATCAATTAGATAAGTATTGTCTGAATTTAAAAGTATTCCCATTGTTTATAGGATTCCTCTTGCTGAACTTCTTATGGCATTGAATTCCATAGCCCTTCTACTAACACACACAAATATTCTTTGTACTGGTGGGACTGTGACTGTGTCTCTTTGTTTGTCACGTTATTGGTGTATAAATGCTTCTCTTCCCAGCGGTGATGGGTTGGTTTTTTTTCATATCATCGGCATTAAATCTGCCTTAATTTTTTTAATGCACCTTACAGGACATCAGAGAAAATGGCTTTGTTTTCTTGGTTTTCTTGGATGTGGCTTTATACTAAAGTGCCCAACATTAACTCCTCTGTAGAGTTCTACTCATCGGAAATCTGAAAGTTGACAAGCCTGGGTTTTTACATGTAACAGTTGCAAATCTGGGCTCTAAAAACCCAAGTTATTATTTTTTTGTTCCCTAATTTGCTTATATCCGTGTGTATGCATGTACAAATACACACAGGTACAGGCAGTTGGAAGTTGGCCTGTAAGTCTAGTAATTAATCAAATGTCACAGCCAAATGAACATATTGTCCCTGGCCATAACCTAGGAAACAACACACATTGCTATAGAAACCTAATGTATGCGTGGAAAAGAGCAACTGTACTTAAGGCAGGGAAAAAACCTCAACCATGGATACAGTAGTTTAAGTTCTTTTGAAGTTTAAAATATTAGGGAGTAAATGTGGCAAAGACTGTGAAAGTCAGATACAATCATCTTTCTTTAGAAGTTACTCTGAGGCATGAATAAGTTGGTAACATGTTTGGAGTCTAGGTAAGGTTCACTGGAAGTCTCTCTATTGATTTTTATTGGGAATTAAATCAAGGCCTTTGCTTGTGAGTGAAATGAGAGGAGGAATCAATTATAAACCATTTCCCCTCTCCTGAAGTACAGCTTTACTTGTGAACAGCAGTGATTATAGATATTAGCTTATTCCACTTTTTCCATCAATTTTGAAGATGTGGAGCACATATTTCAGTGTTGCTAAGATGATGTAATGCCTATTTTGCATTTCCACAATATTTTTTGTGTAAAATTCAAGAGGTTTCATATACATTCATAGTGCTGCATAGCCAGTCATAAATCACCACTGTGTGGTAGGCAAGAAATGTCCCTAGCACTGACAGAATGGGAAGCTAAATCAGAGAAATCAACTTATTTGCTGGTATCATCTTTAATTTCCCTTCTTTTTATGACCTATACCATTATTTCAATTAAACATTTTGTTTAAACAGGGATTTGTGATCAATGATCTTTATGGTTATAACTCATAAATACTGGTTTTATGATCATATCATGTACAATGTAAGCCTGATTCTTGCTTTGTAAATAGGTACAAATCAAGAGTAAGTTGAGATATTTCTTTTTCATATATATGTATAAATGAAAAAAGAAATCAAATCAATTCATGGATCAGAATTGCCAAGTCTAAATTTATTGCAACTTATTGAACCTGTAGTCTCTACCATCTCAGGCTTCTGGAATTATGTTATGCCAGAAATTTATATTCCGGAATATAAATATTTTTATTAATAATATATTTATTTATTTATTTATAAAACCTTTCATTTTCTTTATTTATAATATATTTATTTATTTATTTGTAAACCCTTTAATTTTCTTTATTTAAAAAAAAAGAAAGAAAAGAAAAAAGCATAAGGTTTTTTTTTTTTGTTCTTTGAATTTTATAGCCCCTGCTGGGTGCAGAGAAATATTGGGAAGAATTAATGTCTCAAAAGAGAAAACGCAGAGAGGACTTTTGTAGGTTTAAAAACCGTGACACTTTGAGGGTTTAGCTGGTGATTTTTTGTAGCACTGGAACCAGTGTTCCTGATGAATACAACATGTACATACAAACGTTGTGCTCACTGTGGTAGGACCATATGCATTAAAATAGCTATGTAGTCACAGTGTAATTTTATTTGTTTAATCCTGGAACATATCAATGGAAAATTGATCGTCTAAACCAGAAGTTAGCTTCATTATCAGGGTTGCATTACATTGATTTCCCCTGCATAGCTTTAGGCACAGTACTTTGAAAATATTGGCTCTTGTTCTTGGTTGTGCAACATTCAAGCAAGGCAGCTGAACGGCGTGTGATGCCAATAAATGAATGATTTCAAATTGGATCAGCTTGTAAAACATCTACGTCTAATCCGGTGTTTTGGTTGCTCTGCTGTGGCCATATCAAGGCCACTTATAATAACAGAGCTATTGAAATGCTGGGTTATATTTACATTCTGGAGGAGGAACGGTTTGTTGGTGTTGCTATACCTTGCTCAGAGCATGAGATACAGCGTTTGTGCCAGCGGATCTGAATATACCCAAAACAAAACAGGGTGTGTAGGAGGAAGAGTAGCCTGGCCATAACACTCTCCAGAAGCTAAAGTACTCAGAAAGGATGGGTTTCCCTTCTGCATGTGGTAGATGCACATAGCCTAAGAATCCAAGCCCAGATTACTTGCATTGATTTATTAATGTATAAATGAACCCCTGTGAATCCCAGAGTGAATTTTTCTGAAGAAGTGTTGAACAAGGGCAGCAGCTCACTTTGGAAATCAGGAAATCCCACCCTCATCTTGAGTAGAATGGCTGGGGAGATTTTTTCATCTTCTCACATAAGTGGAGATGGACCTCAGCATTCTCAGCCACAAAGAATAAGGTCTACATTAGAGGCAAGGCATGAAAATGCCCTGAGGGTAGGTCTGGAGTAGGGGAAATGAAAAGAGCTTATGTGCTTTATTTTTGAAATGTGTGTGTTTTATAGATGCTAGTGTAAGGAAGAAAGTTTCATGACATCTCAATAAAAATCAGCCATCTGTTTCTGGCTGCAGTGCCAACCTGTGCCTTCCCAGTTCTCCCACTGCAGCTTTGCGCTCATGTGGGAGAACTGGGAAGCCAGGCTTCCACTTGGAGTAAGGAGGAAGCAAATGAGAATCTGTTCCATTATCCATGTGGACTGAAATTTGTAGAAGATGGAAAGCTGATCAGATTTGAAAGTGAGAAAGCTTGTCTTCGGGGGGGAGGGGAAATACAGACTAGAGACAACCCATGTGCTACCATTATGATAAGCATGTGCTTTTCCCATGAATTTGTGTGCTACATTCTATTTTACACGTTATCTGCAAGTAGGCCTCTTGTGAAGCCAAATATTTGAGCAGGAGTCATCTCCATGGTGTTAGAAGGGTCTGATTAACAGCTTAAGAGCAAGTGGGAGCAGCTGAGTCAGTGGCAGAGGCTGACCCCAGCAGCCTGCCAGGAAGGGGCAGCTTTGCATTCCAGCCCGGCGTGGTGGGAACTCAGCCAGCCCTGGCTGCCCAGGAAAAGTCATTAATTAATGCATGTCTCTGCCAAGGAATGGGGATGTGCTGGCAGCATTGCTGGGGCCTCTCAGAAAAGGAAGGTAATGGATAGTTCATGCTTCTGCCCCCTATTTGAAGAGCAACTTTTAACCATTGGGAGCATATAAATCACAGTTTAATATATCGAGATGTGTAGATTGGTATTTTGGTCTACATCTTACTGCACATAATGCTCTACATATTTGATGTAAATGATACAATGGCTCTGACTCCAAAAGCAAGAGTGTAGCTCAATTGCATCACTGTTCTCAGGGGAATGAGAGATGCTGCTCTGATTAAGTCTAATGGAAGCTAATTTCTGCCGAGCCCCATATACTCTACTGTTGGTGTCTTGCCTTTGTTGGGTTTTGCTTTACATTATTAATTAACCATATTGCCACTTCAAAGCACTTGAGACCCCTTTGAAGTTGCAGTTTGATAATTGATATGCAGTGAACTATGGTATAAACACCTGATTGCATTAAACTGACACTTTAAATAGTTCTGTGGCTGGAGAACTTACCTCGGAAGAACTTCTTAAGTGCTGAATCAGGACTCCATGTTGCTTTATCAAAGCCTCCACCACCCAATGTTGGTCTTTAAAAATGCCTGTTGTTCTGAGCAAATGTATTATCACTTTTAAGTGATAAAATATGCATTGCCACGTTTTAATGCCATTGTATTGGCAAATAGCTTTCCATGGAACAAGAAAACTGCAGCTTGTAAGGGATGTATGTAGTGATTAAAAATCTGCTGTAGAAGAGCTTTATCTTGAAGGTTTTGGCTGGGTTTTTTTCTGCAAAGTGCTGAGTAATTTGGGATGGCATAGCTGACCTGTAGTGATATTGCAGAGCTGAATGGACATATTTGTATTTCATGCCAATTCTCCTGGAATTTGCAGAAATTTGGCTTTGTGCTTTGAGCCATCTGCCCTTCCTGTGCTTCAGCAAGGCCACCTCATGCATGAGTGATGCTACCAGATGCAGGGAGGGTGATGGTGAGACCATGCTGTGCTCCTCATCCTTTTCCTTGTAAATCTTGGGAGCAGAAGCACCATGAGTGGCGGGACACTGCCAGCAGAGGAAGAGAAGGAGGAGGTTTGTTAGTAGAGTCCTCTAATCCTCACGGGGATATAGGAGGACATAGCAAAGTCAGCATTTTCAGCACAAATCCTTTTTCATGAGGGAATGAAATCCCCCCCAAGGACAGGATCTGGATCTCAGCAAGGTCCCCATCTCTGCTACTGGTGTCATCAACAACGTTTGTTTTCTGCCAGTGCAATTGCATGATTAGTTCCAAACTTAGTCCTGAATTTGGGTTCTGTTCATTGGGTGCTGGAGAAGGGATTGGCAGACAAGGAGGGGGGGGGCGGGGAAGAGAAGAACTGGGCAGACCTCTGCTCTGAAGAAAGTGGGAAGAGTGAAGAAAAGCCTGCGAGCAGAGGGAAAGGAGGCCCTCACCCTCCTCAGCATCATTGCTCAGTGAAGAAGAAGGAAAGCCTTCCGGGGAGCCAGAGAAAGCCCTCAGCTAAAGATCTGAGATCTGCTGGAGAGATCTCTGTGAGAGCCCAGAGCTGAGTAAGGGAGGGATGAAGTGGCTGTGGATGGTTGTGAATATTGAGGCATTTCCTGCACCCTTTGCTTCATGCATATTTCTGGCAGATAGTTTCCATGTATTCAGCATGTATTTCTCCTGCCTTGATTTAATTTAATTTAATTGAGGTAAATCCCCGGTGTCAGCCAAACCAAATGGCTCCAAGAGAAGAAAGCCAACAGCTCCCTAGAGAGGGGGAGGAGGAGGAGAGGAAGGAGATCGAGGGAAAGGACTGAGCCAGTTTTCCTTAATCACATTGTGGCAGGTGACCGGGAATCACAGGGTCCCCGGTTGTGTGTCCCCCATCCACAGCAGTCATCCACATGTCTGTCACACTCTGACACTGGATCTGCAGCAACTGTTGCTTCAGCTGGCTGCTGGCATGTATTTATCATCAGTGGTGTTGAAAACAGAGCCAGAGCAAAATGTCATTAAAACTTCAGCTCTGGACATCAACAAGAGAAAAATGGAAAAGGATTTACCAATGTGAATGAAAACAATGTGATGTATCTTTCTTTGAAGCACAGGTTTGGGATATTTTGGTTTTGATTTTGATTGATTTCAGATGACAGATCAAAGGAATGAAACAAAGCATAGTTAGTAATGCTGTGGTTCCTGCATGGATTTATTTCTACCCATTTCTTATACACTCCTACAGTACATAGGTGTGTACCTTCACCACTGGCAGGACATGGGGCATGGGGAACCAAGGTCATCGATTAGTGCTGTCATGTCTCAGCAATGACAAAGTTACATAATTATGTGATGCTTTTTCTAATTGCATATTGCTGAGGGACTAGGACATGTTTACCTTGGCCATTTTAGTGGCTAGGCCCTCTCTGGTTGATATCCTTTTTGTTTCTGCAGCACTCACCTCCTCCTGCGGCCAGCTGTGGCTGAGCCCCCTGTCCAGGTCTGATTATTTTTCTTCACACTAAATAGTTTTGACTCACTGTCAGAGCCCTTTAATTTCATTGCGGCTTTGTTTACTGAGATGAAGCAATATACTCAGAGCACAGAGTAACACACAAAAAATTGGAGTTTTGGTGATACTGCCCCCCCCAGCTCTCAAACCTTCCTCTTCTGCCTGTTCGGTACCAGTGCTACCAGCATACCCAGCTCCCATCTTGTCTTGGTTTAGACCTACTACTGCTCCTGCTGCTACCACAGCTGAATGGAAGTCAATGCCTTCTCCAAAAACTGTGTTTGCTGGTCTTAACACTGTAAAGTTTGAAGTCTGTGCTAGGAAGTTGCTTTCAACCAGCCTCCAGGACTTTGTGGGGTGGCAGAACTCAACACAGTCTGTGCTTGGAACAGGGCCGAGCACTTCTTTTGCATCATTGGGATGGACAGGGCTAAAGGAAACTCTGTTAGAGATCCCACACATGGCTCCACATAGTGGGAATACCTTGGCCGTAAGCTCTGCAAGGCTAGTGGCCAGCCATGTGATGGCCCGGAGGTCTCAGCTGGCCTGGGCTGGTGTTCAACTTGTACCGACCGTGGTCCAACACCGATATACCTGAGTTGTTCCAAGCCGGATCCCATTCAAGTTCAACCAAACTTCAGGCTGATGCTTCATGTTCAACTCTGCATCAAGAAAAAAGTGTCTGCTTAATACCAGCTATCTTCCACAAAACAGTGATTGAATTGCTCTTACAGTAACGAAACTTTGGCAGCTTATATCTGTTTAATCAATGCAGTAGTTTAAAAAAAAATAATAAAACTTCTTGGGGCCACAGTTTTATAGTGTGATGCAGTGAGCATTGCAATTGAACTGCTGAAGCTCCCTGATGTGACAACAGCCTGTAAGGATAAATCATAGGGAAAAATTTGTAGAGCCAGAAGTGTTATTCAGTAATAAACTGTCCTGTCGTGAAAGGAGAACACTGCAGAACTTCCTGATGTTCTTTGCAGTCAGTCTGTAAACTCTTGGTTGGTAGGAGTTAAGGATCATATGTTCATGCTGTCTCTGCAGTGTCATCTTCTATTTTTCTGGCTGTGTCAGGAACATAATCAGCTGTCCGAAAAAATAGAGGCTCAGGGAAGCAAAGGATGTGGTTTTCTTGGCAGGTAGGGTCTCCTCATCTTATGTCCTCTGAATCTGGACTGGAAGGACTAGAGACCAGTCCTCTTTCTAGGCTGGTTTTTACAAGACCTGGCTTATCTAATGAGCTGTCAGGCATGAATCCAAATCTAGATGGCTCTTTAAAGCCAGCTGGTCTTTTACCATCTGACTGGTTCGTTTGTGTTGAGTAGCAGCAGATGACTCTTAGCATCAAATACAGTTTCACCAACATTCAGTAAACTGGTGTAACATATAGTAGTTTACTACTTGCAGAAGTGTCTGAAAACTTGTCATGGTCTGTTTGTGGAGGCAAATTCAATCTAAATGGCTTTCTGCGTGGGAATCCTGGGTACCTTGGGGATATCGGGGTAGGAAAGCTCTTGTCCTGAGCTGCCTGTCCTTCAAGGAACAGGTTGCAGCACTGCCTTGCTTTAGCAACTGAAAACAACCAGCTTTCCTGTGCAATAGTTACTTGTTACAAGGAGAAAACAGCTCACCATTTATTTTCAGAAATGAGGTCAAAATAGTGCAGCCATGGAGGGAAGTGACTGGCACAGCAGGTTGGTAATGAGATACAAAGCCTTTCCCTGCTAGGTTTAAATCCAGCTTCAGTCAGCAGTGACTGAAATCTTTTATCATTTGACAGTTGTTCACCATGGCCTTTGCGGTGTTGGCTTTGCTCCATGACATCTGAGTCAGTACTTGCATAACCGGCCTGGGCATCCCACCCACCAGCACTGGCACCCCCTCTGATCACACTTGTCCTGTGGAGACACCTCCTGCTCTTCAGGAGGTTTTAGGTGGAAGGTACTTTCTTCCTGCTTTGAAGCCCCTGAACCCTGACTGTTCCCAGCTGTGTCAGTAGACAGGGCGGTGGGATGGATGTTGTAATAATCATCTACTCCGAGGTGAAGAGCAGCATTAGGGGGGCTCTGCCAGGACTGTTGCAACAGCTTCACCAGCTGCTCAGGCTGGTCCTGGCTGGTGGAACCATCTCTTCCCCAGGAGGTCTGGTCCTGCCCTCAGGTTCCCTCCCCGCAGCCTCCTCTAAGGCTCTCTCCATCTCTGCCCCTGAATGCATAGATACCTGAGGGGTTAAAATCTTAAATAAAAGGGCATAGATGTCTTCGGTACATTTCGTTTCCATGGCCATTGTAGAATTACAGAAAACAATAGGGCAGACACTCAGATCACTGCCCACAAATTGTTCTCTAATGCAGATCTTCTAATGATGGATGTAGCTTTCTTACTGATCCATCTAGGTAAGGAGATGCTGAGATATTTAAGTCCTGTCCATGCTTTTCTTCTCTGGCACGTTAGCCAGGAGTTGTTTCTGCTTTTCCCTCTTGTAGTATATTAATGTTCATATCATAGACTTTGGCTGCATCTCTGATGTCTGAGCTTTCAGATACTGCCTTGGCCAAGTCAGCGAGGGAGCAAACTGGGAGGAAGGGCCCCTCCAAATGTACCTGCTTGGAGATGCACTGAGCTTTTGCCCAATGCAATGGAAGCTTCAAGCACTCCGTTCGCCTTACGTGATTTTATGGACCAGGACAGTGTGGGATTTGCCCAGCTTCTGCAGAGTGTGCTAGTCCTCTGGGTTTGTCACTTTGCTGTACATGAATAGACACTGCTCAGTCTTCCTGAGTCTGAGGCTGTGAAATCCCTGCCCCGCTTTAGAGTATTAACTTGAGTAAGAGGGTAGTGGGAGCACCAGTGTGCGCTGTGTGTCCACAGCTGATGCTGGTTGGCAGGAATGAGACCTGCTTAAGTCTCCAGGGGCTTATAGACATACCTGCAAAAGGATGAGGACTGGTATGCTGGAGGGGATTGGTGGAACAAAAGGGCAAAGGTAGATCTGCTTAAATTGGTCAGCTCTCCATATTGAGAGGGGGAAATTTCTGGTATGAAGGTGCCCCTTGTTCTAGAGAGTTTGTGGTTGAGGTACTCACTCTCAAAATGTTGAGTCCTTTTGGCTCCTGTGTTTTCATATGCTTTATAGCAGGGTGACAGCTCTGAGGAGTACAACAGGCTGGGAATGTGACTGCTGTCATGTGCTGGAGGCATGCTGTAATAGTGACCTGGGACGGGCTGTGGGGTGAAGCTGGGGTTGGGTGACAAGGGAGGGGAAGGATTTCCTGGAGAGGAAAATTGCCTGGCCAGCCCTTTGGAAAAATGTAAGCATGCTCTGCTGGAGGGCACTTGGGCTCTTTCCTGCCAGAAGCTCAGAGCACCAGAGCTGGGTGTTGAGAGGAGGTATCAGCTGCATCCTGTTCTGCAGCCAAGCAAAGGAAGCTACCCAGTGGCATGCTTTTGGGGACTGGTTTTGCAGGTGAGTAGGCAAGTAGATGAAGAAAGTTTAAATCAGCCTGCAAACAGAAGGTGAAATAACAAGAAAAAAGGAAATGTGAGAGGAATTTCTCTAGCTTAATTCTAATAGCATCAGTATCTAGTGGGCCTGAAGTGAAGCGTTAGATGTATCAGGAAGTGTAGAGAGGAGATGCTTGGTCTGCAGAAGAAGGAGGAAGATCAAGAATCAAGAAGGCATGAGTCAGCCTTGTGTTGTGTAGTTGGCACAGAAATACCAGAAATTTGTGTGGTCAAAAACACTTGGCAACATAGCTAAAAAAATCAGACCAGGTGTTGGTTGATCCAATGCAATGGACATCACTAGTTTAGTCCCCTTCTATGAGTTTGAGTTGTACTCACAAGCAAGTAAGAAGAATAAGATGAAGGAGTTTAAGGGAGCCTCCAAAATGGCAGGGTCACTGAATATCCCAAGGTGAGTGTTTGTTCATTCTACGTGACTGTTATTTATCCAGGTATGTGTTTAAAGTTCCCTTTAGGCTTATGTTAACAAAGTAGAGAATTATTTCTGGCTGAACCCTTCCTTTAAGTAGGTATTCATGGCTCTCTTGAGCATGTAGTATCCTTCCTAAGTGTGTTTGACTTCCAGCTGTGGCAGCACCAGCATCTAAAAACTTTGTAGACTCACCTTCTAGTATATCTCAGATAGCCTCTTGGGGTAACTGCATCCTGGGGTTTTAACGCACAGATGTGATATTGCTGCTCTTCAGCCTCATTTCATTGCTGGCTACCATGTCAGTGCTCACTTCATTGGTAAGAGTGTGGAGAATCACAGCAAGAGGACAGGGTTCTGTTTAATTCTAAGCTTATCCAGCTTCTGTGCTGGGATACATGGGAAACATGGACTTGACAGTGGTAGATAATCCCAATTCAAGGTCCAATTCAATATTTTAAGTTTTCTGATGTAGTTGTAGTTTTGGTACATGGCTGTGCAGTTGCCTTTTTCCCTTTTTTCTCCCTTGTGCCCTCAACCAGTCCCTGGATGGACAACTCTATTCATAGTAATTGCTAGAAGAACATGGGCTGTAATTTTCTGTATGCTTGAAGTGGTATAAACCAGCAATGCCACTATAAAAAGTGATTCTGCTTTCTTCCTGGACCCTTTCCCACTGCCCTCGCACTTGTGCCAAGACGAATGCGTGTACTGCATCATGAAACCAGCCCAGATTAGAACTAACCAGGAGGACAGAGATCTGAGGTTGGTTGTACATCCCTTTGAGATTTAATTGCAAGAGGCAGAAAGAAGCTGGTGTTGTGTGGATCATTTAATGGGAAGGAGAGGGTTAGTCTCTGAGCAGGGTGGTGTCTGGAGAAAGCACTAATGTTCAACTAAAAGCATGACCCAGTACCAATGAAGGCAGTGGAAATTATGCTATCGAGTGGCATAAGGAGCAGAAACAGGCCCATAGCAATTTATTTTCAATCAAAAAAGAGCCATGAAGTCATTAGTTATTTCTTCAGAAGGCTTTGGTAGGTGTGCTAGAAAGCGCTGTGCCGTCTCCGCTGTGCCATATGTGCACAAAAAGATTAATTCCCAGGTTAGCAAGATAGGAATTATGATGCGACAGAAGTCTGAGTCAGGCACAGTGGGGAGAGGCAAATGCCACGGGCTGAAGCAGTACTTGGGCTCCTGATGAATCTTGAAAAGAGCTGGAATGAGAGAGATTTTTTTTTTTGCTCATTTAATAAGAGAAAAGAGAGTTTGGGAAACATGAATTTCAGGAGCAGAGACATTGCAAATTACAGCTTCATTCTCCAGATACAGCTTTCCTGAGGATTCAAAGTACTTCGCAAATATTTAATTACTCTCAACCCAGTGCCTTGTAAGCATTGAAGAAAATAAACAGCAGTAAAACTGTGCTGCAAGACTTGCAATCCAGCCCTAACTCTGATGCCTTCACTAGCACCTCCAGGGATGTTCTCTTCATTGTAAGTGTAGGAGAGTGAGGCTAATAGAAACTGGTAAGTCAGAGAGAAGATCCCATCACCTGAGCTCTGAAGAGTTGGCTCTGACAGCCTTATAACCTGCTATTCCAAACCTCAGAACATGGCACAGTCCAAGTGCTTGCCTTCTTTCTGGGGGGTGGTAGCCATGTGCGGCATTCCAGGGTGCATTCCCCCGGTGCCAGCCCTGGAGCTCTCATGCATACGCTGTAAATGGATATTCTAACCTTCTCTATGTGCATTAATATTCTGTCTCTTGGTTACACAGAGTGTAGATGTACTATGCAGATGAAATCACCCACAGAGATTTCAGTGGGGTTCTGCAGGCTTGGATTTAGAATGTTCTTTTCATTAACTTGGGCCTCTAATGACATATTTGTAAAATGTTTGGGGTTTTTTTTTCAGTTTCCACAGGGTGTTCCTCTACTTTAGTGTGTTACAGAAATAAGGCACATATTTAAGGCACTGATTTAGAGCAAGCAAGCTAAGAAAATCTTTGCCTCAATTCCCTCATTTTTTGAATTTACACTGGATGAATGTATCATAAACCATAGGAGAAGCAACAATTTACCCCAAGTTCTGCAACCCCTCAAGCAGCTGCTTTTGAAAAGCTGACATTTAGTGCAGTGATTAAGTGTGAAATTAAGCATCAGAACAAGCAATTAATTACTTCCAAACGTGTCTTTATATGTTGTGCATACAACATTCCCCTTCCCACCTTTCCCCCCCTTAATTTTCCTTCTCTTTCCCTTTGCCTGTCACAATGGAAACCCTTCAGGTGTGGGGGACCTGTGTGATCTTTTATGTTTGTGGAGCACATTGCATGGAGTGGGTGCTACCAGAAGCAAAATGTAAAGGATGACAATGTGGTTTGGAAGCTTTATTGTGGAAAAGCAGGGAGAAGGTGGCAGAAAGCAATTACTGAAGCCCCAGGCAGAGGACAGGGTGATGGAGAGACAGCCAGCGATGGCCACTCAAGTGTCACCAAAGACAGGCAGTTTTAGAGCAGCTTGGCGCAAAACAGCAAAGAAAGCCTAGATAGGACAGGGGAGGTTAATGTGGAAAGAGTTGTTAAATGTTGGCTTTAGCATACAGGTGTCTTTGCTAACACAGAAAACAAAAGTTATTTCATTAAAGCCTCTGAACACAAAGTACTCTGTGAAAGTTTAAGTGCCAGTTGGTGTATTAAGTAAATAAAGTCACCCTGCTGTAGGCGACTCTCACAGCAGCCGGCTATAACCAGCACATAGTACAGGGGACCATGTGAATCTCTGCCATGTGATGTAGAGCTGTGCCTGGGGAACGTGCCGACACAGGGCTGGGAGTCAGAGGAGACTTTTCTTTCAGCAGTTATCAGTAGGTTGATACGGGCCAACTGTTGCACGTGGCTTATTTGCATGGATTGGCTTCCCCTCATTAGTCATCTGGTTTGGATCAGAAAGAGAAACTCGGGGTTTGTACAGATGTCATGTGTCTTTCAAGCACAGTTTGAATGAAGAGGGCTGGCTGGTTTTCACTTTAGTGACTTTTTTGATTGGTATCACAGCAGCACATGGTTGGCTTTTGTTATAACCCAGCAGTTACCCCCGGGCAGCAGTTGCAGAATGTCATATCCCATTATCGGTGGTGATGGGTTTGTGTACCCAGGAGCCGTGGCACTTCTAAATTCCTCCAGCTCTGCTGTCAGTGGTGGGATAGGAAAGTCAGCCAGGTGATTTCAAAGGCAAAAGCTGGTATTTGCAAGCTTCTTTTGACCCCATGCTCTGTGGGGGATGGATGCACAGAGGTAAAGCATTCTTTGCTTACGTTTGCTTCTCCGAGAGGTGCATTCCCAAACCTCTTCCTCTTGCTTCTTGTGGTTCTACAGGATGTTTCCCCACCGTGCTGTTACCTGCTCAGCATCACTGTTCACACTTTACTCCTGTCACTGGCACTCAGGCTGGCAAGGGACATGTGTTTGTGACAGGGTGTGCTGGCCACAGCCATATGGTGTCTGGTAAAGCCTTGGTGTTGAATCTCTCAATATAATTACCATGCTGAGCTAATTGCTCATGCCTGACTCGGGCATTTACTCAGTGGCTACCTCAGCCACTGCCAGGACCTCTTCATTTATCACCTGTCAGGCTCTTGAACAGCAGTGGCATTTGGCTATCTCAAAAACCACCAAAACCAACAAAAAATAACCAAGAAACTTTCCTACCAAGCTTGTGGCTGATCACTGTTTCTTTGCTATGAGTCATTTGGCCATGGAATTCTCTCCAGTATTTTCAGGACAAAGGAGAAGGGGTGGCAGAAAACCGGGAGTTAGAAGCCAGGATGGAACATTCCTGCCAAGGAGAACTAGAAAAATCCAACTGAGAGGGATGCTCTACACCAAGCTTTCTGTTTTCTCCTTTCTGTTTTTTGAACTCATGTGTTTGTTGCTTTAAAAACAACAAATTCATAATTTTATACGTTTCTGGGTCCTATATACTACTTCCCGCAGCTTGCCTGTAGCTCTGAGAGCCCAAGTTCACTGCCTTTGATGGCCACCTCTTTCTTGACAGCCAAGCTGATGTTCTCTGGCAGAAATGTGTCGTCTGAACGAAGAAAAAAGGCAAGTCTGTTGAAAAGAGGAAATGCAAAACCAAAAGGGATGAAACTCATCTAGTTGTGGAGAACAACTTTTAAGAACTAAGTGTGAAAATGCAGGCTTGCTGGGAGGTTTCCATCCAAAAGATGCTAAGCTTGGGAGGAGACGGTAGAATCCAATTGTGAGGATTGTTGAGCAGTGGGACCAGGGCTCTCCCGTGGTGGGAGCCTGTCAGACAGATCCAGCCTGACAGTACAGGGGTGGTCACTGCTTTGGTGATGTATTCATAACCTCGCAGCGCTCTCCAAAAAGGCAAAACAAGAGAAACCTGAAGCCTCCCAAGGCCTGCAAAGCCCCTGTTGTCTGAGGCTGGAGGTGTAGCCTGCTTGCAGTTCCCGATGGTGGGTATTTGAAAAGCTGCTCTAAGGAAATGAAATACTATTTCATTCATGTTCTGTAAGCCATGCTGACATAACGTGTCAAGTACATTTAACAGATGTAAGATAACCAATGTACCACTCTGGGAAAGGTGGAAGACCCTCTGTCTAATCTGCAGAAAACCCTCCTGGAAAACCAGGAAAGCATTTCTCCTGATCAGCCTTTCCTCATAAAGGAATCTCGAGATTGTACAATTCTCAGAACTTCACTAATTGAATTTTTCAGCTCCTGATTTTCTGTTTCATGGGGAAAAGGTGTTAGATTGCAGATTCCGCAGATACGAGTGTTGTTCAGGCGTCTGAATAGATCACAAGCGGAGAGGAACAAGCTGAATCCTGGAAACTGATACAGCTTTGTCTTTGGTTTTACAAAGTGAAAAAGCTTCTAAATCACAAGTTGGAGCTTTCAGGTTCAGATATTTCTGTGGCTGAGACCACTTAATGAGTGGTTTCCTTTGCTATGTTTGAACTAATATAAAGAAATTAGGCTTTTACTGCAAAAATATATGTTTCCCTGTGAAGCTTTACAGACAATAAGATTTTCAATAATAATGTAAGATGGAAAATGTGCTTACTTGTGCAGCTAGGATAGATGCTGCTGAGCCAAGACCAGGGAGCTTGGATGAAGGACTGGAAGGCCTGGCCATTATACAAGTGGTGCTCTGCTGGTCACAGATACAGGCTGTATGGTTCAACAGTAGAAGCTGGAGTTCTTGCGGGGTGGGAGGCACCATGAATTGGTGTGTCAGTGAAAATTATATGTGGTGTGTAAGTGAAAGTGATAGGCAGGAAATTTCCTGGGCAGTATCTACCACATTTTTTTGTACAATAATGGAGCTGTTGGAACAAGTCCAGTGGAGGGCCACGAAGATGATCAGAGGGCTGCAGCACCTCTCCTGTGAAGACAGGCTGAGAGAGTTGGGGTTGTTCAGCCTGGAGAAGAGAAGGCTCTGGGGAGACCTTATAGCCCCTTCTGTAACCCTAAAAGGGCTACAGGAAAGCTGTGGAGGGATTCTTTATCAGGGAGTGGAGAAATAGAATGAGGAGTAATGGTTTTAAACTGAAAGAGGGGAGATTTAGATTAGACATACTAGAAAGAAATTCTTTACAGTGAGGATGAGAACAGGTTGCCCGGGGAAGTCATGGATGCCCCATCCCTGGAGGTGTTCAAAGCAAAGGTTAGATGGGGCTTTGAGCAACCTGGTCTGGTGGGAGGTGTCCCTGCCCATGGCAGGGGGGTTGGAACTCGATGATCTTTAAGGCACCTTCCAACCCAAATCATTCTATGATTCCAAGATCACTTTTCAGGTTTAATTTCTATATAGATATATTTTTAACTAAGAGGTATTTTACAACATTTAGTGTCAATATCACCATAACTATTTGAATAGAAACAGCTGGTAGCCATTTACCTGCTTAGGGGTTCATAGTTTTACTGTCATTAAGTACCATTAAACATCATTTCACATAATTTGCATCAATTTGCTTATGTCAAAATTAACATAGTATTGTGTCTGAAGAGTGAATCAGCTTAATGAACAGCCGGCTCAAGTCAGCCTCACTTCTGCTGCTAACTACTTAAAATTCAGCAGTCACAGCCTGCTGCCTGCTCTGTTTCACTGCCAGCTGAAGAATGGAACTGAAAGGACAGTATTGTCCTGGGCAGGAATAAGACAAAAAGTGTTACATGGAGGCACTGCAAATGGAAATTCCTTTTGTTTTGGTTTTTTTTCCCCCCTGGGAAATTTCAGTCTAAATGGTAAATTAATATATCTCTATATATAAACTTGGAAAGATATTTTAACAGTAGCTTTCTTTATATGTTAGCAATGGCATTGCCTGCTTGTTGGGTACAGGATGAGAGAATACTTAAGTGTGACCCCTAGGAAGAGGTAAATTGCAAAAGCGCTTTATTTTTCACGGCTGGTAACTCTCTTCAGTTTTAGCAACTTCATGCTAAGCACACAAATACAAAATAAAGTTTATAAAGTTGCTGGCTACATTGTTTGGGCCCTCTAGGGAAGTGTGACTCTTCTGAGCCACCCAAGGCCAGCCTTTCATACAGGAGTGTTGGCACACATCCCTGGAATCCCCAGCAGCAGCAACATCTGGGGGCAGGTGTCTCCAAAGGGCCATGGGGGAAGGGGCTGGTTTCCCTTCTGGAGAGGGGTTGATTGGATCGTGGGGTAGAACCACATGTAGTGCAGCTGATAAATACAAGGGAGGCTTTGGCAGGAATCGCTGGGCTGTGAGCATCCTTCCTCCCAGACACCACCAGATGCATCCTGCCACATCAGGCGTGAAATGCAGGTGACAGAATTAATTGTGAGTGTCACCCAGGGAATGTAGGAAATTTAGGAGGGCAGCCACCCTTCTTCCCTTGGGAGTATGCAAATGACAATGTAGTGCTTTATCCTTTCCTGTTATGTATCAGTAGAGGGCTGGTTTGGATCAGAATGGCCAAGTTGGTGGGTGGAGAACTTAATGCCGTGGAGAATAAGGGCTTTATTTAAAAGAAATGGTTGCAAACACCTCGAGAAATGAGCGAAGGTAGCAATGTTATTTTTGTGTGTTTGTGACCAACTAAATAGCAGCAAGTGTTGTGTGCTAACTTACGTCAAAGCTGTGGCTCTGCTTGTACAGCAGGACTTTCTTGGGGCTCTTGCAACCAACCTGCAATGGGCAGCTGGATTCCACCTGAAGCTGCTCAAATACATGCCCAGAACTATCACTGCGTGCCATCAGAGACAGCACTGGCCCAGGGAGAAGGCAACTGGAGTGTCATGGTTTGGGCCAGATTGGCCAATAAGATAGTTGTTTTGCTCAAAATTACAAATTACACATCCTGTTTTGCTCAAAATTACAACTGGTGCTATTTAGTTCAGTTAGGATCTCATATACATATTCTGAGTAAAGAAACACTACGTAAAAAAACTTTTTTCACTACATTTTGATTACATTTCATAGTATTTATACATTCTTATGAATTTTTATTAATATGCATATTAAATTATGCAAATATCATGACTTATGATTTGTCAATATGGGGACCACAAAATTATCTTCTTTTCTTGCTCTTGTTTTGCCCCTGAAAAGGAAATGTCAGGATGAATCCAAACAAAGCAAAACCCTTGGACGGTTTCAAAACCAGACAGGGCTGATCAATAGAAAACATAGGAAAAAACTGTGTGTTTGCCAATGACACAGTAGCAAATCTGCTAGGTGTTTTCCTTTTTTTTTTTTTTTCCCTAAAATTCTTGTTTTATATTATGGAAAAAGAAGAGCTATTTAGTTTCTTAACATGAAAGTATCACATTTCATTACGTATTTCATTGTCTAATGAAAGAAATATTAGCATAAGAGAATTACTTGCCATATCAGTTCATCTTTTTACCACAACCAGTAGAGTTTGCAACCAATCTAAAAGATTCCTTCTCCAAAATCCTATGTACATACTGAATTTTTGCAGCGTCATTATAGAAGACTCTAGAATTGTGGGCTAGTTCTCACTGTGTAATTGTTTTATGTGTGCTGTCTCCAAAATGAACTGTTTTCAGCCTTGGGATACAGCTGTATCTTGCCTCTTCAATGGACTTTTTTATGGAGTAGAACAGGGTAGCTACTGCGCATATATATATCTTTACACTAATGCTGCCTGTTTAGATGGCAATCCAAGAGGATTAAAGTTAATACAAAATTCCATTATTCATGAATTGATTTTGGTTTAAGGCTATATTATAGATTTTCATTCTTTCATGTGGCAGGTTTTTATAAAATCCTTTTTAGGGTTTAGGAAGTTGAGCTGTATCATGGCAGTCCAAAGTCTTTTGTTTTAATAATTATAAAAATATTTAACATTTCCTATTGGATTATTCCTTCAATTTCAGTATTGTACGAATGTACAGAATGTATGAATGAGATTCCTTCAATCTCAGTATTGTACGAATGAGATACCACAATAATGCTATGAGATAGGCTCTTAATTACCAAAGATTTAAAAACTTAATTACATAATTTAATCAAATTCCCTACAAAATGATTATAGTTTTCCCTCAACCTAGGTGTGGAAATTGAGTCACAGAAAAATTGAATCTCAAATTGAGTACTTTGTGTTTTAAGTGCCTCATTGGAACAGAGAGTTCCAAGGCTCAGGGTGTTCCCAGTAACGTTGCTGTACTCACAGGTGATCATCATCCACAAAAATTCACACCAAGTGTCCAAGGCTGATATCCAAAAGGAGACTCGCCACCAGAATTGCTCTTATAGAAAGGGAATCACCCTGTCTGTCCTGGCTGTGCTGTCACACACCAATGACGAGGTGGCAATAGTTTTCATAGGATGTAAGAGATGTTACTTCCATGGTCTCCTTTGCTCTGCATCTTCCTTTGTCCTATAGATGTCCTCTATACTTGGCAGGCTGGCCCTATTAGGAAGGTGAATATGTGGTTTCCTTATGTCTGGTAATAGCTCTTTTGGCAGAGCTTGTTGATACTGGAAATGGGTTTTGTAGATTTGCTGAATACATTAGTGCACAATGAACACATCCCAGCAGCAGACTTCAAGACCTAATGGTGTTTTTCTCCCTTTTAGTGGTTTTACATTTGCATCAATTACAGCTGCCATCCACCTCAAACCCCAATCTGAGCACTCGGGAAATGTTTGTACACCCATAAAAACGCAGAAGATAAGAGCATTTTCCCCATAACTGTTTATCTAAATCTCTCTGTAAGCAAAAACTGACCAGGCAACCGAAGTGTCCTTTTAATCCTTCAGGATGTGGAACACTCCAGCAGAAATTGAGGACTTTCAAAATACAGGGGTTATTCTTCTTGCCTCACCCTGTGACATGTCACCTTAGCCAACACTTACATCTGCCTACAACACCCGGTCTCCACTGGATCTGGGGTTATTGCTGCTTAATTGGCGGAGCTGGAGGTCTCTCTGAAAATAATGGAAGTTCTGGAGGGCGGCTCCAATTTTGAAAAAGGACTGAAAAGAGGGACTGAGTGGGGGATCCTTTTTGATTCCAGCAAAGCTAAAATTTTTCAGTGAGAGCAAGGATTTTCTTTGAAAGTAATAGATACATTACACTGTATCACTAAAACCACTATAAATATAACACATTGCAGCCTAATTATTTTGCAGGTTTCTTGATAAGCAATTCTATTATCTTAAAGCTCAGTCTCTTCACATATAAAAGCCATCAAGAAAGACTGTTTTCAGTGAAAAATTATAGTTAAAGAATAGTTATCTAATTTCCTTCTTAATTCCTTTAATTATAAGATATGGCAATGCTTCCACAGTTGAGTAGGAGTAATAGTTTCAAGTAATAGATCCCTCCCTAAATTGTTGGATTTCTAGTCTTCTGAGTCTGACATCTTAGTTACTATTGAGTTTTATTTTCCATCAATACAAAGTTTTCTTTGAAAGTACTGTCTATGAGGTAAAACATGACACTGAGAGGTAATGAAATGTGAGTTGTACTAATGCACTTTACACTGCGTTGAAAGAAAGGAGCAGTGGAGGCTGCATGAGCAGCGGAGGCAGCAGTGCAAAGCTTTTGAATGGGAAAAAAAAATCTCTGGATATTTTTGTGCAGAAAGTCTCTGGTGGAGCTTTCAAAGCTCACAGCAAAAAGCTGAGCTGGACTTACCACAAAGGTGCATTATCATGGTCTCAAGCACTTGTTTGAGTTGCTTAGAATTTTATGCTTATTAAATGTTACCTTATCTGCTGCCTTTTGATGGACTTGAGTCCCCTCTGGACCACCTGATCTCTGGAAATCAAAGAAGTGAACCAAATTACGAGCTCAGATAGGTGCCAGCAGCCTACTTAATACCTAATATTAATACTTAATACCTAATTAACCTACTTAATACAAAAATACCTATCTCTGTTCAACATCACAGTGTTTATGCTTTAAAATCTGTCCTGATTTATACTGGCATCAAAGAATCATCCTTTGTTTGCTGACGTACATATAGATATAACAAGAAACACAGATGTTGTAACTTGAATTTTCTAATGGGATGTGGATGACTGCTGGTTTTTAAACAGATAATAAATATAGCTCAAATAGTCTGTTTGATCACAATTCACAACTACCCTAAGAATGTAACCTAAAATACAGCTGGGGTAGGTACATGTGTCAAACAAAAACAAGAGAAATGATCTGCTGCTGATATAGATTTTCAGCAAAAAATATGAATAACCTTTCTCCTCAAAGGCTGCTGACAACAATTCTAGTTTGTACGGAGGCATTGCCAAGAGCCTTATAGAAAGCAGACTGTGGCTCATGGGAAATATTCCCTGTTTCTTTTTGCCTCTGCTCCTAATTTTATTCTAACTGCTGGCTAAGATACTGTTAAAACAATGAAAAAGAAGAAAAAGCAACCATTAAAGCTCTTGGGTCATTTGCCATGAGATAGAGGTAATCCTGAGACTCACAGGAGTATTAATATTATAACAATGAAGTGATACCACTGCTGGGAATCACTTTAGAAAAAAGCACTCAGACAGGAGGTGAATACAACACAAACCTCCAGTGCTCTTGTCTTGCCACTGTGCCTCCCTGCAGATGGCTCAGGGAGTTCAACCACTTGACTGATTAAAACAGGTTTAACGACAAGGTGGAACAGTTCCCTTTCATAAACAAGGAGGTGAGATCCATACTTCTAGTCTGGGGAAACGTGATGAAAAAATAGAGGTTCACTGTAGAGCTGAGATTTCTGTTCTGCTTTTCTTCTGAACTCATCCTTGGTAATTATTCTTGTTTACAGCCTCTGGCCTCTCCTCTTCTCCATCTACCCCAACACAAGTGACCAAGCAGCCCACGTTTCCTCTTGAATCCTATAAGCATGAGCCTGAGAGACTAGAAACACGGATTCACTGTTCTTCACCTCCGGACACAGGGCAGAGATTTTCTTTGCCTCCATCTCAAAGTGCAGCCAAGCCACCTATCATGACACCAGCTCCCTGTGCTACCTCAAAACCAGTAAGTAAAGCATGGACAGTGTTGTGGTAATAATTTCTTATATTACAACTGATGGAGCGTGTGTCCCAATTGTGGAACAGAACGAGAACAATTTCATGGTTTTTACTTCAGAATTGTCTCAGCTGCTCCCAGTATTCAGAACGAGAACAATTTCATGGTTTTTACTTCAGAATTGTCTCAGCTGCTCCCATGAGGCACTAAGAATCCAAAGGTGGTTGCTTCCCTTCAGATTTACCAAAATAGCAATTTTTGCACCATTCTCAAGTGAGTTTTGTAGTGGCTCAGCCTACATTGCTGAGATGTCACATTAGAGAAGGGTAAAATTGGATTGTCTTTTATCTCCCTGAGGAAGAACTGATGAGAGCTAGCAGCCAAGGAGAGCATATCAAAGAAAAATTCACAGTATGAGCTGCAAGGGTTTTGAGTTCCTGCTGCCTCTGGAGTTTGAGATGACTGGGACAGCTGGTGACTGATGGCAGTAGTTCTATCACCCCTCCTGTCCCAGCTCACAAGCAGAGGAAGAAGGGCAGGACTACCAGGGTATTTATCCAGCCCCCCACATAGTAGAGGTATCTTCAGGAGAGTGGTTGCTTCAGCTCCTGGGAATGCATGAAGTCAGCAGTTCCTGGGAATACATGAATTCTAGCCTCTGATGTTCTCCACCACAACATCCCCACTGCATGCCGTTGTGCCTCCTCCCCTCTGCCTTGGCCAGCCTCGGAGGCATAGCTGCTCTCTCTTTTTGTGCTCCTCTGCCTTTTTGCTCCTTTCTTTCTTTTTCATGTTAATTCCTTTGCAGTAACTTTATCTTTCCATTCACTGTTCCCCTGTGTCACGGAACTAGCAGACTGTGATCTGTCACCAGAGTTAACTACTCTGCCTGTGTCCCATCTGTCTTTCCTAGCTTTTCTTCTTTCCCTGCTCCCGCTCCCCCCACACCCCCCCGAACAGAAAATCCGTGACATTTTCTGTCTCTAGAAATCTAGAACTGTAAAGGACAGAAAGGTTCATGAGGTCTGCTTCCCTGTTGAACGACAACAAGCTCTGTTTCGTTCCAGTTCTTAGTGATTTATTTAAACGCAGGAAGTTTCCTCCCACTCGCCCATGGGAAAGCTGCACCAGGATCTGGACACACTACGGCAGCGACCCCAGCCCTTTTGTGTTAGGTACCTCCACTGAGCAGCAGCCCTTGTTGTGCTGAAAGTCTTTAGATACTGGATGAGTATTCACAGACTTTCAAGTCATTGTTCACACACATCCAGTAAAACACATGCCCTGTTTTGGGGACCCCTTCTGTAATGGTTAGGAAGTCTCTGGTTTTCAGCCTGATTTTTTTTTTTTCATGGACAGGTTATGACCAATTGCTCTTATAATTAATAGCCGCTTTCGTTCATTGTTTTTTATATCCTGTTGTACCTGTAGCCAACCTTTTTTTTTTTCCTTGATTAAGCAAGCCAAACTCTACCTACAAAATACAAACTTTCTGTTCTGCTGCTATGCAAAAGTAAATAACTAAAATATTAAATAACATAAATCCCACATCTATAGTTGGGGAAATCCAGACGTAACTTTTCTCCAGCCAACTCACTGCCTTTCCATGTAAGTAGTAGTCTTTGGCAAACATAAATTATGAAACTCAAAGGCTTGTAGGACACAAAAATATTTTTGGTGCGTTTCAGTCAACCAGCCATATTATTTGCATATGAATGTGTTTGTTTATGTTATGCAGGTACAGAGGAGCATTTTGTACCTGTTAGAATAGAAATGGGGAAAAAACATAATCTTAGCACATTCCGCTGACAGATTGAAAAGTTTGTTGATTATTTGTTGATTGGGAGAATATGAAGCTGAGTAGAAGATGGCCAGAATAAAGAAACAAAATGCACTGCAAGTATTTATCAACTGTGTTGTGGTTGTGTATACGTACAAGAGGGAGTCTGGATGGAAACTCAATATGTTGGACTCAGTTATCTCTTGCTCAGAAGATAAATATATACATAAATATATAGGATGTATAGCACCTGATTATCTTTTTTTTGTACCCTTTGTACTGATTTATATCAGAGAACAGTGAGTGTGCAGGGCTGCCAGTGAATCATTAGGTTTTTGGTTTACTTGGGAACAAAAGTCAGCAGCTACAGATCTGTGAGAAGCAAAGCTCTGAATGTTTAATTTTCAATGGAAAACAGAGATTTGCCACCTCTTTTAGTAGGAGGAACTGTTAGAAGAGAGAAAGGCAAAGTTTCTGCAGAAGACTATGAATCTGAAGCATGAATGGGTGTTTGCTCAGGACCATTGTGTGTTATTTACCTTGCATTCCTTTACAAATATGACAGCCCTAGACCAACATTCTGGATTTGAGTACTGTATTTCAAACATTTCATGTATTCTGAGCTGTGTGTTAGTAAATACGTGCTTTCGCAATGCATATACCATAAACAAATCTGTAAAAAGTAAACTCAATTTCTTGTGTACTTAGATCACTGTTTCTTGGAATAACAATTCAAATTATCTTAGAAACACACTATAAATTATATTATAAATGGTTTCATAGTGGTCATGATGTTAGATTATCAGTTTAATGACAGGGAAGCTTCTGTGTTGAAATCTGAAACGAGAAGCCAACTCTTATCTACAGGGCTCTGTCAACTTACATCTCATTTACTTATTACATTGTTTAACTAGTGATGATAATGTGTGAAATCCCAGAACTATTATAAATTATTAATAATTGGTATATATATATTGCAGCAGCAATGAGGAACCCTTGGACCCAAAGCTGGAAGTTTTATTAAAAAAAAAAAAAACAACAAACCCACAGAAGAGCAAACAACTATAGGAAGGTGCAATATCAGGACTTGAAACTAATCTTAACCCATTTTTATAATTAACTACATTTCAAGCTGTTTGTGCACTTGTTTTTTATCTGCCTGAGAGTGTTGCACAGAATGTTTAAATCTGTTCAGTAAGAGAGAAGGCATGGAGGAAAGAATAAAAATATTTGTTTCACAGCAGATGTAATGAAAAGCTTTTATGTTTTAATATCACGTAGAACAGTGTCTATTTTAATGTGATTTTTAAGCCTTAGATTCTGGCGAGAGGAATAAAAAGCAGGAGACAGTTCCTGACAGAGGGAGATCCTCAACTCAGTCAGTTGAGTATCATCTCAACAGTATGCAAACCTGAGCAATTAACCTCATGCTAAATGGATGTCTGTGATAATCACTAAGGTCTGGATTTATCCCACCTAACTTTAGAAACCCATCTGAGCTGCTTAAGCAGCAAGTACGGTAGCTCTAGTTGTCTCTGTATCCCACAGAGAGGCATTTGCAGGGGATAAATCAGACCTTCAGTGGGCTGACCAGCCTTTTGCACTTATAAAAGGAAGTGACTCTGGGTGTTGCGTTTCTAACCGAGGCATGTCTCACGGGTGCCCAAAGCTAGGTGTGATGGGACTGTGACACACCACGGCAGCAGCTTTCGCAGGCTCTCCTCTGGGTGTGCAGGTGTTCCTCGTGCTTGAGTTAGAAGGCTGTAAGGAGCAATTCAGCTGATAAGAGATCAAAGCTATACCAAAAGATTGCTGCGTGCTGCATTAAATGGGGAAGGAGCGATCTGATTTTTCACAGCACAGTTCGTGACTCTGTACTTTGGCCTTGTGTTGTTTGGACTGTGTAGCCTTCAGGCAGTAAGTAGTAAATGATAACTCTTCTCTATTGTGACATTACTAATCAGGAAAGGAATGCAGAGAGGTTGCAAATTCAATAACGAACATGTTTGCTCTGTTTCCGCTTTGCCCCTATTTTAAAGTGGAATGTAGTGTGTTGAGCTAAATGTGGTTGTATCCGTTTCATTTCATCCTTTCTTCTTTCTCTGATGCATGAGACACTGAAAAATAGCAATATTCCCTCTCTTCTGCAAACAGAAGTGTTTCCTGGCCTTTGTGGGTTTCCCCTTTCCTGGCATGAGAGGAGCCTGGGCCAGAGAAAGAAGACGCTAGCTCCAAATTGAGGAGTTGCCTTGGAGTTCTTTTTTGGTGAAAGACAGGGTTGGGGCTTCCTCTGCTCAGAAGAAGTGACAAAGGCAGAACATTCTTGTAAATGGACCTTTCCATATGATTGTGTTGTTAACCACCATTCTCCAAATAACTTCTGAGCCAAGTAATTTCCAGAACGTTCTTGAAAAGAGAGCATCTCAGCCAGAAGGCACTCTGAAGCTTAGTCTAAGCTTGTGTGAGCAAGTCCTGCTAAAACTGCAGATATAGCACACAGGAAGGACTGGAAAATTCCAGTCTCTATCCATTTTATACAGTCCTTGCTGCTCTGGCATGTGGAAGAGGAAAGACTTAACATACAGGTGGGGGTCTTTTTTCCAGTCCTAGATACAGAGAGGGAAACAAGCTTGTTTCTGCAGCTACCTGCTCATTAAACAATACTACTTCCCTGAAAGGCTATTCATGCTGTTTCTTAGCCAAAATGTAGTAAACTCAAACCCAGGGCTGTTAACTTTTTCGGTGTGAAAGGCTATTGCATCACAGCCTGCTGCTGGCACGGAGCCTGGGAACCAGTATGTGCAGCAGGTCCTTCAGTTTGGCTCTCTCCAAAAGCCATGCCACCCATCAGAGCTCCATAATCCAGCTGGCTGATGAAAGAGATTAAAATCCGATGAAGTGAACAGAAAATCTTTTCTTTGATTCTCATGTTGTCTTAAAAAAAAAAAGTACAGGCTGGGAAAAAAAGGAATCCAGTCTGCAAATGTACAAGAACTCCCTGTTTCAGCATTCATGTGGTTTAAGGCAATATATTAGTGCCAAGACATTACTGTGATTCAGCTTTGGTTTACATCACAGTAAGCTGATCATAGAAATTAGAGCCAGAAAGGCTGCCATTTTCCAGTGAAAAAAGTTCTTGCAGTCTTCTTGTGTCCAGGCTGGTCTTAAATGCCTTAATTCCAGCAATGGAATTTGGACAATGATTCTGTTCTCTAAGAGATCCTACGAGCTGTAACAACCCATCGTTGTTTAAACATTTCCCCTCCTGGAACTGTTGCTGTCCACTGTGAAAGTGTGTTTAATTTAAAAATGTTATGTATTTGTCCAGCAGTTGGCATGTAACTAGTTGCAAACCTCGTAAAGGAATAACTTTTTCATTAAAACATTTTGGTTGGAAAAGACCCTTGAGATCATTGAGTCCAACCATCTACCCTACTCTATGAAGTTCTTCCCCATTCTCTTGAGTTCTCTCCTCATAGTTTTGATGAATTACACAGCAAATACACACAATATTAATGGGAAAATGTTTTGAGCCCACCGGATTTTATTTCAGTCTCCTTTGACAGACCATCACAGTAGCTACACGGAGTTGAATATAGGCTCTCAGGAGAATTATTTAATATGGTTAAAAAGGCCCTAGTGAAATTCAGTGGGACATAAAGAATAAATGAACCAATAAACTCACTTGGAACTGAGCAATATTAAAAATTAGAAAGCTTCAGCTATACCACACTTCTTTTTAATTACAATTCCCATTTAATTAATATTCTATTTTTCCACTTCACCTTCTTCCTATATCTCTCATATCACATTTGATATTTTCTTCCCTTTTGAGTATTTAAAATATGCAATAAACATCTTGCTATCCATTTTCTACTGGTTAAGTTGCTTTTTTTTGTAAAGCTACTTATTTGGTTTAGAAGTAGAAATGTCCAGTCACAACCTCTTGAAACACTGGTTTCCTAATGTATTTGGTATTCTGGTTACAGTGCTCAGATTCAATGGCAATCAATCTTATGATGCAGAGAAATTATATTGCATAAAGATTATTTTTTCTGCCCCAAGGAAATGTGTCTGTGTCAGCTTGTGGCTTTTTCTGCAGCCAGAGAGATAATTTAATCAGCTATCTATGGATTCACTCGGTAGAGAATTTATTTTAATATCATTAAGTCCTACAATTCCTGTTCCTCCTAGTCCTAGATGAAAAGGAGGGGTGGAAAGTCCACTTTCTAGGTGGACGAAAATACTTTTCCTAGGTGGGAAGTATGAATAGCCAGAATGCTGAGTCCAATCAATTCCCACCTGCTATGACAGCTCTCATAAGGCTCTAAGTAGCTAAGGCAATTAAAACTAGAGCATCTAGGAATCTTTTTTAAGATACACACAGGTACGAAAATCATGACCCCAGCATCCCGAAGACAGAGTTAGTGGCTTAAAGCTAAGTTACTTTTGTCAACCTAAATCCTGCACTATGTGTGGTATAAAAAGGCTAAACCTAAGGATCTGGTCTCATGTGTCTATATAAATAGATACCTTTTGAGTAAGTAAGATGACGTAAGAGGGTGCTTTAATACTGGCAGCCTGGTTTTACCCATTGAACTGATTTGTCATGGTACAGCTTATTTTGAATTTTAGGCTTGTTAATTTAATAAGCATCTTATTCTGCTAGAAGATTGGAATTTCTTGTAAGAGTAAGGTCTGTTAGTGATTAGAAGGTGGATACATACTCTCTGATTTAATGTAATGCTGCAGCTTTATGTAGGATCATTTACAGTTTCTTACTAGCTTAATCTGGGTAATTTTGGAACACACAAATTATTTACTGTCTAGACTGTTTATTCATAAAGCAGTGGGGATTATAGACCAAAGTATTTCCATGAGAATGAAGGAGAGATGCACAGTTTTGAACCTCTTCTGTTAGACCATCCCTGCTTACGTATTGGACTACAGGGAAAATACAGCTAAGAGTAAGCAAAACATGCTTATGGGATGGAACTCCACAAATTCCTTGTCATCTTCATCTTTGTGTTTTTAGATATGCTGTCTTTAATGGCCAAAAGAGCTTTAAAGACTGTTAAAAGCTGGTCGTTACCAAAAGGACATGGACTACATCAAGCAGTGATATTCCTTTCTCACTTCCATGCACCACTCCCCAGTCCCTTCCTCTGACTGGATGAAATAAACTGTTGAAGTTGGGAGAAATAAGAGGACGCACTCACTCTGCAAGGTGTCCTTTCCCCAGCTTCCATATTTTATAGTGTCACTATCTGCTTGTGCATGAGGAGAGCAATATGTGCTTGTGTCTGTGTTGGTTATTTTTTTCCTTTTAAGATTACAATCAAGCAAGTTTGGCCATTTGAATGTCAGCTGCATGGGCTGCTGACTCAGTAGAGGACTAGATACCATCTTGGCAGCAGCCTGGAAAAATGTTTCCGTTGTGCTGGTGAAATGAATGCAAAATATTTATTCTTTGAGCTTGTTCTCAACAGCATTGTCAGCTGGAGCTGAGGGTGGGGCGGTGTGGAAGACATTTGCAGGAAGACAGTAATGATTTATAGAGTGCCCAAGGTAGGCATAATCTTATTTTATGATTAACAAAGGACAAGGCCCCTGCCATACGGGGCTTATAAGCTGAAGCGTAAACTTGTGAAGCAATTGACAGAGAATAAAAGAGAAAAGGTAACGGAGGCAGAAGGATGGCAAAAGAAGGGGAGGGGACAGAATTCCACGGGGTGGGGAGGAGGGTCACTTAGTCTTTTTGCATGTTTAGGATTATAGTAAGTTGCCAGTGATAAGGTTAATGCTTTAAACTTTTGAACTAGCACTATTGTGCTTTTTCACTTACAACAGCACAAGCCAGGGCATCTGCAGCATGTAGAAAGTCTTCTTCCTTGTTCCTCAGAACAGAAAGTTACTAATGGCTATTTTGTGGTATATGAGCACATATGATTCAAACAGAAAAATAAACATGATTCTTGCCCGGAGGACCTTATTGTCCAAGAGCCTGATCTAGCAAAACAGGCCAGGCAAATCCTAAAACCGTAAGAAAGCATTGGCTTAAACAGGATTGTTCCTAAGCACCGCTTCCAGTATATGCTGGCAGAAGAGATTTTAAATGTAGCCATAACATAGCAATGACAGAAGGCATTGAAGAAGGGTAACCTGAAGGTTACAGCTCTGAGTTTGGTTGAGGTTGCTATGTATTTATGTTGCTGAATCTCAGGTGCTGTTTTGTTTTGGTTAATATTAATGTGATGATGGCCTGAGTCCATGAAAGTACTTAAATGTGCGGTTAATTTTAAGTCTATTGGTAGTCTGTTGGAGTCAACGGTACTGGAACACAACAGTACTGGATGCCAAGTCGCTTTGCTGGATCGGGGTCTTTGTATAATTTTGTTGTCTATTAAAACACTTACAAATGAACAGCACCAGTATTGAAGATAAGAAAGGAAGCTAATGGACAGAGAAACATTAAAGGTTCAGAAAAAACTATGTGAGGGAAAGAAGTTGGGAATCAGAAGAGAAAGCTGCCAGTGACAATGGAAAATAGCTGATCACTGAGTGGCAGGGAACGAGCAGCTGCAGGATTTCTGTCTGCCTGCTGGTGTGTGTTTGGCCTTTCAAGCTTTGGCTGTTGGGATTGTATTTACTTGGAAACATCCGTGGTGTGTACTACCCCAGGATCCAGCTCCTGACATAAATGGAAACAGCTATGGATGAAGAAATGGCTTATGAGAGAAGGTGACAGATTCCTCCCCAGCCCCTCTCCTGGAGCCAGCTGATAATGACTCCCAACAGACCCGTTCCGCACAGGGACAGGATGGTGCCTCAGCTGATTTCTCAGGGAGCACTGTGGGGAACAGCTGCCACAGAGAGCACACAACTTTCTTTCCTGGATTATGTCTTCAGAAAGGGACAGTAAGATGCCACTGAGAGCCACTTTGGTACAAAATGACATAATACAAGCTGGTTGCCAAGTAGTTTCTTCCATCATTCAAGATTTTACAGATTCAGATGTTACATTTTGGAGAAAAGGATGACTTCCTGAACCTTCCTTCTTTTCCTCTTGGCCTCAAGCATTTGGCCGTTGCTGTTTTAGAGAAGAAATCTTGGAATTCAAAGAGCTTTTCAGTTGCAGACTCATTAAGGAAAACAAAAGTTTAGAAAGGAGAAAAATACAATGCTAGTAGGCAGGGTGTGCTTTAGAGATCAGAGAGAGCTGGCTGCAACCACCCCCCCTTTCAGTGAGCACTTGTGTGGCTCTAAGTCTCCCAGTGCTTCAGTTTCTCATTTATAAAAACTATAGGGTAACACTTCTATATGTCAAACAGATGTTATGATGATAAATACCCCAAAAAGTTCTAGAGAACCCAGATATTTCTAGAATGGGAGCTGCAAGTGGCTTAAGATAAGTTAACCATAGATAGTATGTGTTGTATTTAAAGTTTGTAGCAACAGGCTTTTACATTGCAGACAGTAATGATGCACAGGAAGTTAGCACATTTTCAAAGCACATCGAGATTTACACAAAAGACCACTGTAAAGTAGGCTGCTCTTCTGAGTTGTATGTTTATTTTAGAGCTTCCTTTAAAAGAGTTCAGACATTCTCAAGAATTGATACTTTTCAAAGAATTATCACAGGATACTGTCCTGCATATTATACAAAGATTAGTATATATACAAACATTCCCAAAATTTGATGTTATGTAATGTAGACTTGCTCATTTTCATTTTTTACCACAATTAGACATGAATTGTGTAGACATTAAATTACTTTAAAACCATGAATCAATGTAATGTCTACCCAAGCCTAGTAAAGACCTTAAATAAATACTCAATGTTTTTCTAGAGGTCCATAGCCAGGCATCTATTCTGAACTTGGTGTGCCTTTCCCAAGAGCTTAAAATATCATCAAAACAAACTAAAAATGAATATAACAACCCCTGAAATGTCAAAGCCAAATCAGCTCCCCTTTTTGCAGGAATGTCCCATACTGTCCCACACAAGGCCTTACTTGGTCATCACCTAAGAACAACCCAGATTAAACAGGAACACTTAACCCAAATGGTCAAGGGAGGGCTGGTGGGGCTGCCCAGCCAGCAGCAGTTTCCCTTCTGCACTGTCACTGCTCCTCCAAGAGACCTTTTACTGGCTGCCTCACTGGCAGAGGACAGAGGACACAGAAAGTCTCCCTGAGACAAAGATCCAAAGCTCTGAGAACTCTTAACCTCAAAAGATGACGCTACTTGTCTCAAAAGATGATTAACTTTGACATATGACCATTTTGGCAGAAACAACCACTTTAATCTCAAACTACTGACTGCATTATTTAATTTAATATTCAGCTTCTTTTTTTTTCATTTAAGTTAAACTGACACTGAACTGCCAGTCTGCTACTTAAGTGTGCATCAGAAGTGAAGAGGCATCTCCATAGGGTTTATACAAAACTTAATGTACTGTAAATAGAATTTAATCCTGACTACTGAAATCATTGCCAAATTTTCTATTTCCTTCAGAAAGGCTAGACTCTCATATGACTCAACTACTACCTTACCTGTAGTAGTAATTGTAATGACAATTTAAACAGTTCATTTTCATACCAGTGTTAGCTGGGAGCTACCACTCTGTTAAAACAGAAGTCTGTTTACAGACAGGTTGTTGAATATTGAATGCAATGCTTTATTTCCATATTTTGAGATAAGCTACAACAAAAACCCGTAGAGAAGCACGTCAAGAAGTAAGTTCAGTTCTTTGCAGATATTTAACAAAGACTGAATCCACATCTAAGCATATGTGCTTGTGACCCCAGTGTTTGCCGTATCCACACTATAAGCATCCACTGCCCAAGAATACCCTTTGGTATCTGCATCCCCACAGACTCTGCAGTGACATGAGCCTGGTGTCAGGCCTGCTGGAGGTGTGTCCCTGGTCCTTCGCCTGGAACTAATTTGAATTTTTTTCAATTCTGGTTCCTGGAACACAGGGAAAAGCCTTACCATGTCTCTTTACAATATTGTTTGTAGTCATAAAACATTTAGCTTAGATACTTGATACACTTCTTGCTTAGCACAGCCCTTGCTTAGGTCCTTCCAGATGGTGTCAAACCACAGAACCAGTACAGAGGATGACCTGGTTTCACCTGAAATGATGGAAGGATATAGTTAAGAGGCTATCAAAAGGGAATGCACACATGATGGAGGGAAGATATGCATTGCATGTTGCTGTCATTGCAGATTTCTTTTGTGCGCAATGATAAAAAAGAAGCAGCACACAAAAATTAGGCCTGGAGTGATCAGCAGTAAATCTGGAAGTAATTCAGAATCCACAAGCTATGCAGATTCAGTGCCATCTGAAAACCAGCTTTTTGTCCAAAATTAATTTATTTGGAGTTTACATGTCAACTGTAGGCTCTCTGTTGGAGGAAGGTTATTAATATATTGATTTTTCGAAGCATAATAGTAGCTACTCTGAGATAACAGACTTCTCAAGCTTTAGTGGGGCACTCATGCCTAGAGGTTGTCAGGCTTGCCATCTGATGCAAATACACAAACTGTGAGTGCTAGGAGGAAGTCTTCTTAGGACTAGGAAGTTCTCCAAGAACTGCACTGAAAAATACTTCAGTACCTTTGCCTGCCTCTTTGAGAGAGTTTTCAAATACTTCTGGAGCCCTGTTGAGTATTGAGACCCTCAGTCACAATAAGTTCTGTGGAAACTAGCCACTGATAGCGCAGGTCATTTGCTCTGTGCTTAGCTTGCAGTTACCTGCTTCTTTGTGCAGCTTCTGCCACGGAATGAATGTTTTGTTCAGGCCAGGTCTGTGTAAATTTATTGAAGACGTTTCATTGAGATTGTGGCTGATTCAGCTCTGAGGTGAAGGTTGTCTCTGTTTTTCAATAAACCACCCTTGTAACTCTGACCTGCGTCATCCTGCCATCCTGCTCATGTCTAGGCTGATGATCAAGAAAATTACATTTTAATGGTAGGCTACTAATAGGTTACTAGAATTTTGCATAGTTTACTCAAGCCTGAAACGTGGTATCAATTAACTTCAGGGTTTGTTAGGGAAAAGGTGTTTCATTTTGAGTTTAAAAATATCATCATTGAAAGCTGCTGTAATAACTGTTTGCCCAGTGAAGTCACTATCCATGACTGAGGCTTTGAAATATAAAACTAAGATGAAGAAAGTGAAATGGTGAATTGTAAATGTGTTTATTTAAACCAGAATTGCCTCTGAGTATTTTTTTTTCAAATTTGTAATTCCCAGTGGCTTCTGTTCTGCAGATTACTCATCAGTACCCTGGCCTCAATCCAGTTAAAGTACTTAAGTAAGTGCTTAACTTTAACTAACACAAATAATCCTGTATTCAATGCCAGTGAACAAAGACCCATGTAAATGTGGGCTCAGGTTTATTATTCTTTTCCATTCCTTTAAATTAGTGGATGCTTACCTGTTTTTTACCACTAATACTATCTTAATCTATTGTTTGGTGCTTTTTTTTTTAAAATGTACATTTGTCACAACAAAATACCTACTGTCACCAGGCATATTACCTGAATACTGCAGTTCTCTGGCAATAATTTCCCTTTGTCCTTAACGGTGCCCCTCAGTGTGATAAGAGGTAGGTCTGATTTCAGAGATTAAGGAGCACTCAAGCATATGTGTGAAAACAGCTAAAGTATATCTTTTCCAGCATGTACGATAACAAACATTTTAAGACAAGAACACTTAAATACTCAGGAACAGATTAAGTGGCATCTCTGTGTTTGCAGAATCAGGTAGCACGCTTGTAACATCATTATTGTTAATAAATGCAGGTTAGGTCCTCGCAAGCACTTAACTTTTTTGAACTTTGCGTTCAACTCTGCATCAGTGTACCACACTGATAATACTGAGTCGAACTCCACCTATATTCTATGTGAGTAATCTGAGGGATGAATGTTGTCCACAAAATCTTATACGGAGAATGCCTCAGATATTCTTGACTCAAAACTCTGCCTTATCTGAGTTGCAGAGTGATACAGGCTCAGACACACAGCCAGAGATCAGGCTTTATGTAAACAAACCCTGCCTCTTCTCCACTTCTGCCTTGACTTCTGTCTAAGAACTTAGCTGGGGATCTAGACCATCCCTTGGTCTGTTAGTTTAGTTTAGTTTTTAGAAGTGCTTGACTCTTCTGTCACTGGTACCAGTTTTCTTTTTTCAAAGTGAGGTGCTGCAGTACACTGTTCATGTAAAAGAGAAATTCTTTGGTTTTGGTGTTTTTGTAAATCTATCCTATTTCTCAATGAAGTCAGCAGCAGAAGTCTCTGTGCTTAAACTGCAAGTTTATTTCCATACAGAAATATTTAGGAAGGGCTCTACGCTGAAAATGTGAAGTCACTCTGCATGTTCAGTTCACATGTCTTCTGGGTAAACAGATTTCACCACTCAGCACTGGAACTGCAGTGAAGATTTAGCAGAAATGCAAGTTGTCCATTTCATCACCTTTCCTAGTGCTGAATGCACTCCCTTTTGGTTTTGAATGCATTCCTTTTTGGTTTTAGTATTTGGCTAAATGTTATTGTTGTTCCATTTGTGTTATGCATTTAACCTACTAGAGATCCCCAACTGTGACTGCTTATCACTAATAATTAACTCTGTAAAGTTATTGATATTATAGCTATCGTTATGGGGGAGGATACCTGCAGTGGGAGGCTAGTTACTAGCTATAAAATGTAAAAGCATGGTCTCTATTCCGTGTCAAAAGGTTCCTGCTTAGGATCACTGGATGAGTCATATTCTGATGATGTTGGGACGAAACAGAAACACTCTTTCAGGGTAGAGTTCTGATTTGATGCCAAAATCTGTTCAACTGATTTAAAATTAAATCCATATAGCCATCTTGAGCCTCGCCATACAGTATTCAAAATACATATAGGATATCTATATGTACACCATACAGTATTCAAAATACATATAGGATATCTACATTGACTCCACTTTCATACCTATTGCAGGATAGTTGTGTCTTTCATTCATGGAGGGCTTTGCAGATTAGGGACAGGGCACCCATCTGACACCAATAAGGAACCAGTGGGATCCAGTGCTCATACAGAGTGCATTTTTGGTGCCAGGCTTTGTTATGGGATTTGGTCACTGTGTTCTAAACAAACTGTAATCTCTGAGTTGTCGCCACCTTCATTTATACATGCTACACACTGACATGATTATAGCATGTGATATTTCACAAGCCTTTTAAGACTAGAACAAATTTTATTGTGTTCCTTACAGGTTCAGGAAGAAACAACTTGAGTCCAGTATTTTGTAGAGATCTCCCCTTCCTTACTAGTCCATTTGGTGCTCGAACAGGGGTTCCTTAGAATAAATGGTAGGAGCTACAGTTCCTGCACAGCTGCTCTGTTTTCTCAGAGCTTTTCAAGGTCTTACTTTTGTAGCAGAACCAGGCCCAGAGCTCTTCACTGGGACAGACCCTGTTCTCTGACCACCTCACAGCCGCAGGCACTGCCACCCCACTGCCAGCCTTGTCACCATGCAGGTAGCATTTCTACATATGGAAGGGATCCAAGCTGGGATCCTAATTCTCAGCCTCACTGATCCCAGTGTTCTCAGCCGCTGTAAACCACTGGTATCAGTTATCACACTCCAGCAGAAAACAAGCAGGAGTTTAATTTACAGTTTAACTAGCAGATGAAACCTTCCTCCCCCCCTTAATTTCTTTTTCCACTTCATGAACCAGATTAAATTAAACCAAAAATAAGCAGTAAGTGTCACAAACAGATTGCAACAGATAGGCGTATCTATGACATACATTTGGAAAACTTCTAAGTTGTTCATTGACAACTCATCAGGAGAAGAGCTGTTAAGGACTGGAGTTGTATAGAACTGTAATTGTAGTAAGGAGCACTAGCAAATGGTGGGAAAATTACCATTTGTAGTTTACTCTTGCACTCAAAATGGGTTTGCCTTGATTTGCATTTAGATGAGAATTCCTTCTTGTTGCTCTTCAATCCATTAGGTTTTATAAGGTAAGAAACTTTTTTTTTCCCTTCTGAAGTACTTGGAAGGGCATTCAGTTTTACTGCTGAGCTGTGAGGGGCGCAGGTGGCACCCCCAGAATATCAGTACTTATTGATAAGAATGAAAAGTCAGGAAAAGCTCTGGAAAAGGCAGCCTGGAGTTTACCTGGAAATGCCTATTTCTAAATAAAGCACAGGTAACGTTCTTGTTGCAGTGCTTAATAAGTCTGTTACATGCAGACTTGTGATTTGCACCAGCATTTCTTTTTTTTAGATTGTTCTTTCTGTTCCTACCCAGTCATCAAAGACCAATACATAACCTTTATTATTACTCAAAACAATATTTGCTTTAGAATTTTTCTAATTTAGAATTAAGCCTATTTGTTGGGAGGGGAAGCAACTTTACATTTGTGTTACGTTGGTAGTCGACTGGCTTTTGTTCAAAACATTAAGATTTTTTGTTCAATTATCATAAAGACTGAATATATTTTTCTAAAGATTGGACAAAAATACAAACAAAATAAAGTAAATCTGGAAGGGATATTAAAAATTCATTTTCCCCCACAGCACAATCAACTGTATGTAAATAATTCCCAACAAATGTTTTTTTGAACATGTGGCTAAAAGCCTCCCGTGACAGAGATATCACAGTTGTTTTCAGCAAAGTGTGCTGGTGCTTCACTGATGTTATGTTCAGAAAGTCCTCCCAAAGTCCATCCTAAGACTTCCTTGCTAAAAGCTAAGTAGGCAACTTCACCCAGAAGATAGTTTAGCACCTTCCTTCTTGCAAAACCACATTATATTTTGAGATGTTAATATATTTTCCTTCAGTCCTCTTGTTTTGTTTTTTTTATTCCCTAGAGTAAGAAACTGGGAGGTTTTAAAGTCCTTCTTTACAGGTTATGTTTTCTGAACTCCTCGATCATTGCTGTTGCTTTTCCTTGGACTCTCTTTGTTCATTCTCCAGTTCAATGCCCAAACCTGAATGTAGTATCCCAGCTGGCATCTAACCAGTGAACTTGTAGAACAGATTCGCGGTGTTTTACCTATAACACATTTGTAGATAGTGTGAGTTTCTTCCAAGAACCTGACATTATTGTCTGACATTTAGTTTCCTTCTCAGGTCTTTTCCTTGCACGACTGCTGCAAGCCAATCCTTTCCCATTTTATTTTTACATTTGATTATTGTGTAACATGCTCTACTTACCCATATCAAAGTGCATCCTGCTTTTCAAAGCACTACAGCAATTCTCAAGGTTATTTTAAGTGCTAAGGCTATCCCTAAAAAAGCAGCATCTCTTAGCATTGAGGCATTTGAAAATGATCAGGTTATTCATTATTCCTTCATCAAGTCATCAACAAAAACACTGAATGATATTAGATAGAACACAGCCTTCTGAGGAACATTCTCTTAAAGCTTTCCAGTTAGATAAAGAAATCTTACTACCTTCCTGTGAATATCGTTGTGACCTTTGGCAGTTGTTTTATCCAGACTATCTGGCTTGCATTGGTGAGTGCCATGCAAGAGAGTGTCAAAAGTCCTGTGAACTCCTGCTGCATCTGCTGACCACCACACTTCTAGCCTGTTATTAAAGTGACCGAGATTGGCTCAGTGTTGCTTATACACGTTGGCTGTTACTGGTGATCTTTCTTTCCTCTAACTACTTAGAATGCGTGTATTTGTACCCTTATCCTTCTTGGAATCAAAGTTACAGAGTAGTTTCTTGGCTCCCTCCCCTACCTTCCCTTACAGAGAGCAACGCTGAGCAGAATGAACTTGACCCAAGGGAAATGCAGAAACCTACTCAGAGCAGTGACTGCAAAGAGTTTTTATCCTAAGTATTTATAAAATAGGCCATGTCAATAATATCCTAGAAATGTTTGTTTCTCCCCTGGCTGCAGAAGCAGCAGCGTGGCGTACCTTGTTAAATAAGAAAAGTTACACAATAGGTGTCATTCAAAGCATTTTGATGTAGCTGGTCTGATGAGTGCCACTGATAGGTCCCCATCCCAATGGATGCGTTCCTGTAGTTTCCACAGATAAAAAGTAATCTTCTGTGTATATTAACTGCTGTTCACATCCCTACAATTGAAATACTTAGCATGTTCTTATGAAAGTAGGACATGGGACTAAAAAGATTCAGATAGGCTTTAACATAGTCATTATAAGTGCATATATAATTTACAGGACTAATTTTACTTCTACATAGTAACTCCCTTTACCCTAGAAAACTAAAAAAAAAAAAACCCAAAACAAACATGCACAAAGTAAGCAGTTACCTATTAAAATTTACGTTCTAGCCTTCCCAGAAGTCCTAAAACCTCTTTTGTTTACATCCATCTTTTTATGACTTTTGCTGTTGTATTAACCTTGAGTTGTTTTACTTTGCCTCTACAAAGATTGCTGCCACTGCTGTATTCCACTTCTGTATCCACATTATGTCATAGGTCCATGGTTTTTGGTCCATAAATGAGAGTTGAAACCTGGCAAAGAAGAAATATATTCAGGCAGGTTTGGGTTTCCATATACTTGCATATATTTATTTCCTAAACTTATATATGTATATAACTTATTTTACTTAGCAGTATTCAGTATATGAAGTATATACTGTCTTGGTGTATCTCAAACGGTTAAAATGAGACCTGACACTCTCTGATAGCAAATATTTAAACCATAATCTAGAAAAATCCCTTGATTATAGTTAACAGAATCCTCCTGTGGCAGTAGACCAAATAGTCCCAATAGACAGACATTGAAATGTTATATCATCTTGGTGGGAATTACAGATCCTTTGAAAGACACATATTTTCCCTATTTTTAGCCAGTAATCCTTCTGTAAAATGGCAGGCAGAGTCCACTGAGAGAAGCAATATTTTTAAAATATCTGCTAATTTGTCTAATGCTGTAGTAGTTCACAATGATCAAGAAAGCATTTTTACCACTGATTTAAGCAGACTTGAGTGGGTTGTTTCCAGAAGGTGCAGTGCCACTGTCACCCCAACCCATGGCACTCCTTGTGCCAGGGCTAGTGGTATGTCTGCACAGAGAGTTGGATCAGGAACTCATCTGGACAAAATACAACCTTTTCTTTTGGTCCGTTTGGTTTTTAGCTGCATCAGTTTCCTGTTCTGACTCACTGCATTGCCTCCAAGCCAAAAGGAGATAGAATGCAAAGCAAGGAGCAAAATGAACACCATGATCAGCAGCTTGTTCCAAAATCAGTTTAAACAAATCATGAGACTGCAGGCAGAGTGAGGGATGGAGTTTCAGCCTTTATTTCTCAATTTCCTTTGGGGTTTTCTTGAACAGTATGGATGTTACAACATAGCTATAACGTTCCCATGACAAATCTCTGTTGTATACTAAATTATTGCCTTTATATTATCTAGTGTTTCTCATAGTACTCTTGGTCTGGATGTATATTCTGCCACTGTAAAATCCTGATCTTGCAGTAAGCTCTGACGTTCACAGTGCAGCATAGCTCATTGCATGAAATAGGCTTAACTGACTTCTTATAAACATACCCATGTTTTACAGCAGGTGAAATGCAATGCATGCCTTTGAAGACTCAATGTTGCTTTCAGCTACAAACAACCTTGGAACTGTATTTCCTCATGGGTGGTGCTTATTAGATAATTAGGAAGAGTAAATGCTTTTTTTTTTTTTTTTAAAGAAACAAAATCAGGACAGTTCTTCCCAATCAGAGATGTCATATTATTCTTCTCTTCTTTTGGTTAGCAAAAGAGGTTAAAAACTCTTATCGATATCAAGGTACGTGACAGGGAAGGTAAATTATTTAGAACTTTTAAACATAGCTCCTAGAGAGAATTAAAGGCTTCCAAAGCATTTTAATGAGCATATTGAAAATATTATAAATGAATATGAACTGCTTTGGTATCTTCTGTGGCTAGTCAATTAGAGTATTTATTGAAATCCTAGAAATCTTTTAAAAATACACTGAGGAATGAAGTATTTCAGGATTTTCCTTCCCAAGGATCTTTACAGTAAAGAAAAACTGGATATTGTTAACATTGTAGTCTATCCTTAAAAGTATCCCTAGATAGAGGTAGCTTGGGAAAAAGAAGCCGTCATCAGTGGTTAGTTTCCTGGCTTGAAACTTCTCTGGACTTGAGAAGTAACAGCCAGCTTTCTGTTTTCCCAAAATCTTTGGCTCTCTCCTCCTACCACAGCTTTAATTCTAATTATCCTTCATACTTTCCTATGTTCTATGCACATTCTGTGCTATCCTAGATCTTCTCAACCTTCCCTTCTTGAAGGACTTGCTGAACTTTTGAAGCTTGAGCCTCCCCTTAGGGACCAATAGACTTTACATGTTCTCTGTTGGCTCCTGCTACTCCTTTGGACCACCATGCATGTGCATCTGGACACAAGGTCTGTTGCCATTGCCAAAGAAATAATCTTTTTATCCACCTCTACAGCATCTGTGTCTGAACTGGCCCTGCTGGGCTTCCTGAACAGTCTGTGGGGACCTATTCACTGCAGCTAAGGAGTCCTAGGTATAGCTTACTACATCTCACTGTCTAAATAGATCTAAACGATGAACCTCATTTCAAATATTTCTCTTTTTCCGTTGATTCTGCTGTGACCTTGCTTACCAGCTCAGATGCGGACTTGTAAAGCTGAGGTGGAATAAATCCCATTCTTGCTGAGCAGAAGCTTTCTGTGGTGACAGCTCCGCCCGTTAGACACAGCAAGCAGTTTGGGGTGTCAGGGGTACGGGCTCAGGGGCTTGAGGGCAAACCCAGGGCCTGAAGCAACTTCACACCCTGTATGGCTGAGGAGAGCTCTGAAACACCGCTCTGTAGTGACAGCCATTGCAGGGCAGTCTGTTTTCAAGACTGTCTTTTAAAGTAAGGATCTGCTGCATAATGCAAACTAGAATTTCACTCACTAATCCCTGGGCCCAGCTCTCTCTCTGATAGTCCAGCTGAAGAGCGTTATGAGGAGGACGCTGGGCCGGCAAGCCGCCTCAGAACCCTCCTCCTCAGGAGACCGCTCCAAAGGTCGGCCACCAGCTCAGGGAGAAGCGGGCGACATACAGGGGAAAACGCCGGCGTTCGGGCTAATCGTGAATTGTAGCTTCCCGAACGCTTTAAATGGAAACGAGCGTGTCTGTTCCCAGAGCGGGTACGCCGGGATGGCGGCTCGGCCCAGGGAGCTCCCTGTCACACACGGGGAAACCCCCGGGTCCCCGCCTCCCCCCCGGAAGGCAGTGGAACTGTCGGCTTCCCCGCCACTGCCTTGCAGGTGAACGCGTGGGACCATACCAACCCCGCCTGGCGGGGGGGGGAGCGAAGGGCTTTCCTCTACTCTGCCTCTTCTTGCACCGCTCCATCCAAGGCAGCCAGAGGACGAGTCGAGCCTGCAGAGAGGGCTGCGAGAGATGGTTGGCCTGACGGAGCTCCTCGGGCAGCGAACCGCTTCCTCTTCCCCCTCCCTTTTGCACGGGGAAGTGGTAGTTACCTTCCCCTCCCGCTGCCGGCCAACGGGCTCGACTGCAGCAAAATGGAACGTACCACTCCCTCCGCCGGGAGCGGGGGAACGGGTGAGAGGCGGCGGCGAGGTGTGGCGGGAAGCGCCGTCCTGCGAACGGGCACCCAGCCTCCCCGTCCGTCCCCAACGCCCGCCGGCGGCCGCTCCTTCCGTGCCGGGGGAGGAGGGGAGAGGCGGCGGCTGGAGGCACGGCGGCGGGGCAGCTCGGGGGCCGCAGGGTTAATGGGCTGGGTGCAGCCGTCGGGAGGGGGGGAGGAAGGGCGAGTCCCGGTTCTTCCCCCCTCGGTGTGAGTGAGTGAGCGAGCGAGTGTATGTGTGTGTGCGAGGGGCAGCGCAGGGCGAGGCGCGCCTCTGCCTGTGTGGGAGGCCGAGGGGCAGCCCCCGCCCGGCCTCAGCGCCGTCCCGCCCTCCCTCTCCTTAGCGCTCGGCGGGAAGCCGCCCCCTCAGCGCCGCCGCTCCCCTCCGCCGCGCCGGGCTGCTCCGATGCCGCCGCAGGGCCGGTGAGTCCGTGCCTGGATGCTCATCTCCTTCTCCTCTCTTCCTTCCCGCAGGCGGCGGCAGCGGCGGCTCCGGCTCCCTCTCAGCTCCCGGCCGCCTCTGAAGGGATGCTGGAGAAACTAGAGCTCGAAGATGAAGGTAAAAATTCAAGGAAGGAGTGAGGGGGGGTGGCGGTAGTGCTCCGTGGATACCCCGCACCCAGCGGGGTCGGGGCGCGGGGAAGGGAGCGGGGTGTCCCTCGGTGAGGACCCCGCCCGGGGAGGGGGGGGTTCTGCTGGGCCGCCGGGCGGGGCGGGTGGCGATCTCTCCCCGGCCCGGCCCAGTCCCTCGGCCGTGCCTTTGTCCTGTCCGGCCCGGGCTGAAGCCCCGCTCGCCTGGTAGCCAATGGCGATCACATGCCTGCGCCTCCCCGGCCGGCGGTGACCGCTTTTCACCCGCGGCTCGGTCAGGCGGGGTCCCTGGCGCTGGGGGGAAGGAGCCTTCATGGCATCCTTCTTCTCCTCCCCCTAAAACACTCGTTCTCCTCGAATACGTCTGCGATACCAAATATAGGCTTTGAGAGTGAGGTGCGAGCAATGATGGAGAGCTCTTTCAACTGAAGCTTCTACTCCTTATGGAGATGCATACATCTGTTTAAAGCGGACCGCTGTAAACTGCATTTTCCTTATGTGGCTGCTGTCTTAGTTTTTCGCTGCCCTATTGCGAGCTGCGGTTTTAACAGAATGTGCTGTTCTTGATAGGGGAACTCCTGTCCAAGTTTTCCTATTTTGCGAGCACAAAACCGTGTTGTGGAGAAGCAGGAGTGTTTGATTATTTTTTTTTTTTGCCCTCGAATTTGCCCAAAGTGTTCGCTTCCCTCTGCAAGATCCGAATTGAATTCCTTGAGCTTTAATTTTCAGAAAGGATTAGATTAGTAGATGCAAGCGTGGACGCATGGCTAATCTCTCTGTACGATATTGTGGAGTGGCTAAGACTTTATGGGATGTGTTTTTCTGTAGTTGGTAACTGTTATTGTAAAATATAAGACAAATATTTAAGGAAAACTTTGAAAATAGCAGAAATAGCAGGCTGAGTCATTCTGTGAAAAGAAATATTGAAGCCGGTATGCTAATGATCCAGCTTCGTGGTTACTAGCATGCTGTCTGCAATGGTGGGACTGGTCTGAAAAAGTAACACCTTTTATTTTAAGCTTTCTGTGTGTGAGAAGAGGAAGCTCTTAACAATCGAATTCTTTGAGCTGCCTTTTTTTTTTTTTTTAGGAGTCTATCCAGATTGAATTGCAATGAAGTATTTGCACCTTTGTGAATCTTGAACGTGATCAAATATGAATATTTGGTGCAAGGGATTTGTTGCTAACTGGTAGCTTCCCCCCCNNGGGTTTCCCCCCCCCCCCCCCCCACTGTTTAACTGTTTTTAGTTAGGCCTTTATGCTTATGAGGAGTTGGAAAGTTATTGGCGTTTCTTTTTACATAGAGCTTGTTACTGCTAGATAGGAGTTCCTAAAACCTGCTGAATCACTAATAGTAAGCCAATTTAAAAGGTATTTTAAACATCTTACACATTTAGATATCTTTAAAGGATGTCTAGGATTAAAAAAAAATCAATTTTGAAATGCTTTTGCAATTTTAACAGTGTTACAGTATTATTTGGAGTCACTTGATTAAGCTGAACATCTGTATGTCTTTTAAAACACTTCTATGAGATAATCCAAATTCTTAAAATATTTGATAATTTTTAAAACTTTTTTTCTAGTTTTCAAGCTTCTGTTTTGCTTTGTCTGGATTCATTTAGCTTTAAAACTAAAGGCTTTTGTCTGTAGGTACTCAAGCTGAGTGGGTGAGAGCAATTCAGGGATCTGTCAAAAGATAATGCCTAATAGTAAACCTGTGACCAGTTTAAAGTAGTATGTGAATTTTGAAGTGAAGCCATTGTCTTACTAGCCTTTCAGACTTAACGAGAACCTAGCTTTATGCCTAATTTTAGAGCCAAGTGTAAGGGATGTAGAGAGTTGTATTCAGAAGGGAAGATGTAAGTAAAATTTAGGAGTGAATGTCAGACCGAAACTTCTATATGAAGAGGCCTCTGAAAGGAGAATCACAGAAAATTGAAATGCAGGTGGAAGGGCAGCCGCTTAGTTGCCATACGTGTTTTATGACCTAAATTTTTGCACTAGTTGCTGTAGTTGTATTTGTGCTAATATTGGGGGTGGGTGAGTAAAATGACATCTGATGGTGGTCACTTTTGTGTTGGATAGCAACTAGTAAGTACTCAGAAGCTGAGAAACTTGAGAACTTGATAAGATTTCATTAAGTAGCTGTAGCTACATTGTAACTGGTGATCTTTTTTCAAACTTGAAGTCTCTCTACTGACACCTAAAACTGTGAATTAAATGAGAAATTTGAAACTGCTTTCCTGACTGCCTCTACATTTGATTATTTGCTCTTGTTAGCTTTCTAGTTTCTGTATCCATCAACAGATGTTGTATCAAATTAAACTGCAGTTTTCTTGAAACAGAGACCTTAATAAAAAGGGCTGAAAAACGAGTTTCAGTGTCTGCACTGAATGCCATCCAGTATGCTACTGAAACAGATTTTTGTTTGTCGTTCTCAAAGGTTACACAAATGAGAATTTGAAAGCACAGAAGGCATTCATTTAATTCGGATTCTAATTAAGAGTGTTACATTGAAAAAACGGTACTAGAAATATTTAGTCTTAGCGCTGCAATGAAATATGCAAGTCTAGCCTGGTGATGTGATTTCTAAATTAAATAGTACTGTCAGCTGAAGCATATTTTTTTTCATCATATGCAAAATGGGTTTTTAACTATTTTGTGCATAAGTAGTGTGGATAGTATTAGATGTGACATTATTGTCACAGAAAGAAGTGCTGGTCATCTTTTGGCTTTATACATCTGGCTGGACTCTCTAGGATCAGTGCAACTTCTTATTGATGGGTCACTAGTTCTGTCTAGCATTAGCTTATTAATATTGCTCTTGTGGTATGTAAAAGCAAATCTTAGTAAGGTGCTGTTAAATGTCATCAGCTGCACTAAGGGCTGAAATAGGACAGGCTGTAAATCTGCTAATGTGCACAGAGGAGAAGGACTGGATCAGCCAGTGGATATTTGTTTTATTCAGAACTCCCTAAAGGACCTTTTTCCTAACAGCAGTCAGAGCAGGAAAGTAAAAAATCTCGTTTAAGAAGCCAGAGTCTCTTTTTAACTGAGGGCTGTTCTAGAATGAAATATTCTGAACTCAACCTGCTCAGTATTCCTTGAATGGTAATGACCTATCTATGTCTCCTCAAAAAGTATGAGAGCTACCTGTTGATGGGCATGAAGTTTCTCATTGTAGCCTGAGATAGTTTAGTGCTGAGACACCTCTCATGAATGTATGTATATAAATGATCAAAACCTGATGGTCTTCATGGGTATTGTGGGTTTGCTTGTTCAGCTCTAGTGTTTGTGCAATCATCTTTCTACATTAAGCTTGGCTTTACCTCTGATCAAGAGTAGTTCTGGGCTTTATTTTATGGAGGATACAATAAGCTTGGAAAAGAGCAACGAGAAACTGTTCTAAAGATCTAATATGAAAAAAGGCTTTAGTTAACCATTTATGCTTAGTAGCTTTAATTTGTTCAGCAGGAATTCCAGAAATGGTTGTGTTCCAACAGCTACCTGTGCTGTGAGAGGAGAAACTAGATTAGAGTAGCAAACGAGCAGCAGACGTGTGCCTATGGAATGCATGGATTTAATTGGTATGGATTTAGCATGTTATTTTGGAAACTAGTTTTGTTGCAGTGTTGGCTCTCATCCTAATCCTAATCTTTATGTTTGCTCAGCTTGGGTAATAAGGTAGTAGCTACTGAAAGCAGAATTAACTACTTTTCTGTAGCATCTGCTAACTTGGGGAGTTTTTCCAAAGTATCTTCTATAGAGGGAGTTAATTGTGGGGTTCTCCTGTTTCCGTGCTCAATTCCTAGTCGGGGAAAAAAAGAATTCCCCAAAGTGGGTGCAGCAATTGTAGCATCAGCATCATGGGACTGATGTGCTCGCTCTTGAATGCTCTACTTCTCTGGATTGTTGCATGAAGCAGCATTTAGACAGTTATTTGATAAACAGTTTGCATTAGAGTGGAATCTCTCCTAGTAATGCCCTGGCCTTCATCTCGCACTTCCTGTATCATCCATCTCTCTGTCACATGCTCATTTCTGGCTGTCTCCAGAAATAGACTTTCACCAGTAATTGCATCTTCTCTTAACTAATTGTTATGTCTGGGGTCATTCCTTCCCTGCTCTGTGCATTTTCTTATTAAAAATAGTTTCTTATTGAACTCTTCCTGTCTGTCAGCCTCTCACTATCAACTGAATATCTGAATCAAGGTATGAAAACCTTTGTCATTTCAGGGTTAAAAATAGTCAAAAGAAGCTTGTAATAGAACACATATTAATGGGCATACTAGATTTTGCTTAATTCTTAAGACTTAAGGATCGTGTGCTCAGGTCAGGAGATAGTAAAATTAACATACTTTTGCAACTGTAATTAATTTTTAATAAACATTCATTATGTGATTGTTAAAGCTGATGCTTTCCAGAGTACAGAAACGTCACTCTGTACTGTTTGCCCACAAGATGTGCTTTGAGATGTCAGCGTATGTGCTGATGGTGATAGGGGATGTTTTACATAAACTTTTTCACAGCAGATTAGAATCATAAGTGGACATAGCAAGAACTTATTAAGCAGAAATGGTAATTGGTGTTGATAGACTTCATATAGTCTTAGAGTTTTGTGGTGTTTTCTCTTCCTTCTTTGGAGTTACTTTGTGGTGTAACACAAGAGGCACAATAGTAGATTCTGAAAAAAATTATATTGTTAGTGGTTTTTTTTCTTTTGGCTGTCTGATCTGAGGTGATACTGAACATTTACATTTGAAACTAAAGGCAACAGCTTATTTCACTGAACTTATCGTATATTTTCTATACTTTTGCAAGGAAGAATATCAAGGACTCAGTGGGTTTTCCTGTGATGTACTTTCCAGAACTGTTAAAGAATAACTTATCTGGAATATTTAAATGTTCAGCTCTATAAGTTTATGCAAGAAATCATAAGCAAGTGATCACTGTCCTAGGCAACCTCATGTCCTTTGTCTGCCAGTTTGCTATAGTAGCATCATAGATTTATTTTTTTTTTCTCATGGAAATTTCCATTTTCAAAATTGAAAGATGGAAACTATGTGTAAAGTGATAGGTAACTGAAAAGGTAAAACTTTTCAACTGATCTGTGCAAAAGAAGTTTTGTTATCTTAGGTGAAGGCTGTTCTTGCAGTCCATGCACACATCTTTACCTTGTGCAAGTGCTGCACGTGGTTTTTCTTGTCAGCCCACTGCTGGCTATGTCCAGACAGCCCTAACTCTTTTCCTACTCCTACATAAGATACGACTCTCTTATTTTTACCATGGCATTTCGTCTTACAATGAGGAAAGCCCTAGTCTGTCTTGACTAGGAAGTAACCAGTTCATAGCAGCAAGAGCATGCAGGCTTTCTCAGGAAACAGATTTTTTTTTAAGTCTTACCAATCTGGGAAGTTATGTTTTAGTACTGCAAAAGATACAGCCCTCTTACACAGAGCTCTAAAACTCTGTGTTGCGTCTTGAGGGATGCAGGAGCTACTCAATGAAAAAGCTTCATAAAATTGTAATGTTGTCAAAATGTTTTCCCTGATTTGTTTTTGGAAACAGTTAAACCATTCTGGCTGAGACTTCCTAGGAAAAAAAAAAACCTATGGAAAAATGCTTACCATGGCAATGCGTCCATGTAATTGCTTTGGCAAAGCTGCGAGCAACTGAAAAGAGTTTTACAGGAAGTGTTGGGGCTGGTTGTGTGCAGGTAGTGTGGCACCTGCATGATTTGCAAACATTATCTTCCAAGTGAAAGCCGTTATTGGCCAGCAGCTTTCGTGAGGAATGTTAAGACAATCTGGTGTTCTCCTATACTTGAAAGGCATTACTGCTTCATGTGTATGTGTACATGGCAGTATCTGGTGGCCAATGTGAAATACACTTTTACAATGACCTTTACTGGCTGCTCTTGCTTTTGCTGTCACTTCCATCTGCTTCAGATGAGGGACCAGTGTCAGCTCTTCTTGATCTTCCTTGATCCACAGAATCACAGAATGATATGGGGTTGGAAGGGATCTAGTCCAAGAGATCATCTAGTCCATCTCCCCTGCTAGAGCAGGCCCACCTAGAGTAGGTTGCACAGGAATGTGTCCAGATGGGTTTTGAATGTCTACAGAGACAGGGACTCTACCACCTCTGTGGGCAGCCTGTTTCAGTGCTCTGCCACCCTCAAAGAAAAGTTCCTCCTCATGTTTAGATGGAGTTTTGCACGTTCAAGTTTATGCCTGTCATTACCTCTTGTCCTGTCACTGGGCACCACTGAAAAAAGATCCAGAAGCTCTTTGGTTTGATAGTGGTAAACAATTGCTCGATATGAGGCCAACTCATCTCAACTTCTAAGTGCACCAAGAACCCCCTGATTACACAGCATTTTATGCTAGAGTAATAAACATGGAAGATGTGACAATATCAGTGTTGCCTTACAGGTGACTAGAGGGTGCTGTTACTTGCCTGTGGCTGATTGCTGAGCATTACCATCATTGAGCAGGGTGCCTATAGAGTCCTCAAGAAACTTTCTAGGTGGTGGTCTGTAATGTTCTGTTCTGATAGACCTCTCTAATGCCCTGTGTATATGGGAAGGACAGTATAGATGAAACAATCTTATTACCTTGGTGGTTTGATAACCTCAACTGTTAAATTTGTCTGTCATGGTCAAGCTGTGCTCTTGGAAAACTTGGGTACTAAGTGCTGAAAGAAGGTGACTTGGTTAAACTGAAGTAACACCAATGTGACAAGAATGGTAGGTGGGATATCTGCATAAGTTGGCTCAATCTAGCTGTTGCTAAACAATCATATGAAATGTTTCTGCTTAGTAGACATCTGTAACAGATGTGACTGTCCTTTCAGATAGGACTCTGAAATGTGTACTATGTTTTTCAATAACTTGAGGGTGGAAGACCACAGGGCTTTGTCTGTGGAGCCTTTCTTTAAGTCAGGTCATTTACATAAGCACTGCTTTTTGTTAGGAGCTTGCTCTTTGGGTAGCACTTAAGCTTTCTGTAGTTACTTTGTTGATTTGAATATTTTGACTTCCAGAACTTAAAACTGCACTAGCCTTGCATAGGTTTGGAGGAGGCAGGCAAGTCCGAAATGGTCTTAAGGAATGTAGCATTTCCAATATAAGTACAGTGGTTGATGGCGCTGTTTTTCATAGCGGTTCTTGCTTGAAACAAAATGTAGCTTTTCACACTGAGACAGTTTGCCTCTGGATGCACATTGTTGTGGGCTTTACTGTGGCTGTTGTGCGAGTAGAGAAGGCTGACAAAAGGAAAATCTAGGAATTTAGGGGAAAATCCTTCTGTGGAAGCATTGCACCAATGGCTTGGATTAGCACATAGCCCAAGCAGTTCAGTGTAAGTACAAGCCTAGCAATGTTAGTCTAAAGTTGAATTTGTCTTCTAGCTGTCTGGCTTGGCATCTGGACAGAGCTTTGGAAAGCTTAAATAACCCTGGCCTTCTAAGAGGTTTTTGAATGGGATGTGGATATCTTCAAGGTAACTTCCAAATACTATTTGAATAAATCTAACTTGTTTTTGATTCTTTCCTCATCTGCTGAATTTTATATGGATTTCGCTGTTTTATGTGGACCAGTTTGGTGAATTTGCCAGTTTTGACTGTGGCAGAAGTTAAATGTCACTCCTACATTTTGTCTAAAAGCAGTTTTCATATGCTGTAGACAAATAGGTTCATTTATAATGGGAAACTTTTTTTTTCTTGTTAGGGTGTTTTTTTGACAAGTCTTTGACAAGGGTCTTTTGACAAGATTATTTTGCTTTTGTCTGTGTGTTGTGACTGAGTATTTAGTTCTGAAATGGCCATTTTAAGAAACAAAATCAAACTTTCTTTTTTCTTTTTTTTTTTTTTGTTTGTTTGGTTTGGTTTTTTTTTCCTACCATTCCCTTACACTGTGGTGGTCTTTTCTGCTGCTTTCTTTGTTTGATGAATTCCTACTGATGCAAAGACAGAGGAAGGAGATATCTGAGATGCTGGAGAAGGGACCAAACTGGGATAGGTATAGAAAACGGCCATTCATGAGGTCAGGAATATAGAACTTGTTTTAAAGGAGGACGCTAAAAGGCTGTGCTCATTTAGCTTAATAAAAAGAAAGCCAAGAAGGGGTGTGATAACACTGTATCTATGAAAACATCCTGTAAGGAGTGGGAAGGGGGTAAACACCAAGAGCAAAATTAACTGAAGAACAACATTGGCACAAGAACAAATGGATACAAACTCTTCCTGTATAAGCTTTGAAATAGTATTCTGACTTCCAGTATAGGTACTGTAGACGTGAGTCTGTAGGATAGACATCTACTACTTTCAGTCACCTCAGGGTGGAGCGGGAACACTCAGTGAAAGGGACTGTGTGGTTGCCTGTCATAGAAGACTGTGAACGCCATAGTGCGGAAGGTGAATGCATTGCTTTGTACCAGCAACCAGCAGTTGTGTGTATCTCTCCTGACATAGTCTTGCTTGAACTCCCTAGTGTTTTTGAGTCCTTAAATAAAACCTCAAACAAAAAAACCCAACGCTGCTCTGTATGGGCATCGAATGAATTTAGAGGAAGATCACCTTTGGGTGGGTTTGGGGTTTGCCTGTGATACAGAGAATGGATCAACAGAACTTCTAAACTAGATTCCAGAAAACTGTATGGAATATACTGTATTGAATGTGGATGTCTCACTTACTTTAGTTAGGAAGCTGCTAATTCCTCTTCTGTATAGCTTCAAGCTACACCTGTCATTAGGTAAATCTCTTGAGTGGTATATTGAAACGGAACACTTCATAATCTATTGAAGTGCATGCAGATTCATATATTCAAATAAGAAATAGCAATCGTAGCTATTGAGAAAATGTTGGCATGTGTAGGGAGGGAAGTGGAAGAAATGTGTAAGAGGAAACTAGAGAGAAATAATAAAAAAGAAATAAATACTGAATTTTAAGTAGTCATTCAGGATTTGAGACCAACAGTTAATTAGACCTGACAAAACTGTTTGTCCAGCAAACGTGGTCCAAAGTCCTTAAGACTAAGCCTAAAAATTTATTTCTTCCTGAAAGCATTATATAAATAATGCTTTGAGTTTAGATTGTTAGTCTTCAGTGGAAGATCTCCTAAAGATTAGATGCTTGCCTTGGTCAGTAAGAGTATGATTGTGGCTTGTGAAGATGCTGTGTACTCATTTTGAAAATGACTTGTCTTGTGAATAATACTGTGGTTAAGCTGCTTGTTTAGGTTTGATCTTAAACTAATTCCTAGGAGACTTAAGCGGCTACCTCTTTTCTATTACATACACAATTTGCACACACTTCAGAACTTATACTTGCTTTAAAGAAATAGCAAAAGTTCAAATGGTTTACCAGTCTTCCACTACAGATACTAAGGATACAAGCCTGGGTTTATTCTTTCATTAATTGCATACCTTAAACCTTCCTTGAATTCAACTCTCCAGCATATCATCCAGGCTTAAAACCATTTTTAGTTTCTCGTGTTTTGTGGCCTTTGTCTTGCAATCTTGAAGAACATGTCTGCATTCCAGACAGGCGACATCTTAAATTAGATCTTTGTTTGGGATGCTTAGGAAAAAATGATAGTGCTGCTTGTCAAGGGAAGATCTTGAACATGTTTTAGAAAATTCTTCAGGTCAACTTAGCCTTTATTGTGGTGAAAATCTTAGAAACATTATTAGGTTGTAGGCTGAAGTTGCTACCTTTACTAATGAAACCACGGTGATGTAGCTTTCCTCAAAGTACAAATCTTTAACTTTGACTAAAAGTTGATTTAAGTGATACTGGGCTGTCCCAAAAGTATGGGTTGGACTATGGTTACTGTTTACCAGCTAGTCCCTAAACAAGGGACCTAACTTGCTTATAAATAAATAAGTTTCTCTGCCTGCCTGAACAAGAAACTTCATAGTTACTGTGATTAGCTCTGGAATGTGAAGTTCCTTAAACTGCTCATCGCTTTTTTTTTTGTCTGCCTCAAATCTCACTTTGCTTAGCTATGCTGCCAGTGGAGAGCTACAGCAAAAAAAGAAGTGTTAACTTCTCAGCACATTTACCAGGACTTACTAACTCCAAAACTAGGAAACAAAATTCAGTGCAGGATTTTGAAGTGTGCTATGAATACAAGGAAGACTGAAAAAAAACCTATCTGAATCTTTATTGTTTCGGGCAGCTATTTGATTTGGTTTTCTCTCACAAGTCTTAGCTACTATTGAAGTTTGAAGAAGTGGAGATATTTAAGCCTTCAAACCAGCAGAGTGGATCTTTTGAAGTATACTCAGGAGCTAACCTTTTTTTGATCTTCACTGAGGCAGGATGTGCTTATGCTGTTGCAGATACTTGTCTCATTCTATGTTTAGGATCTTTAAGGAAGCAGACTGCACAGTGTCCTAAGGTTGCTTTGTTCTGTCTGATCAGCTTCTGGAAAGCGTTACCAGCTCTCTTACAGCTGGGGCAGTTTTTTTGTTTTCTTGTTATTGTGTGTAAGCAAGATTAAGTTTTTCTTCCTTATTTCTATAGGGAAAGAAATTCTATTTGCTATAGCAAATCAAATTCTAACAGGGTAGTTATTTCTTAGTAGTATTGATATTTAGTTACTCCCCCAATTTGCACTCATCCAGTCAAAGTTTGTTTCAGATTCTGGTATTCTGTGAGAGATCACATTAACTGCAAGCCACTCAGGAATTCAATTTGAAGATATCGTGAGGTTTAAAGTCTTGCAACCATTTCTAACTCTTATTGCAAATTCTTTGAAGCATGTTCTATTCCTGCTTTGAAGATCACTAAGGAGAATGCTGAATAAAATGAAGCCCTGATTCTCTGAGACTCTTGCAAAGTTTTCCCTATGAAATATCAAGCTATTGATAAAAGCCCTTCCAGAGTGACTAGTAGAATACGAAAAGACGTGGCAGGAACCTGCATGCCAATTCTGCACTGGCTGATCTGCTCAAGATGGACTGTGCAAGTTTTTTCACTTTGAGAAGAGTTTGAACTGCAGTTCATGTCTTCTGAAAAACACAGTTGTCGTGCAGCCTTGCAAACCTACTAAAAATAAATAAAAAAGACATCTTACTATTTTTGCTGCAGCTGGGATGGCTTGTTAAGCAGCTACTTTGTGGTGATTCTACTGTATCTGTTCATAAGTAGTAGTATCCAAGCTTGCTTTGAAATCAGTGTCTCAAGTGTACTATGATTTTTTTTATTATTATTTTGTGTCCACCCTCTTTCTTTCAGACACGTGATCATTTTATCCTGAGTTAAAACTGATTAGACAGAACTGTTCTTGACATGACCGTATTGGCTTTCTTCTTTGCTTTCCATGAGCTTCTTTTGTAGATGCTTAAAACCACTGTATTCGTAATAACTTGCTTCCATACATACCTAAGAATTCTGACTGGTTTTGAGTTTTTTGTCGCTCCTTTGACTGGTACTGTATCTTCTTCATGAACTTGCAAAGTTCAGGAATGGTTGTTTTTAACTAGGTTCACTCCTGTTTACACATCTAATAACCTGCTGTCTCTGCATCAAGCAACTCCTTGTGACAAGGAGAGAAAACATCTCAATTACCATAATGATCTAAAGTGACTGAACAGTTGCAAACTCTAGAATTCAAAAGATGTACTAAAATGTGTAAAAAAAGGTGTAAATTCAAGCAATCCTGAATGTGTTTGACAGTGTCTTAAGCAGTTATGAACATAATTCTTGAACTGAAATGTTATAAAATGTATTAAGCTTCTTTTAGCTTGTCACTAATATTAGAAGTTTTAACCTTTTACTGAAGATTTGAGCAACAAGACAGTGTGGACTTAGTTCTCTATTCATCTTTATTTACCTGTTAATATATCTGTTGTCCTCTCTTATTTTGTGTACCTCTAAACCCTCTTCCTATTTGTAGGATGAGGTACAGTTTGCAGGGTAGAGCTTACTCTCATGTCCCTGTGTGTTTATGCTTCTTTTTAAAATCCTGTTCTTCCTGTCATGTCATGTATTCATGCTGCAATGTGTAATTGAATTAATCTTAGATCATTGAAGAGTCTTCTGATACTGATCTCTAGATGCACTTCCCATCACTTCTTTGTATCAGAGTATCTTACATCTGTAAAGTTACTATGATCTTTCTTTAGCTGCCAGCTCGTGCATTCTTTTAGACCGGGGTGGGAAATGTTCAATCTGTAACATTCATATTATGTAGCCTGTGGCTGCATGAATAATATTGCAGTGTGACTTTAATGTGTGGTCTGCCAGGATATTTTGAAGCTCTTTGCAGCTTTCCAAAAGGAAAAAACCAAACACCAAACTTGTCTGTGTCACTGCATCCTCTCTTTTTGGTTCCTTGCATTTGAAATCCTTTCAGCTTCTGATGGAATAGTCAGCTTCTATCACTGTCACGTATTACTTCCTATGTATTAGACTTTAAACCTGTTTGGGTTTTTTTCCTCCTCTAAAATTGAAAGTAGTCCTTTGCCAGCCTTGGTTGCCATCTCTGCAATGAAGTTGGGCTGAGTATATTCTAAAAACTTAGTGATGATTTATCTCCTGCCACCTATTGTAAGCATCCTTATAGCCCTTTCTTCCCATTTTTTCCATCCTTTTTTTATCACTCAGTCTTATCCTGTGACTGATGACATGGGCGGTTATTTTGGTGGTTTGTTTCTTTTTTTTTCCCGAGAAAAGTTTCCTCTTGAATAAACAGAAATCAGGTGATAAAGTACAGTATCACTTAATTTTTTCTGTGCTTGTCCTTCTTAAACTATGTTAGTATTCTTCTCCTACCAAGTCTGACATTGATTCAGCTTCTGGTGTGTTGTTTCTTGCCCTGTGTTGTCAGTGTTCTTGGCTCTTTAGCAGACAGTTCAGCAGACTGAAAAGTCATGCTCTATTACTGCATTATTCTGTCACAAAATTGCAGTTTCTTGTTCTTCTGAGTCCCTCAGTTCCCATTCTTATATATACCCATATATGCCATGTACATTTCAGTTTGTCTGTGTATCTTTCAAATCTATCTAAAAAAGTCTAACAAATGAGTCATGTTTTTCTTATAAGAGGTAGATAGAAGTAAAGCTGTTGCTCATGATCACAGCAAATGCATCACACTCTACACCGTACGCAGCACAGGACTGGATTCCTTTTCAGAATCTGTTCCTGTCTGTACCTTAGCTGAGCAATGCTGATAAAACCCTACATAAACATTTGGTTCCTGGAATGTTGTTCTTGAAACCCCACTTTTTCGTTCAGGTGCCTCTATTTCCCTTAAAAGTCATGTTTCGGGGGTTGCTTGTGAGCTTGTAGAGACATCTGAGGAATAGTTTGTGGTTCTTCCTATTTAGTGTCGCTGTTGCTCTTGGAGTGGATTAACTATATCCATTCTGGATGTTTTTCCAGCTCTGTGAGAGGTGTTAAGTAAATGACTTTACACGGCAACTACTGCTGTTTCCTACCCTGTGAACCTTGTGGGAGAGGGTATTAAGGATATTAAAGAACTCATTCAGTAAGTTCAGACTGGGGGGAACAGAAACTTTATAACCACTTTTGCTGACAAGTTCAGCTAAAAATGCAGGCAGAAGAACAATTTACAAAGTTAATAATGTGTTTTACTTATTGTGTACTCTGCCAAGGGTTATCTCTAACAGTAGGGAGAGAGGGTAACTCATGCTGGCTTATTTAAGTGATTAGTCACCCTGGTGTCTTCTGGCACCATTTGACATAACTAATCTGATCTGATGACTAGCTACCACTGCAAGGATGATGTCCTTGTGCTGTACGGCTTCTAGTGTAAGCCAAGGGCAGGAATAATCTGCTTGCCACGTGGCTAGAAATGGGAGCTGAATAGACCTAAAACTGGCACTACAAGGAAACCAATAGCTTCTGACAAATTAAGCCTTTCTAGCTAACTTGTGGAACGGTTTTGTATAAATCCAGATGCAGCATGAGGGAGGGAATGGAACCACACAGCCTGTCCAAAGGGATCAGCAGCTGCTGCTACTCTGCTGCTGCTCATGCTGCTGTGGAGCCACATCTTCAGATGTGGCATTTGAAAAGGTGGAGTTATTCTGTATTTGCTAGCAAAGGAGTGTTGGTTAGGGATGTGAGAAATTTCTCTTTTAAATTACAGCTTAAGCCAGAATTGGAGCCAACCATTGGAGTGAACTACTCTCCCATTCATGTTGTCACTGTGTTACATGTTTGTTATTTTTTTTTATTTCTATGTTAACAAAAGACTTAATTATTTTACTTGATTAAGTGATATAATAGACAATAGTATAGACTGCTTTTGTTGGTGTAACACCTTTTAGTAAAGTTTATCAGTGTAACTATACCAGTAAATTTCACCTAATGTATTGCTGTTGGATCAATTCTGTAGTAAACATGCGGATGAAAAAATATCTTTTGTCTCTTACCTGTAACATTTTAATTCTCTAACATCTGAAATGTGATATTCAATGTATTACTTGACTTTTTTAAAAAACAGGAATATGAATTGGAGTGACCTAAAGTACTAGATATATGTGTGCAGTAACTGAAAAGATTTATTTTTTTCCAGTAACTAGGTTATTTAGTACATGTGAGAATATCACAAAAGTACATTTCTACTCCCTTCCCCACTTCCTTTTGTCCACCATCTGAGCTGGCTGGGGGAAGATGGTTATGGCTAATAGTAGTCATGCTGAAGCGTTGTGAATGCTTAGCTCCTGCTGCTGTTAGAAAACTCTAAGCTTTTAAAGCTGTACAGTATCCCAGGCTGATACTGGTTAAAAATCAGGGAGGATAGTGGAATTTTTGTGTTCTGTCTTCCTCTAAGTTGTTCACCTAGGTAGAGAGACATACTGACATACTGCTTTTTAAAGGGCTTTTAAAATTTGGCAGTTAAGTTCATAGTAAACTTAGAAATGTCAGTTGTACAAACAGTTATTTAGGTCCATAAGAAAAGTTTTTTTGTGTTCCTCAATTATCTGAGAATTACTAGAGCTACCAGCTCTCAGCCTAACCATGAAGAGCAGGGATTCTGCAGAGAGCTGCAGTGGCATAATTGTGGTCTTTGGTGGAATGAATTCTTTAAAGCAGAAGAGTGAAAAGAGTCTCTGGAACCCTATATCTTCCTTTCAGACTTTCCTGGAACCACAGACATAAACTTGAAAAGTGACTAGATACCATTGCAGAGATAAAAGAACCCTAATATAGCTGTAATATATGTAACAGGAAATGTCATGATTTTGTATTGTTGAAATTGGGACGCATGTATGGTTCCAGGATCTTCTCTTGGGCCAGTCCAGTATGAATATAGCACAGAAACACAACCTGTGGTTTGCAGTAAACACTTCTGGGGAACTTTCTATAAGTTTTTATGTCACAGGATTTGGAAGCTTTTCAGTATGTGATGACTGTATTTGTTATTGTGTGTTACTGTTCTCCATCTGCAGGTGCTTTTTTTTTTCCTCTCTTCTTTTTTTCTTCTTTTGAAAGCCTTGGAATTCTGAGGGGAAAACTACAGTAGAAAAGCACTTTGCATGTTGGCAAGGGAATGAGTGGAACTGACAATATCTGTACAGTAGATCTGTGAGGAAGTTTCCCTTTCCTTTATGAGGAGTATTCAGATGATAGTTCTACCTTAGAGCTCTCTAAATAGACAATTATACTTGGTACCAAGACCCACTGCAATCTCTGAGTCAGTGTCACTGAATAGTTAATCTGTTAAAAAAAAAAAAGCTGTGATGTTTTTGTTGAATAATATTTACTGCCTGAAGCAAAAAGTTAAACCCTATCTCATGTTACAGTGAAATGTGAGAGAAAGGAGGGGACTAAAAATCAGCTGGTCTTCAGTGAATAATACTTGGGAGTAGAGTGACAGGAATACAAATAGATTGATCTTCCACTCTATAAAGGATCTCTACCTGTAGGAATAAATAAAATGCTGATGCAGAGAGAGAATTCACTCTGTAAAAGGCTGTATGGTGCCGCTTTCAGCTTCAGGTGTTAAACTGAACTGTCAAAAAACTCGTAACCATTCAGGTGTCTTCTGTTTGTGCTCTATTAAAAATTGCAGAAAAAACCACGGAATTTTGGTTGGGTTTTTTTTTTTTTGCCTTCACCTTTCTGTTTTTTGCCAAGTAAGGTTGGACCAGATGATCCTTGATGTCCATTCCAACCTGGGGTTCTGTAATTTGTTGAGAGAGGGTGCACATGGAGAATGTCTACTTGCAAAAGAACTTTCGGATGAATCTTAAAGAAATAAGCTTTTATGAGTGAACATGGAAATACACTTGCAACCACTCATTAGTAGACTCTTCTTTCCCCTGGCTCTGTGCTAGATTATGATGCCTCCTGTCCTGGGAATTGGCTCTGTCTATGAGCCAACTAACTTCCAGATTGTGAGCTGTAGAAAGCTGAGATTTGGTTGGAGGCAGTGTCCTACATCTTGGTCTAGATCTAAGCTAAGTTTGGCAAATGTACTCCTTAAGGCTTTTCTGTAATTACCTTTGCCATGCCAGGGCAATTTTAATCACATAATGATACAGGGTTAGAAAGGACCTCTGGTGATCATCTAGTCCAACACCCACTGCCAAAGCAGATCTGCCCAGAGCAGGTTGCACAGAAATGTGTCCAGATGGCTTTTTAATGTCTCCAGAGATGGAGACTCCACCACCTTTCTGGGCAGCCTGTTCTGGTGTTCAGCCACCTTCAAAGTAAAGTTCCTCCTTATGTTTAGATGGAACTTCTTATGCTCAAGTTTGTGCCTGTTACCTTTTGTCCTGTCACTGGACACCGCTGAATAAAGACTAGCCCCACCATCTTCACACCCACCCTTTAAGTATTTATAGGTATTGATCAGATCCCCCCTCAGTCTTCTCCAGACTAAAAAGACCTAAGTCTCTCAGCCTTTTCTCATAAGAGAGAAGTGGTAGTCCCCTATTCATCTTTGTAGCCTTCTGCTGCACCCTCTCCAGCAGTTCCCTGTCCTTTTTGAACTGGGGAGCCTAGAATCATCTAGTGCCTTTCTGTCTTCCTGCTCCTTGCAAGAGCTGGTGCAGAAGCAATATGAGAAGGGCATATATGGGGCACCTGACTAAAGGAGAAGGAAGACAACTGACAGAAGTGTCAAGGACAGACAGTTCTTAGCACAGTTGTGACTCCAGCTCAGCTTCTGAGGAAGACTTGTTTAGGAAGTCCCTGATCTAAGAAGTTGAGCATGTAATCCTTCTAATGTATGGCCCGTCAGTGTTACGCAGTTTAGGACATCTTAAGCATTAATTTAGTATAACTGGGACTTTTGCAAATGAGGATTTTTATGCCAATCTAATTTTGGATACCTCAATCACTTCCTCAAGTAGGAGCAGAGATTTTTATGTCACCTCTTGTTTATGTAGTACACCATTGTCATACCAGCATCTGAATGTGTTAGTGACTTTATGGTGAAAAAACAGCCAGTGTTTAATCATAGCTCCTGCGTGTTGGGCAGATGATCTCCCATGCGGATCAGAGATGACAAGCAGAGACTGAGGGAGATTTTAAGTTAAGCTGAAAGCATCTTTTTTTGTCCATCCAAAGGGAGTACTACTTTGCAGTAACTGAATAAAGCTGCAGAAACTTCATAGTAGCCAGAAAGGATGAGTATTTATTGCAAAAAGAAAGATGACTGGAACTAGAAAATAAATAGGTAATAAAGTAGAAATATCCTAGAAATTAAGGTGTTTCTATTTGATTATTTATATTCACAGCACAGTGGTGGTTGGATACAACCAAAAGCAGTAAGTTTGTCCTCTGGAAGGTGAGATGAACTGTAGGCTACACCCTGTCCACTTGAGTGTACCCCTGAGATGTCCTAAGCCTTCAGCTTGAGAGAACTTTTCTCCTTTGAGCAACTATATATACATAATGCACATACAATACCTGTACAAGGCATTAGGCTGCAGCATCTGTTCAGTCATCCCAAGTAGCCAAAGGTGTTAGAGGGTCTTAAATACCCTTTCCAACAGACACTTGATGAAGTCATGTAGGCCATATGAGTTAAATCAGTGCTGCTTATGTTTTCCATGCTTAGGTAGTAACTAATAAAGCGGTGCATTATATTTGCGCTGTAAGGATCTTCTGTAGAAATAAACCTTAGTTCCAGCTGGATAATTGAATCCTTTGTTCAGATGCTGCTAGAGCTTCCCAGCTTTTCCTATGGGTGTTAATCAGTGCTCACAGATAGCTATCTCATGCTTCTGAATATTTTTAATCGTAACTTGCCAGTTTTCCGTGGTGCCTCCTCCAAGTTGGAAGACAGTTTAGGATGAGGCAGCACCTAACCAGTCCCATGCACCCTCAGAGGGTGAGGATTACTGAGGTCTAGTTGAAATTGTGTTTGGAGAGTGGGAATGTATGGTGAAAGGAGGGCTTTGCTGTGCTGGTCAGTACAGAGTTCTTAACTGTGGCTGCCATTAACAGCCTCACCTGATTAAATCTGGCAACACATCCTGCTTCACAGGTACTGTGCTTGCTGATGTGATACCTTAAATTTGCATAATTGTTGGTAAGTTGGCAAGACTATTATCAATGGTGTGCTCTGCTAAGTGTCAACGTTTTTCAGCTAAAAATAGTTGGTTGTTCTGTAGCTTGTCAGCTATTTGAAGTATTCCTATGCTTGTTTCTACCTGTGGTATATTTAATTGTACATAAAGTCACATTATTAAGTTATAGTCTCGATAGGAAGTACAGAATTATAATAGCAACTTCCCCGGGTACGTGTGCTTGTAATTTCTGGATACTTGGTGAAAGTTTTGGAGAACATGCTTTTCAGTCAACATGGGGAGTAGACTTGGTCTGCTGGTGGTTCAGAGCCATTGGAGCACTGTCTTGCTGCAGCAATTGGAATGTATCTAATGAAAGAGGCAGGGGACTAAAGCTGGAAGAAATTGGTTTCATCCTATTCTGGGAACTGACTTTTAGATCTTGTAGTGCTGGGGAAAGACATGACAGCACAGTGTCTCTAATGGTGATTGATCCTGTTAGTAGCTAGTCTTATTTACTGGTGATTTGATTACCATTTCAAGTGCAGTTCTCCTTTTGTACTGTCCCATGGAAAAAGTAGAGATTAAAGTAAATGATGCCTCTGATTCTGCACAGAGGGACTGCATTTATGGTTGTAGAAGAAACCTTAACTTCCCAAAGATCAGAGTTCTTAGCACGTCATCTAAATGTTCTTAAAATATTTTGTTTAATGCTTAGTGTCTTGTCCCCTCTTCACTTTGTAGTTTGTGTATTTAAAAAGTAACAACAAAACCAAAAACCCCAACAAAAGCCCCTGACAACTAACTCTGTCACAGAGTTGTTAAATTAATTTTGTACAGACAGTAGCTGTTTATGCTATTGCAGAAGTTAGAGGATGATAAGATGTCAGTATATTACAGAGTTATATAAAGGTTTTTCTGTCCCAAACTAGCCTTTTTAATTTCTTCTATACATGCCCTGATGACCCAGTACCAGTTCCCCTTTGGAATCATCTCATAACGTTGTTTCCCACTGACATTGTCCAACTCTGTCTGCCTAGTCCTTTCCATATCAGTTTGCTCATGTGGTTTCCTAATCTCTGAGCCACTCTGTCAAAGTGAAAAATGAGAAAATGAGGATTTTGAGGTTTTTAGTTTCCTAATACAAAGTTCTTCAATGATATTTCAAGGGTTATTTTATGGTGTTTTGAAAGTTTAACATTTGACTGAGTTTCTGTTCTCTATTAGAGGATGTAAAGGGTGCATGGCTGGTGGAGGGGTTAACCTTGGCCAAGTTCTAGAGACCTGCCGTAAAGAACGGAGAGCCAAACTGCTTTAAAAGAAACAAACAAAAGAGTTAAGGTATCTGAGCAGGTCTGAGGCAACATATGCATATTCATCTGAACTCTGAAAAATGCAAAGTAAATTTCAGTTAATATGGACTGGGTTCCTGTCCTTACTACAGATGTTCCACTCTAAAACTATTCCAGCCAAGGTGATCTTGTTTTCTATTTATAGTGGTGGGTTCATGATGCTATGTTGAAGTAGCCTGAAGAGAATGGAACTGATTATCTAATTTGCCTGCTGCCTCTTTACCAATTAACTATATGAAAAGTGGACAGGACAGAGATGACATTGGAGAAATAATAATTAAAGGAGCTTGAGTTAGTCAAGACTGACACTATTTAGGTTTCGATCTGGCTTCCTCTGTACTTAGCTAGAGTTGAGATGCATATTCCAATAGTATGCTCTTAAAAAAACAAGATTTTTTTTTTTTTTTAAATACAACTCTTCAGTACAGAAGTCCTTTCTCATCAAGGAAGAACAGTGTGTTTTGTCTTTGTTCCATTTAATTTAAAAGAAAAGATGAGTCTGAAATGCTAAGTGCAAAACTGTGACTCTCTGTCCAGATCGGAAAGTGTGAATTTGAGTTTTCCTTTAGGGTTGTCTTCTGCAGTGGTGTTCAGTTGATTTGGCATGTTTTTTTGCTGCTTTGTGTTTTTTTTTTAAGATTACTTAAATAAAACAACATATTGTTTTTACTTACAGCACTTGAAGAATCGGAAAGTGACATTTATGTGCGATTCATGAGGTCACACAAGTGTTACGACATTGTTCCAACAAGCTCTAAGCTTGTTGTTTTTGACACTACGCTACAAGTGAGTATTCTCCTTTCAGTCTGTCTTTGCTTGTGGTTCTTTTTCTTTTTTTAATGAATGTTTCCTGAATGGTAATTGAAATTTGATCCTTTGAAGGGAAGTTCTCCCATAATGCTGTGCTTTGACTGTACAAAACCATATTGTTTCAACTGTTTCTCCCATGTTATACTAGAGGTGGAGCTGGGGGAAGAGTTCCTAGCAGAACAGAAAGAAAAGACGTAATATGTTTTGCAGTTTGAATCACTATCTAAAAACCTTCCAGATGAGCCCAAATTTATATTGTCTTCTTCTTGGCTATCAGAATTTATGTAAAGACACTTTATGTAAAGATCCCTGTGTAATAGCTAAATAGTATTCAGGTGCTTTGAGCCAGTTCCCGCTATATTGGTAACACAATTTAGGACTAAAATGGATGGCTTAACTATGCAAATTATTACATTCTCCAGAAAATTTTTGTTTTCAGCTTCTCATTTTGCTTTTAATCACTAAATCATCTGCTAGACTCTTGGCTCTGTCTGAAAAGTTCGTTTGCCAAAAGAAGGCATTAGCTGCGTGCTCTAGAGACAGACTAATCTGTTCTGCAGTGTGGTAGAAAGCTGTGGCTTTTTTTTTTTTTTTTGTTCCCTGGATTTTGCAGTTGGTGTTTTTTGGCTTGCTTTGGTTTTTGTTTCTATGCGTTTTTCCTTTTAAAGTGCAAAGTTTTCCTTTTATGCGTTTTAATTCTGGCTTATCTAAACCCGTTAAGTAATTTTTGTCTGGAATGTACTGCTCAATTAGACTTCAGCTTCCACAGTCAGAGGCAACCATGTAATAGATATGTAGTCCCAAAATGTTCACGTGACCGTCTTGGGTATCAAATAATCTTCTATAATGCTAGATTGAGTGCTGTGATCTAAAAGGTGGAAAGCCTCCATTGCAGAACAAGGCAAAGGAATGGTGTGGATCAAAAGCACCGCACACATAGTAGTCTGTTTGTATAATGACCATCAGTGGCCTTCTTGGGTTCTGCAGCACAGTCAAAAGCACTGAAGCTTCAGTTATTGCTCAGTAAAAAAAAAAAAACAAACCCACAACTTTCTAGCTTCAGCACTTGACTTTTTTGATTATCTAGGCATCTCCCCAGTGAGGGAGTTTCCTTCATGTCTTGACTCTAATCTCTGAGCTCACTGAGGCTTCATTGTTTTGCTTGTGATACCTTGGCTGAGTCTTTAAAGGTAAGTACCCTGTTGAGTACCAGCATTACCTTAAAACTTGAGCAGGGCTGTGGTTAAGGTTTTGCCTGTGTGCTCAAGGACCTCCTGCTGCTAGCTGATCTGGTAGCCAAGAAGGCAACACTGAATGTAACAGTTGGTCACCAGTGTCTCATGTCAGATTATTTCTTCCTTCACCCAGAAGGCCAGACTTCTACTCTAAACTTCCTAACCTTAAGCACTTTGGTATCAATGGAACAGTCACTTTTATTTCCCTTGAGTTCTTCCATGTGCTTTACTAGACACTGGATTTTGTAATGAAAAGGATCTGTGATTAGAGGTGGAAAAAGGTAGCCTGTAGTCTTAGAGGAAGAGCTTTCAAGCACACAGACGTTAGTCTTACAGAGTTCAGATGTTCACATTGTTGATTTTCTTTACGTATTCCTCTTGATTATTTTGATAGTTTTTGAACTGCATCTGCTCTTGCATTTCACCAATTACATGTACTCTGTGCAAACACTGTCAGCTCTAGTGAAGAGTATCTGTTACACACAGATACAACACTAATAAATACTTTCTGCCACATTCCTTTGTAAAGGTTTTCTTTCTCTGTCCCTCTTTCTTTGGGAGGTTGATTGTCTTGACTTCTTTACCAGCTCAGAGGGAAAAAGTTCTGCAGTGTTTCCTTTCTTCTGCCCAAAAGAGAGAATAACTGTCAGCTCTGGACTAAAGGCTTCAGACTCCTTTGACTAGAAAGGTCAAATTTGGAATGGTAGTGTTTATTGTCACTCTTCTCAGAGACTATTAGCATCCTTTTGATTTCAGGGTATATTTGCTCTCATACTGTGAAATAATGTGTTGGGAGTTGGTACCTGTAGTTTGTTGGCACGATGCACAACCAGTTGAGTTGTCAGTGGCCACCTAGGTCAAAGACTTGAGCTCAGTCACTTTTACAATTGAAAAGATGAATTTTCCTTATTCTATGAACCAGTTATCTTGGGGACTTTGGGGTAAGTCACCCATTTTTTTTTGATTCCCCAGATCTCTTAATGTATTACATAAAATCATGCCAGATACCTGTTTTCATTGCTGGAGCTAGAATAAAAATAAGAAAATAAAAATAAAGAAAAAAATCAAACAACCTTCTCACTAGAAATTCAGGTTCAAAATATGGTCAACATTTTTCATATTTCAGAGCCTGCATCAATAACTACAGGCTCCCCTTCTACCACCACTGCTTTCAAATACCCAGAGAAGCAGGCTGAGAAGATGACCTCATGATCATAAGGCAAGGCTTGCCTTGCTCTTCTTTAGTTGGGATCCCTAATGATGGTTATCGATTACAAATAAGACAGGGATTTTGGCGTTGGTGAAAGTTTTTCCATCACCATTAAGTCAGATGTTTTAATTTCTGGTGAATATTCACAAGGTTCATTCACTCACACTCTGCTTCTCTAAGTGTTACCTCACACAGGTTCACCAACTGGCGATGAAACTCTAACTTCTTGCTGTTAATAGCATTATCTCAGCACAGCTCATAGAATCATAGAATGGTTAGGGTTGGAAGGGACCTTAAAGATCATCAAATTCCAACCCCTCTGCCATGGGCAGGGACACCTCCCATTAGACCAGGTTGCTCAAAGCCCCATCCACCCTGGTCTTGAACACCTCCAGGGATGGGACATTCACAGCTTCTCTGGGCAACCTGTTCCAGTGTCTCACCACCTTCACAGTAAAGAGTTTTTACCTATTATCTAGTCTAAACCTACCCACTTTCAGCTTAAAATCATAACCCCTCATCCTATTGCTAGACTCCCTGATAAAGAGTCTCTCCCCATCTCTCCCATAGGCCCCTTTTGGGTCCTGGAAGGCTGTATAAGGTCTCCCTGGAGCCTTCTCCAGGCTGAACAATCCCAACTCTCTCAGTCTGTCTTCACAGGAGAGATGCTCCAGATCTCTGGTCATGTTTGTGGCCCTGCTCTAACAGGTCCATATCTGTCTTATATTGGCAGGTCCCACAGCTGAATGTAGTACTCCAGGTTGGGTTCTCTCCAGAGCATAGTAGAGGAGTAGAATCACCTCCCTTGACCTGATGGCCATGCTGCTTTTGTTGCAGCCCAGGATGCAGTTGGCTTTCTGGGCTAGAAGCACGCATTGGTGTCTCATGTTAAGCTTCTCATCAGCCAACATCCCCAAGTTCTTCTCAGGGTTGTTCTCAATCCATCCTCCCCCAAGTCTGTAGTTGTGCTTGGGATTACTGTGACCCAGGTGCAGGACCTTGCACTTGGCTTCATTGACCTTCATCCAAAGATGTGAAACAGCACTGGTCCCAGTACTTACTCCTGCAGAACAGCACTCATCACTGGTCTCTACTTGGACATCAAGACATTGACCGCAACCCTTTGAGTACAGCCATCCAGCCAGTTCCTTATCCACCAAGCGGTCCGTCCATCAAATCCATGTCTCCAATTTAGAGACCAGGATGTTGTGTGGGACAGTGTTGAATGCTGTGCACAAGACCAGGCAGATGATGTCAGTTGCTCTCCCTTATCTACTAATGCTGTGACAGCATTGTAGAAGGCCACCAAATTTGTCAAATGTAATTTGCCTTTAGTGAAACCATGTTGGCTGTCACTGATGTTCTTTAAATTTAAATTTTAATATATAAATTACTTACCTTCCAGTACTTCAGGACTTTCTTGCAGTTCTTAGGTTTAAAATGTAGTATGCTGCTTTAAAATATTCAGTGTCCATGGATCCTCTTGAAATGAGAGGATTTTGCAGATACCTGTCTTTCGTGGATGTTCCACCCCTACCCACATCGATGTTTTTCCTAATTCAGAACAAAACCAGTTCCTTGATAAAGTTCTCCAAAGACTTGAGTTGAAGTTTTTAATCAGAATATGTAGGGGCTCACTTTTTGCCTCCCTCAGTATAAGCTAGTAGCTATCCATGGAAGAAGAAATGGAGCTGTGTTGGGTTGTAGCTGCATCCTTGAAAGATTCTGCTGTTGGATTTTTTTTTGATGACAGTATCCTGTCTCCCTCTATTGGTCAGCAGTTCACAGCACACATGACGTGTTTGTACCCTGGAAGAGTATTCACGAGATACTGTGGAAGGTATTCTAAAACCATTCTTAGCTGTGGGAAAACTGGAGATGTTCACTTCTATAATGTGGCACAATTCATACTGCTGAAGCAACATCTGTTAATAAAAGTAAATGTTTAGCCTCGAAATCTTTGAGGGATTTAGTGTAAAGATTTGTGAGCAATCTTGTTTTAACCCTGAATAAGAGAGGAGATTGTAAGGTGTTATTACATGGGAAACAGGAAGAAGGCCTTAAATAGCAGATAATAAAGAGCAGGAATGGACTGACACTTTCTTCAGTCTCCTGTGTATTTGTCAGTCACTAGAGATGGGGCCTCTCAATTCCATCAGCTACAAACATTGTGCTGGTCGTGCGAGCACACCAGTCTGATACACGTGTGCAACTGGCACCTACACTTGGCTCCTGTGAAAGGCATCAGATCATACAGTAAGGGAGAGCTCTGCTGTGCTCAGCCAGAGAGTGTGTCACTTGGCACAGACAAGCAGCATCTATACTAAATAAATAAAATGTACTGAGCCAAGGTCTGTTTACCTGCCTGAGGCCAACTGACACAGCTCAGCTTGCCATAGTATAGCTTAGCTTATATTTCCCCCAGAACAGAGTATCTGCATCCTGTCTGCCTACCTGAAATGGTCCTTTGCCTGTATTGAACCCTGAGAAGTGACAGATACTGCCTGGGAGAGTGCTACGTGGCATGGTTTTCTTAATTTGAACTGACAGTGGAACTGTTGTTTCACCCTTTTAATTTACTAATACTGATGTAGCCTGTAAGTATTTTCTCCTCATAAATATTTATATAATCATATTGAAGTCCTTTTCAGTGCTGTGGCTTTTTTCTGCCTCTGACCCATGAGTGTTCTTTGTTCGTGACAAGCTTCAGCCTTTTGCTTTTCTTAGAGGAGATGCTATCTATGCTTGACATACATTAAAGAAACTTTTAAAAGTTGGATCTGACCAGGAAAGGAGTCAAGAGACAATTAGACGTTATGAGCTACCCCGTCAACTTTGGAAATTTGACTCTGGATGGTGGGGAAACTGGACAAGTTGCCACAATGTGCAGCTCCCAGTGGAGAAGCTGTCTTTCTCATCTCTTGCACATCTCCCAAGGTGCAAATAACAGGAAAACAAGCACTTCACAGCCCCTTTGAGGGGGTTAGGAGGGTTGTAGCCTGCAAGGCTACTCTGTGAATGAGCATTGTTCTTCCTCATTCTAATTATTTAATAAATTGATCTGGATTATCTTCATAGTAGACTCCAGGAAGACACTAATCTGAATGCAGATTTACTGGATACCAGTTTGTGTCTTCAGCACAGTGTTTGGGTATTCTATAAGTGCTAATGCATTTAATGTGGCCATGATCTGGTCTGGGAAATAAGGTGCCTTTTATTTTCCGTTTGTTGGTTTTCAGTTATGTCAAGTACACACAGTGACACAGGTATCTGATCTTTTTCCTTTCAAACTGCTATTAATGCTTTGAAGGAAAATAGGAATTTTAGTATTTCCTGTATTAAATTCAGACGTCAACAAAATACAGCACTTCGTTCACATTCTATCAGTTAATTACTTTGATCCAATTAACACTGTCTACTAATGTGATTTCACTGATGTCCTTGTTACAGCATATGGTTGACTTTAAAGTTTTCTTTAGAGACTAGTGCATTTCCCTTCCCCCACTGCCCTCATTCTGAACTCTTTGATTTTTTTAAAGGAAATGGCTCTTACCTGGCTTACAGTCTCTGAAGCTTAACTCTGTAAGCTTACTAAAAGCCAGATTTTTGCCTGGCCTTCAAACAAATTTATTACTTAATTTGTTAGGACTTTGCCTAACCTACATAAAGATGAGAAGGATTAGCTTATTTTGTAGCACAGGGCAATTAACCCTCCAAGAGGAATGTAAAAGGTAAGTATAAGGCAGAGACTTCACTGCTCCCTATCAAGTGGCAGTCCCAAGAATGGGACATTAGCAAATGTAGTAGCTGCATCTTGTGAAGTATGTATAAAACTCTTCTGGGTTGAAAAGCTCTACCTAATAACCTTTGACTAAACGATATCCTTACTTGTTAATGGTAAACATATGTTTTAATATTAAAACATACATAGCTTTTGCTCACCATGGCTTTGAAGCTCTTTTTAAAGTATTTGCCCAGCACTACTCCATAAACTAATAAAAATCATGTTTATGTGGAAACAGTCATCAAAATAAGCTTTCAGAATCTTAAAGATTCTTTCCTTTTATATCCTGAAGAAATTTTGGACAATTGTGGGACTTGAAGGTTAGATTATTTAACCTTTGATTTTAATACATTATCTAAGTTGGCAATGGGCCAGATGTTGTTACCACTAACGCAGGCTTCTGTCAGTAACTATCATATGCTAGTAAGAGCTCAAATACTTATTTTTCTACCGCATAGCCAAAAAAATATTTGGAACATCTTCTGGAAACTTCTTTAGCGGTTTAACAAGCCGGAAGAAAATGTAACTTCTGCAAAGCATGCAATAGATTCCACATTAGAAGAGTGGAAGAGGGTTTGTATTTCTCTTCCATGTGCTGACTCTATTGAGTAAATGGATTTATTATTCTTCTTCCCTCCAGGTTCATTCTTGACAGGGGTGTTGCCTCTCTCCAAGGTAATGAGATAGACTGGGCTTCCAGGAAGAATTCTCTAGAATCCTTTGCTTCCAGAAAGACACGGCAGATTCTGGGTCTGCTGTCGCAACAGAGTTCTCACAGTTTTACAAAGAGATTGACTGTCTGTTTCTTAATTGGCTTTGTGGTTTTTCCTCCTCAAAGTTGCTAAATTTAAACTAATGTACTGTCTACATTTCTGAGGAGTGTGAACACCCCTCCTTGCTTACCCGTCCCACAGAACTGTGAGAGAATAATGTAATTTAGCTTCTAACTGGCATGTGGGCTGAGGCAGTTGAGTAGGCCACATAAAAGCTCCCTTCATTGAGATCAGGCTGGAATCAGTAGCATCATACAGGAGGACTCTTAATGTTTTTTCAGAGCTGCTTCTGTTGCTTGTATACAATAAGCATAGGAGCTTAATTCTTGCAGCTCTCAAAACCAATACAAAGCATTAATTCCTGGGTCTTGGAGAAAGATGATATCAGTTCATTGTACCAATTAAGCAGACATTTTTTTGGTCTACACAGGGTGTAGGTAAGGTATTTGTGCTTGGCTGAGTGAAAGTTACGCTTCATTCTTCTTGCCTTCCCCACCCCACCACTGCTTTTTGCTAAGATCTTAATCTGTGAAAGAATTTCTGTACCCTTCCCAATGCAGCTGGTCTTAGTGGCTCTGCCTGTTAGACTTACCTAATGTCTTACTTGTAGCCCGTTGTGGCATGAAATCTAGCAGCAGAAATTCTGGCTTGAAGGGATTGATTTTATTTTATTTTTTCCCCAGACCTGTGCTTTTTTGTTTGTTTTTATATTGTTGTTTTGGGTTTTTTTCTACAATGCTTAGGCTCCCCTCAAACAGCAGGTGAAAGTAAATATCAGCAGAGTACCTTTTTGAGATGGAATAATAGAGTTGATATTAATCATGGACCAGCAGCTCTCTAGAAGAGCTACTGATTAGATCAGCATATATGGTGTTAGAGGGAGAAGGAGAGCCCTTAATTGCCAGCTACAATATGGGTGTGTTGATGTAGGTATCAGTTAAGGTCTCGATTTGGTGTCTTCAGTTGGATTGGGGCCTTTTCATGTGGATGTGCTGTGGGGAAGACTTCTGCATGTGGATGGAGAAATCTAGTACATGTGCCTGCATACTTAAACTTAAGATACTGGGGTTTGTCTTGGATCTGAAGGGCATTACTCCATCAGCTCTTAAATTTTATTAAGTACTCTATGGCCATTACTAGTACATCAACTACCAGGAGTGTTCCCTTTCCATCTCCTGTGAATGGAGAACTGAGTTTTGATCTGGTTTCGTGTCATATGCAGTATAACTTCATCCTACTGGGCTTTTCTGTTTGGTTGGGTTTTCTGACAAACTACGATTTATAAGTCTACTGTTTGAAGACATGCATGTTTTCAAGGAGTTTGCTCTGAGAAAGTGTAGAGAGTGCTCATTCAGTAACAGAGGCCATCTTTTTGCTGCAGTTAATGGAAATGTGATTCAAATGTATTCCAGCATCACCTTTGAGAATATTAATAATCTGAAAGGACATAGTGGGAAGATACATGCTGTTAAATGGATGCTAAATTTTTCTCCTGTTTTCCAAAATTCAATATGAGCTAGGGGGGCTGCTTATGATTTGGCTGGTTGGTATTTTTCAGATGTTAAAGCAAGTGTAACCTCTCAGTTAATAACAGGTTTGTCTGATTTTTCTGTAATTTACTTGAGGGTGTGATAACGGAAAGGAGGAAATTCTTCGAGTCTTGCTTGGCCCTTGCCTTAGGCAAAAGTCATTATTGTTAAGTCCTTAAGCAACCTTTTCCTTTTTTTTAAGGTCCTTCAAGGCGGAAATGCTTCTACCAAATTCATAGGCCAAAGGAGAAAATAATTGGAAAAAAAATGTGAATGCAACAGTCATCACACTGAAATGATTTGTGGTAGCCTTGCATGCTGGTTTAGTTCCTCCAGACAAGCCAATTTATAAAAACACTGAGCTGTATATATGCGCTATAAAAAGAGGTTTTTAACTTTTCAAAATAGCTGCTTTGCAGGACTATATTGTTTTATAACTTAAAAAGATGTCTAGGTTGAACATTACATCTTTATTTGAAAAAAAAAAAAGGAATTGCAGGTTAACATTTAATATCCTTCCCAGTGTTTTTTTGACACTCTTTGGGAAATGTAAAGGCAAAGCAATTGATGATTCCTTGAATCATCACTTTAAAGACAGAAATTCCTGTAAGAACTTCAACTGATCTCTGGTAGTAGGTGTTGTCTCTAGATTACAAGTTAGGAGAAGTGTTTTTCAGTTTCCTCTTGACTGCTTGAAAAGCTGCTGTGGAGATCCTCTGGAAAATTGGCCTACTTCCATAAAATGTCTTTATTTCAGATCTTGCATTTGGGAAGAACTACCTTCTCGTCAATTGAAGGTGTTTAAATGTCCTTGCCATCTGTGCATGAATTGCTTCAAAGCAAAAGTGCATGATGTATTAGGAGATTATTTAGCTTGCATTGCTTTTGTATTACCGAGGTGATGATCATGGGATCTGGGAATGAATGCTGGAGTCCTTGATTTCAATTTAGTTAACAAAAATCTTCAAGTCATAGAAATAAATCCTTTGAAGATCGTGCTGTGTGGAAGAGGAGGATTATCCAAAGAGCTTTCTGTGGTGAAGTTGTGTTTTCAACTTAGTCCACTGGAGGCAGCTAACCTTTATTGCAATACCTGGGATCTGAGGACTTTCAGTAGAAGCTGAGAGTGAATAAAGGAGGGGGGAGGGGAAGACAATGTGAACACCTCCAGTCATTGTTGGAGTATTTTGCACATAAGAAGAGATTATAACTTGGTGGACCTGGGAGTGGGCTTGCACCCTATTTGACACTGTGTTAGTATGACTAGGGTAGTTTGTGACCTTGGTTTGCCTCCTCACTGGCTGGGTTATCAAACAAGTGCACAAACCCAGTGATTAATTCCTTATATGAGAGTTGCCTGACAGCCTCAGACACAGAAGAAGCACTACCTGAAATCCTACTGATGCGAGGGACTAGCAGGGGAGATGTGTTACAAACCTGTCTTATTGCAGCTAGACTGTCAGGCTTGCCTCTCCCTCATACCCAGTAGTTGGTATGGGGTTTTTTTATTATTATTTTTTTCCTCTCTTGGGGATCTGCCAAGATTTGGGCAGCCAGAGAACTTGCCATGCTATTTAAAGAAATATAGTCCTATTTTTGTTGGGCTGGAGGCTGTTGCCCCGTTCCTCACATTTTGACATCAAAAACATTTGACAATCAGTCAGCTCATAAACGCATTAGACCAAGGGTGTAAAGTATAGGTTGCCTGGTTTCATGCAGTACAAAGGTCACAGCAGAAGCCTGATGGTTTTCCTGTTACGACAAAGACTGGTTGTACTACTCTTGGTCTTCTTACTTGGTAGGAACTGTTGAAATGCACGTGTTTAGCCTCTGAGAGAGAAGTCTTGAGGTAAACTTCTCTTGTGCCTTCTTACTCTAACAGTGAGAACAAAGACTGTGTTCTAGACTGACTTTGTCATATTTGCTCATATTGTGAAGATACATGCTGTTATCCCTTGAAAATGAAAAACTTTTCCCCCATTACAAGGGACCCATTGAGAAGACACTCCATGCCTTGCTGTTTTGTACTTAGAGCATGTGAGAATATGAGTTTAACCTTCTACGGTACTTCTGCAGCTGTTCTTAGCCAATTTGCTAAGACTGAATGCCTTCCTCTTGCAAATTTCTTTCAACTATGTCTCAGACTTTGTATTGTCTATATTTGCTATGAAGGCTTATTATTTCTCAGTGATTGCCTGAAAGATTTGGTTTTCGGTCCACATGGTAATTTTCTGAGGCATATGTTCCTTTACGTTTTGTAGCCCTTAAAAGTCATCATAAGACAAGACTGACAACTTACCAGTTTACCCAGTCAAAATGATGATGAATGTTCACCTTTGAACATCCATCCATCAGGAATCAGAGCTGATCAAAGTGTCAACAATCAGCTGGGTCTGATACTGCTTTTATGAGAGCCCTGTGCCAGAAAATAAAAGAAGGTGCTTCTTCCTTTTTATTCTGATCTGATAAAATAGATATTTGTTGGGGTTACACTAGGGGCTTCTCAAGCAAGTAAAGCTAATGCCCTGGGGTTGCTTTATATAGTGAAAGACGAGGCAAGAGAGACATACATTTAGCATCTTGCCCTTGGATGGCGGCTATGCCACCAGAAGTTCTGGCAGATCTTTTAACACTGTGCACGCTACTCATCTTTTGCATCATCCCCTTGCTTGGTACTTGTGTATCTGAAGGTGTTCCACAACTACGTTTCTTACTTCTGTTGACTTCCAGCTTTTTCAAATTAGCTTTGGCATTGAGACGCTAATGCTGAGTTGTGTGTCTTTGAGCACAACAACATTCTCTGCTCTGCTCAGCCCTGACCCTTGAGCATCAGGAACCGGTGCAGCAGTACCAATCACCCTTGTCCCTTGTGGGACACTTCTGGAAGAGAAGCTTGAAACCCACTGGTCACTTATGCATGTAGTTAGTTTTTATAGCATAGTGTTAGGTAAAACAAGGTAAAAGTGTGTGAATTTTTAGAAACGAGCTCATCCTCAGTTTTCCTTTTAGATGCTTCCCCTCATTCACAGATGTTTACTTGAGAAAGCATTTCCATAAGGGCACATGATATACCAGGCCAGTGATCTCATTATGAGTGCCCCTTTCAGCATTTTCCATCAGCGTAGAAAAGCTTTTTCTATACTCTGAAATTTTCTGTCTACTGCCACCATTTCTGGTGTTGCTGCCTGGCAGTCAAGCTATTTTGGAGCTCTCTAACTGTAAAGGACAAGGTTTTCTAAATATTCTACTACCTGAAAAACAGGACTTTGTATGTATGGGTCTAACTCAGTTGTCTTTCTTGGTAATGCATGTTACATTGGAAGAGGCTCCTTCCTCCTTAAGACTTACAGTGGAAATATTTGGATGGTCTGCAGAAGTGATGACCTCCAGAAGTCCTGTCTAACCTAAATTAGTCTGTTCTCTTATTTGGCATATTCACAGATGGTGTGATGTGTTCCTGCAGTTAGAAAAGCTTGTTCCTGTTCTGCTCACTGTGGTATAATAGCACCTATTTTTGAGGTGACCAATGATGCCTCCAGCATTTCAGTCAGTGTGTTCCTTTGTTATAATCTGACCCTCCTACTTAAGGTACAGAATGGTTGGGAAGACAAGGAGTCACATAAAGTAGGATTCTTCATCTAATTGTAGATGTCTAGACATCTTAGTGAGAGGGGAAATGGCATCTGTGGGATACAATTCAATCTCTGTCTAAGGCTGGCCACAGAAATGACTGTTTCCCCTGGGTGGCTCTGAAGAGATGCAGTGAATATGCAAAGTCAGCATATGTATCAGAACCACCTCTAAATTTGGGTAGAGAAATCCCATTCTTAATGGTTCATTGTGTTTCGTAAGGAACACTATATGGTTAATAAGAAGTGCTTTTTTTAAAGAATGTTTGTACATGGTGTTGAGCAGCAACAATCTATGGGATCTGGCTGAGGAACAATGGTTTTTTGAAGGTCAGGCCAGTCCAACACTCAGGATCAGAGAGCAACACTGGTGGTGTTGAGAATTAACAGCGCTGTTGGAGGTCCAAGATGGGACATGGTAGAAATCTTCAAAGGCTACAAACTATATATAATCTGAAAGAAAGGTCCTTGTGGGTATTTTCTGCATGAACATCACTGAAGCATCTAAATGTGCTGGATGGAAGCCCAGTTCCACACCCCAGTGCTTTGGCCGGTCACCAAGCAATACTTTGGGTAACTGGAATTTGTAAACCACAGAAACTAAAGGGAAGTGTGAGTGGATGAGTGTATGTTTGTGCTTGCAAGCAGTTTTAGCAAATGAAGTTGGTTTTTTGCTTTGTACTTACAAAGAGACAAGTGTTAACATTAAGAACAGATGGCATTGTTACTTTATTTAAAAGGTAAGTGTATAACACTTTCTACTATAAAACTGAATAAAACAGCAGGAATGTCACTTAAGCTGTGGTCTAGGAGGACAGCCCCGAAGGATGAGTTTAAGTATTTCTTTACTAAATTCTGGTGATTTATTACATCAAAAGTTTAATATCCTAATACCCAAGCTGGACTCATTGTCTTTTATGGAGGATTTAACTCTGAGCTATCTCAGTAGCTGCATCTGTTCAGCACCCCTCAGTTTTTTCCAAAAATCTGTCTTCTAAAGCTAGAGATGGCATCTTACTGAACATTCTTGAGATTCTTAGAGAATAACTTGCAAATAAATCAAACGTCATCAAAGCAAATCTGATTATTTAAGGAAACTTTTCCTTCTGGATTGTCTACAAGCTCAGCTTCGTGCCTAGTATATCTTTGGAATTGTCTTTCATGAAGTATCGTGTCTAAATCTAAAATAATACCTGTATTTTAGCCTCTCGCCCATCTGAACATTATGCCAGTGAGTGTTCTTTGCTGCTACTGTGTCTAAGAAAGGAGTAGCAAGAATTTGGAGACTGCCTGAAATCCTGTAGTTGGCTCCCTGTGTCTTTTCTGTTGTGGACATGCTTCTCCAGAAGAGTTTATAAACTTGCTTGAGGAATTTTGCAGCACTATTATTATCTGGAAGAAAGCTGTTTTCCCTCTGGTTTTAGTAGATGAGCTGTTGCCTCTGTGCTCTGTCACAGCTTGAACACCTTATGCTTGTGGAAGACTTGTGGAATAAGTTGCCAGGGACCATTAATTCCTGTGATAACTGTTCTTAGAAAGATATCAAAGCTGAAAACTCTTGGTTTCAGGCAATTTAAGTGTGCTTTCCTCTTTTTTTGATGAAGAATGGTTAGAACTTAGTTCCTTTGCCCCCAGGTGGAGTTAGTCTGTGTGAACTCACTTCTGTCTTGTATCTCTTCTCCACGTAGCTCCCTGCTGACTTTCGCTGCATTAGCCGTGTGATGCTGTTATGTGGGAAGACTTAATGTGTCTGCCTGGAGGATTTCTTTGAGGTTTTAGTTTTCCTTATGAGTTAGTGTGCCCCTGTGGTGGATTTGGTAATGTTTGTTTTGCCCAACTCCTCCCCGTGTCATTGAAGTGGCTGAGTATCTCTGGGACCTTTCTGCTTAACCATTTTCTAGATAAATACTACGTGGTCTGTATCTTACAGCCTTATTTGAGGTCCTGGGTATTTTTACTCTCCCGTATGGCTTCTTCAGTTTTAGCACAACTTAGGGCGGTGGTTGTTAAGCAGATCAGAGAAGCTGTGGATGCCCCATCCCTGGAGGTGTTCAAACCCAGGCTGGATGGGGCTTTGAGCAACCTGGTCTGGTGGGAGGTGTCCCTGTCCATAGCAGGGCGGTTGGAACCAGATGATCTGTAAGGTCCCTTCCAACCCAAACGATTCTATGATTATTCCTGTTCATTGATTATATGTCAGGAGCACCTGTGAAGTCAGAAGGCAGGTTTGAGAGTTGTCATCTGCTGAGATCAAGAGAGTAGATTCTGATGGCCAGTGAGAAAGCAGTCAGGCTGCAGAGCGGTCACAAGTAGCACAGATTGCTTTCATAAATCTAATTTTAAAGAATGGAATTTACATACAGTAGGGTAAGACCAGGTATCTGAAACACTCATTGGGAATTGCTCAAGTGCAGACAGAGGTGATGTGCTCTTCTGCAGAGAGAGGGCTTACAAACTTTTAGAAATTTAAACTGCTATACTATAACACTAAGTAAAGTCTAAATGGAGGTTTTGTCAAATATGGTAAGACACTGGCTGCCATATGGAGGTCTTGGCAAACTTTGCCAAGAAGATTTTAACTGACAATGGCATACTTAAATTTTTCTTCCACCTTTATTTTTGTTCATCCCTGTATTTATTGGATGTTGATTCCATTGACTTACATTGAAGCCCTTTTATTGCCAACTCTGTTGTGGAGAGGAGCCCCTTGGCACACAATTTAAAGAAGATCCATAAGGTACCACTTTGTAATCGCAGTCTGTTTAGATTGCAGTTCTGGGTTACTGCTAGAAAAAAATGCTATTTCTGGGTTACTTGGAACCCCAGACCTGTTTTGTGGATGTAGAGATATGGCTTGGCTGTGAATGAGCTTTGTACCAGGTCAAGACCTGGACAAGAACCGTCACTTCTGTACTGTTTCCCATGTGAAGGCAATTTAGGGGTGTGGAGAACAGAAACAATAACATGCTCAAGCATATCGCTGAGAGATCAGGGTTTTGAGGTGCAGCAGTGCCTGACTGACTCGTGCTTCACAGAACTATTATTCACAAGGAAGTTTTTCTTTTCTTTTTAGAATGACACTCTAACCGTATAACCTCTGATTCAGAGATTGGGGTGGGCTAAGTCATTAAAAATTTTAAAAATGAAAGGATTTGGTTAAATTTCTTTAGCAGCGAAACAGGCTAGCTAGTCTTTTAACTTTCAATCCTATTTAAAATAGGATTATTTAATATAGGATTATTTAAAATAATCGAATAGTCCCTTTTAATTTGTATAAATCATGAGTCTAAAAGCTGGAGAGGAAATGAGACTTCTATTGTTTCAGTCTTTTTTTTGTACAACTGTTGCTCTGGTGAACATTAACTAGAATACAGCACAAACTCAAAATGTTCAGCTATATCCATAAACTGGATACTTGTGATAATTATGTTCGTTACAGATTTATTCAATGTCATGATTTGGGAGGGTGTGGCTTTTATGGATAATATAAACCAAGAATAAAATTGAGGTTGGCAACCATATCTTTTCAGCTCTATCAGCTTACTTCTTCATCAGAGTCTTTCACACAAAATATCCACACAACAAAACAAAAGCAGATCAGGTTTTGCCAAGCTTTTTTCTAAGCTTTTTAACCATTATAAGTAAAAGCCATTTAACCATTGAGAAGGAGTTTTGATTGCTGGGTGTGGATTTTGTTCAGCTTTGAATACCAGCTACCTGTTTATACTGCATTTTTTCCTGGTAGCTGGGGAAACCCTCTGTTGGTGTCTGGTAAGCTAAATTGAAAGGAAAGATTTGTTAAGTTGTTCTTTCTTTTTGCAGGTAAAGAAAGCCTTTTTTGCCTTGGTGGCAAATGGTGTGAGAGCAGCTCCACTGTGGGAGAGTAAAAAACAGAGTTTTGTAGGTAAGCAGTTCTAACATTATTCAGGATTACTTGAATTTCCAGGGAGCTTTACTGTTCAGAAGTAGCCATGGTCTGACATCTGAGAGAGGTTCTGGCAAAGAGGGTTTCTTTTTCCTCCTTATGAGGGGTGAAATCTTGCCAGCTTTTTACTCTACTTTGACAATCATGATGATTCTTTTAAATCCTGACCTTCTGACATTTAGTCTCTAATATGTGCATTTCACTGTGTATTTATAAGTAAAGGTAATGGTCAAAAAAAGAAAATTTGAAAATAGGAATGATAAAAAGAATTTAGCGTTACAGTATCATAATATACATGTGATCCAAGCATGTCTTTCTCTGCACATTCTGAGTAAGGTGCACTGAGAAATCTTTAAATACCAGAATGTTGAATGCTACAGATACGTCCCATGTTTGGAGAAAAACAATAGATCTATGTATTGCTTTTTTAAAAGTCATGTAATTAATTGCCACAACTATAATCTTCCAAAATTTGATCTCTGTTGCAGTTAGAAGACATGGTTCAGTGGCAGTTAAAAATATTATTATATGTACTTCTTGTGACCTGGAAGTCACAAGTTCTAGTACCTAGAAACTTTGTAAAGCATTTGTTAAAGTATTTTAAATCCAGGGGTTGGTGTCAGTAGTTTCATGCAATATATCATGAGAATATTGTGTGTCTTTTATATTTAATTTCATTTTCTGTCTGTAACTAAGATCTAGTGATTTAAAGCTGGTCTCCAGATTAATTTGTCCTTTCCCAGTTTATTAGTTTCTTTAGTTTAGATGTAAGAGTAGTAAACAGCAGGAGCAATTACATCTTCTCAAACTTAGAACTTGAAAGCTCAAAAAAAGGTTAATGTTTTCTGGTAACTAAAAATAATCAATACTATATTACATAGTTTGGTTAAAATGTGTATATTATGCTGTCTTTTTTTTTTTAAATAAAAATAAATTGCATTTCAATACAGAAGTTGAGGGTTACTGTAGAAATGAATGAATTAAATTCTTCAATAAGTAATATTCAAGAAAATTGATTATACTGGTTCCTTCACTTGAGTTAGAGTCTACCTGGGTTGGCATGTACATAATGAGTGTCTTATTTGAAAAGAAAATGAAAGGCAAGGCTAGATCTCCAACCTTTAAAGATGTTCTGAACATCTTTCTATGCTTTAGGGGGCTGGATGCAGTCTGGGTTTGAGGTTTTATTTGAGTCAGAAAGTAGAGAAGAAACACATAAGTTATAATTTTGAATATTAATTCAGGTGTGTGTTTTTATTCTGAACTATTGTATCAATGTGAAAGTGAATATACAAAACAAAGTTTGGAATTGATCTGTCTAGTACAAATAGTACCTTACATGGATTTAGTGTTTATTAAATTACATGTTGTGAATATAAATAGAGACAATAGCTGGAAGTTCCATATTTTAAGTATATATCTTTTTTTTGTTTATATGTCACTTGTTACAGGAATGTTAACAATTACAGATTTCATTAACATACTGCATAGATACTATAAGTCTCCAATGGTAAGTATCATGTTATGCTGTACTTTTATCATTTGCCATACAATACAGTGACTGAAATAGCAAACTGAAATATTGATGATGAATGTTGTTATTATATAAGTTATTTGGAAGCTTAGATACGTCATGGGTATACTCACTGTAGGAGGTTTTTTTGAAAGAAAAGTTGGCTTTGTGAGTAAGGTAGTGAAGTGGTATCTGGATATCTGGGTTCAGTTCCCAGCTTCAGCCATGAAGATACTCTGAGCTTGGGCAGGTAACCTCATATGGCTGCTTCGTTTATACATGTATAAACATGAGGAATTTCCTTAATGAGTACTACCATCTATTATGTTTTGTATGGTGCTTACCATAATGATAGCCTTCGTTCTGGATACAAGGCTCCACTTAGTGTTGCAACTAGTGAATAATGTGTTTGGGATAAAGGGCTTGGTTTAACATACATACTAAAAACTAGATGTGATATAAAAAGGATGAAAGAAGACACTTCGTTATTGATCACTGTATTTATTTGTGTTCAGATTATTTCTAATCACACATTTCAATAGTAATCATAGCTCTATATGAATGGCAAATATCAACCAAAAAGCATTTAGGGAGGATGTCTTTGTTACATGAAAAGTTCATTGTATATAAAAATCAAGTCTGTAGCTATGTGTGGTTCACACATTTATATTATCACCTTTGTCTTCTAACTGTGATAGAGCTATTCCAAAAGGAGTGAGCAGAGTTAAGCAAAACGCTTACCAAGGTTTGGATGCATTAAAAGGTTACTCTGTTCTTGGAATGATGGTGTAGAATAAACAATTTAAACTAGTTAAATATATGCAAATATTCTAGTTATATGGCTGAGTTGCACAATTGGTTGCAGATATATTGACTTCAATTAATTGTAATTTAAAATTCCCATGGCAGTCAGTTGAAATTCTCTAGGTTGCATGTTCATCCAAACATTTACATCCCTTTCTTGTTCCTGTCAAGTCACAATTCCCCCTGTACCGTTTAAAACACATGTACTGTGTTTTACCAGCTAAAAAATCAAGAACAGTGGGATGAAGAGGCATTGGATGTATTAGGCTTCTCAAAGCTCATGTTATGTTTTTTAAGTTTATAGTGAAGTTCTTGTCAGATGCCAATAGCATGGTGTCCTTTCTTCTTGTTTTGTGGTGGTTTTATTTTTTCCCTCTGGGGATTTACAAGGGGTAGAGGCAGAAGCAAATGAAAAGTGGTAACTTCCTTAAAATGGTCCATATTGTAATGACTCTCAACCTCAATACTACCAAGTTTTCCACATAACTTTACGTAAGGTCTGACTGTTGTCACTCCTGTTTACGTTGTCTGTTATATTTGGAAAATGGGATATCTTAGTAGTCCAATTATAGTATATAAATTTAACACTCCCTTGTACTCTTCAAAGGATGCTACTTTGGGAGAGTCATCTAAGCATAGTCTCCTTAAGCTCAAAGATAAATATAGTAGGTTTGGTGGAGACTTCTCCCCTTCACCTTGCAGAGGTCCCTGACCTTTGGCCTGGGCTATAACTAGTGCAATTGCTGTTATAAGTACCTGGTATCTTCAGGGGAATGTGGCTTTCACATCTGAAACAGAAAACAGTCAGCAGGTTAGAAGGAGCTACTGTAGGGAGGTTTTACAATCCTTTGACAATGAACTTGATGAAGTAGCTGGTGAACAGCAGGAAGTTGGTGATAAGACCTTTTTTTGCTTTGGTGTGTTTTAAACTTCAAAGACTGGGCTCTTGAGGGTGGTTTGATGTTACTGCTGATCTGACGGGCTGCCACCAGAAGGTGCACACTTGCCACATCTTTTGTCAAGTATCATTTGCCTGTGCTTTTTGCAAGCCAGTTAAGGAAGACAAACTAGCAGAAAATTAACAATATTTTTCTAACTTTTTTTTGCCTGTTTGGTTCCTGGGACCAGCTGAACTCAGGCCACATGAACAACATTGCTGTCAGAGGAGAAATGCTGAGAGCATGCATAGCTTAGATGGAGTGTCTGAAAACATTTGAAGAATATAACATCAGTAAAAGATTAAACTTGAGGCGGGGGGAAGTGCAGTGTTAGTTCATCTGTTTGAACTGAGCACAAACGCAAGTGCTCTTGCTTGTTTGTAATCAAGTAAAATTCATCTGTTAGCATTAAGAAGTGAAGTAATCAGGATGGTAAAGCTTATTACTGGTTTGGGGGTGTGAGGAATCATCAGAGGGTCCACTCTGGCATGATTGTTTTAAGGTGAGATAAATTACTGAGGAGATGCCTTTGAGCCTGTAAGAGATGTCAGCTACAAACCTCGGCAGGTAAAAGATCTTTCCTGTCCCCTGAAACGCTAGGTCCAGTATGGTACTCTGCACTGAGCAGGATCGCACCCTTTCTTCTTATTTTTGCCAAGAAATGTTATTCTGGACTATTCTTACTATGTTAGATTGCCTGCAATGAAACGTAAGCAAGTTATTCAGATATTTGTAATACTGTTAATGATGTTCGTTTTAAAACGAATGCTTCAAGGTAAACTTTACATCTATCCATTGTAGGTTCAAATTTATGAATTGGAGGAGCACAAGATAGAAACCTGGAGGGGTAAGAATATTTATTACTTGGTTGATAATTTAAAGTATTCTAATGTTTTTCAGTATAGTGGATTTCAAATTCATCATAGATTTAGCTTGTCTCTGTCCATATACTATTTTAATGAAAGCAGAAAGAGTAAAAGCATGTCTTTTGGCTCCTGCTGCTTATATTTCTACCTGAAACAGTAGGTGGACTGGAGTGATCTGGGCTGTATCTGGGCTTCACCACTTGTTCATGATTAGTACCATCTTGCTCTTTAAGAAAGAAAAAAAGAAACTAGCATATGTATGGCTGTGGAGTTGATGGGTACACGTGGAATGGAAACGTATCTGAGCCAGGATGCAGAATGAATTGATGACCCTACGTGTTGAGTGAACTGATGAATGAGCACCCAGCCATGCCTGAGTGATTACGTGATGCGCCTGGAAATTCAGAGCACTTGCTGGGTGTAAACAGAAGTGCTGAATGTGGGGAGGAAGCTTTATGTCAAAAATACACTATATGCCATGAAAGAATATAAAAAGTTCTCTAAGCAGCAGACTCAGAAAAGGAACTGATAGTTATTTGCTGTTGCTGCAGTGACCCCTGGTGGAAAACAGTTTAGTCCTGCTTTTAAAACTTGAGGCTTTTTAATGTCAATATAGAGGAACGTGCATAAGTGGTAGAATATCTAATATAACTGTATATATTGTTCTCTTTCTTCCACTTAATTTTGTACAAATGAATTCATAAAATGCTTTCATAAAAAACCTAATGTTTTCATATAAATTGGTAATGGTCTATTCATTTTCTATACACAGAGCTTTATTTACAAGAGACATTTAAACCTTTAGTGAACATCTCTCCAGATGCAAGGTAGGATTTTTCTTTTCAGTCTGCTTAACTTGAAATAAGCTACAACATCTCAACATTGAACTTAAGATTTCTTTGTATAATAAGAAAGAAAAATGTTACTTGCAAGAAGAGCAGATTTGCATAGGTTGGAGCATTGCTGAGTTGTAGTCTGTAGTGTCTGTAGGAATTTCAGATCTCCTGAGAATAACTTTTTGCCAACCCCCAATGATAATTCAATTAAGTGATTAGATAATTGCTTTAACTTAATTGCATATATGTACTTAACCATAAAAAAAATGTTCTTCCTAGAAAATGCTATAGAAGTTTGTGATTGAGATGCATTAAGGGCAAAACCACTCTATTTTCCACTGTTTCTCTCTGAACAGCAATCTCCATTCTGGGTGCTGGGAATTGTGAGCAGAGCACTCACTGGAAAAACAATTCACACTTGTGCAGAAAGATTCTGCTGTTCTTTCTACCACAAAGTCACTTTTCATCACGTTTTCTTACTGTCTTTAGATGTTTATGAGCATATTGTTGTTGGTCTGTTTTACCAGATGCAGAAGTTTATTTGAAATATCCATCTTCTGTTTTCTATAATGTTAAAGATAATACAAACATTACTCATCATATGTACTTGATGGGGATTTGTAAATACATGTATATCACTTGACTTTACATGTTGGTCATTAGAATCCATTTTAAATAAAAAATAAATGTTTTTCTCCTCAGCCTTTTTGATGCTGTATATTCATTGATCAAAAACAAAATCCACAGATTGCCAGTTATAGATCCCGTCAGTGGAAATGCACTTTATATTCTTACCCATAAAAGAATCCTCAAGTTCCTCCAGCTTTTTGTAAGTATTTAAAGTTATGCTTTGCTTAACTGTTGGGATTTTTCCCCCAGTAGACATCTTTAAGACTTAGTACAGGACCTTCTTGATGAACTTCTGTGTTCATTGTGTCTGTGCATATCTTTTTGTGGTAACAGAGAAATTAAGGCTTGATGGAGGACCTGTGCACTACCTTTACTTTATTTCAGTCATGTCAAAAAAATCTGAACAGCAAGAACTTGCTCTGGGTATTTAAAGTAGTTTGCTGTCCTGCCTGGAAGATCTGCTCAGCTTCAGAGGCTCGTTTACATGAATAGAAAAATTAAATGTCTCCCAGAGAGGAGATTGTCCTTACTCACTGTAGTTCATGTAGTCACAGTAAGGGACAGGAGGCCAAACAAAGTAGCAGGAGTTCAAAATAAGCATTCAGCGTAATAGTATGTTTTGCTGCCTTCTCTCTCCAGTTTCAGTGGGAATTACCTAAGTTAGGATCAAAAGCGTCTAGTGATGTGTTATTACAAAGATAAACAAAAAACCAAAAAACTTAGTTAAATAGTCTTAATTTAGAGTTTCTTTAGGCAAAAGCAATACCTTTAGATCTGAGCTTGTTTTGGATTTAGATTAATCTGGTAGCAAATTCTGAAACAATCATTTAGAGTCTGTGGATGGATGAGTGAACACTGATGTCCTAATGTATGTGCCAGTCTTATGGAAACATGGAAACTGTAAATACATTTGTTCTGCCTTTCCTAGATGTCAGAGATGCCAAAGCCTGCCTTTATGAAGAAGAATCTGGATGAACTTGGAATAGGAACTTACCACAACATTGCCTTTATACATCCAGACACTCCTATCATTAAAGCCTTGAATATATTTGTAGAGAGAAGGATATCGGCGTTGCCTGTTGTGGATGAGTCAGGTGCGTGTTGGCTCTTCTCTCTACAAAAGTGTGGTAAGAAAAATGCTGCTGAACCATGGATTGATGTGGGAGGGTGAGGGGGAAGAGGGGAAAGAATAAAAATAATAATAAAAGCTAAGGGTGAGAAAAGGAATATAAAGACACATTTATACAAGATGTAGGTTGATAGGCTTGGAAGAACTTCAGTGTTTGGTAGGTTGGACGGGTTTTCTATTTCCGTGTCTCCTTCTTGACCTGTCTGTTTTCTTTCTGTGTAATTATAACAAATGAAAGCAAGAAATCAAATTTTGTATTTCATGTGGTCTATTAACTTTTGTTTTTCTTTTTAGGAAAAGTTGTAGATATTTATTCCAAATTTGATGTAATAGTAAGTATATCTCTTAAATTCTGTTAAATATTTTATGTTCAGTAAGCATTTGCAAATTCATTTGTTAATATGTCAATTTTGGGTATTTTGTTCCTTAGGCTTTAGTTAAACTGAATAAAGCAAATTAAATTTACCCCGCACAGCTTTTTTAATTATTATTATTAATTTCTTATTTAAGCTCTCCTTAGTAATACTACTTGTACACAGGCATCTACTTCTGGATGTTACCCAAACTTGGATCCAGCTGTACTTTTTTTAAAAAAAGAGAGCATAGGCTTTTAATGTTTATTTCTATTTTTGAGATAGGATTTTATTTTTCCAGCTGCTGCCATTCCACAGTTTGTTTTCAAAGAGAATGCAGATTCTCCATGCAGTACTTTGTATGACTTGACCTTCTCAGTGAATTAAAACTACTTGGCCCATTCTTCTGTGTGATCATCTGACTCCAGAGCATTGCATCTGGGTTCCTTCTGGTTTAGATCTAATTCAGGCCACTGTTTCTGGGTTTTGCCTCAGGATTGCAAAAGCTTAGTCAGATTCATGAGAGAGCAAGGGCTGTTCTGTTCTTGTGTTCTTCAGAAACTTGAAAAACTGTATTTAGAGGATTTTAGCCCTGTTCCCTCCTAGCTGTATGCACCTGCCTTCGAATTGGAACTTCTGAAAGCTGTATTATTTATTAGATACTTAAGTGGCCAAGTTGCTTATACCACCAGCCTGCTAGTGCTAATGAAGAATCCAGATGTCTGAAACACTGTGTAGAATGTTTGCAGACATACAGACAATAGTCCCAAATGGAAATACTAGGAGCTTATAAATATCTCTGGCAGCAAACAGCACTGGAAATTTTGTGATGTCAGTGTTCTTGCCTGTCTTTTCTAGGTATTTGTCTCTGTTCTTTGGGATTCTCTACATGGTGAGATCCTGTTCTGCCATAAAAGCTGGGCAGGGAACAGGTAGTAGCTGTAGCAAGAGTGATCTAATACAGCAAAGACAATGACATTTCACAGCCGGTGGGTTTGGTGTTTCGATTTATTTTGGAATTG
>BJBW01001034.1:23530-49522 GCA_004320125.1 Scolopax mira | reverse complement strand
AAAAAAAAACCTTAAGACTTAACCTTTACTGGAGTGAAGCTTTTAGAAGGTTCCCTAGTTGATTTCTACCTCCTCTTGCTCTGGGGAGTGGTACAGTCTTGCTCTTAAAATCAGAGTTTGAGGATTAAACTACATAGAAAGAAAAGCTGTTACATACGGTACTTTCATTTTTTTCTAACAACTGAGCTCTACTAGGAGGTAATTTAAAGCAGACCCTACAAAACACAGATGTGAAAGCAAAAGACAGTAATTTGCTTTAAAAAAAATTACCTGTCAATTTCAGAACAAGCTATTGATGAATGGACTGAACAAGCTGTAGGGTGTTGGAGTGTGTGTTGTTGCTGCCTACAGTCCTGAGCAATTTCATTATTTTAATTGCAAAGTGCATAACATTCTTCAAGTATTTTAGGATTTCCCACTGCAGAAACACACCTGCTGTCGTTTCCCTTTATGATTCTGTTTGTGTGGCTGGTTGAAGTGTGGTTGTTTGCTATAGCATGAAGTCAGAAATCAGACAAAGAAATTCATTCAGTGCTTCTAGGTGTCATGTGATGGCGTGACCAGGGAGAGCTTGTACCAAGCTGAAGCGAGCTCTAGAGGAAGAGGAAGCATCCCCCCCACCCCAACAATTATTGAAGTTAAAATAAAATCCCAGTAAATGTGTTTAAAACTAGGGTTGTTTCAGACCCTGAGGTTCATTCACGAGGCAAAATTTGGGCTTGTGTGATGGTAGCCTGTAACTATAGGATGTGTTTGTTGCACCAACGACTTAAGCTTATGACAGAGTTGTCATCTGCAGTTTTTTCCAGCCCCTTCTTCGGAGGAGAATGTCTCTGATGCAAATGTTTAAAATCAGGTGGAGTCAGGTTTTTTTCTTTTTGATTCAGCCAGTATTTTGATGCCAGTGTGAAAGAGAAGGCTTTCCAGACATCTTCAACCCCTCAGCGGAGCCATCTTTGTCTCCATCAGCTGCTGTGGCACCTGCTCCCTGCAGATAGGTTTTCTCTTTCCTTCTGCACTTACTCCTGTAGCTCTTGACTGTGCAGCACAAAATGTGTTATTTGGGCTCTTTTGGGCAGCGCAATGTCACATAGCAGGTGTTTGTGACCTGCTAAAGAACACCTTAAACAGCACTGGTGTCTGTGGGAAATGTGGAGTAACCTCTTGACTTCTCTGTTAATCCCCCCCATCCCTCAATGTCCCAACATTATTACTGGTTGCTTGCTGTCTGGTGCAAAATGGCTACAGTGGGTTGAGAAACGTTGATTTCAGATCTCGATACTTGGAGGAAAAGTCTCCAGATATTGAGGGGGACCCTGTCAAGGAACTTGTGTGTTGTTGCCAAAATATTGCATCTTCTGTGAATCCAGAAGATTCCAGAATCCTAGCTGTGAGGATAACGTATAATTCTCACGTTGTTTTAGATGAACTGCACCAATCTCTCCACAAGGAATATACGTGTCTCACTTTCAAACAGATGGCTTTTTCATTCTGCTTAGTCAGCGTTTCTCCTTCCAAGGTGCTGGGGGTGGGGTAACCACCAGCAGCAAGGAGAGGACCAGCAGAACAGAGCGTGCCAATGCAGAGAAATCTGAGTCACTTGCCCACTGAGTCAGATTCCGTTCAGGTGAAGGTGGGTTGGTTTTGGAGCAGGTTTTTAGTGTCTCAGGTTTCTGCTCTATGCTCCCTTTTCTGTCCCCAGGTCCAGGAGGGCACATCAGCTCCGTTGCAGCACCATGTGCGTGAGGTGTTCAGCTTTGCTCTGGTGACAAGTGACAAGCACAGCCCCTCCTGAGCTGTCCTGCTGATGTGTCTCTGTGCTGTCTTCCCCTCTCCTCCCAGTTTTGGGAGACCAGTGCAGCTGCTGAGGAAAGACCTTCTTCTGGTCTTTCCACGCTGCTTTGGACAGCTGCAGGAAGGCTGGGGTTTTTCTTTCTGCAGTGCTTCTAGGCCTGCCTTAGGCTTACAGAAGAACTTGCAGCAGCACTCAGGTTTACCAAAATACTGACAGGTGGACTAGTGTTAGTAAATGCTTATTCCCCACTGCAGAAGGTGAAAGATGTACAGATTATCAGCATCTTGAAATATCACATTTGAATTGCCCAGCGCACACCAGGGGAAAAGAGAACTGTCTCTTTTTACTTTCATTTGGGTTATTAAAATATATTTTTGTGTATTAATTGTTTTAACGAACCTATCTGGTAGGTGTGTGACTGTTAGTGTTTCATGGGGTGTGAAAATACTTAGGAAAGTCACTTTGATGCAGTTAGTTGGACTAAATCTTGAAAATGGCACAATAGTGACATTCAGGAAATACTGAATACTGTTTTCTCAGTGCTAGTGCATAGAGTGTTAAGAAATGTTAAGCTGTATGAAGGGGAATGTGCCTTTGCTCTGTTGTAATATGCTTCATGTTATGAAAATGTTTAATTAGACTTTAATCCTTTACTATCAGGTAAATCTCTTCTTGACTGATGCTGTCAGTACTGCAGCATTATGATCCCAAAGTAGCAGGCTTGCTGTGGTTTAGAAATGGCCTTGTTTAAAAGATTGAATGTCTTACTGTTAGTAACTTTAGAAGTCTTGTATGAGTTTAGAATCTGTTCATAGAATAAAGATAATCTTTCTAAGTCTTTAATCTTTGTAGATTTGATCTATCTTTTCAGAAGTTTAGGATTGTTTTCCATAGCCTCATTTAAAACTCATAAAAAATGTTATACCTTGGTCACTTGCTATAAATTCATCTTAATAGGACGTTATGCCTTGCATAAGAGTTTTATTTGAATGTAACTTTCCTGAAGATCTGTCTGCTAGCATGTCTACTGAAAATATTTTGTGTGCTAACTATAAAGCCTGTATTTTGAAAGAAAAGCACCTTGTCTCTCTTACCTTGCTACCTTTTGAGCAAGGATTTTTACAATTGTTTTTCTACAACTTTCAAGTACAAAAGCTTAGGTGAAATCCTTCAGTGTTTAATAAAACCTGTTACACAAAGAAGCTCTTATTAAAAGAGGTTTCATAAATTGCACATCCTTTTGACTCCCTCTTAATAACTCCTTGTTTGTTTGCGTAACTGAGACAGTAAGTCTCTAACAGGTGATAACAGAAATGCCTGTAAATCTTCCTCTCTCTTTTATCTGTAGAGGTGTTGTTCTTGTACTCCTTGAAATGCTTCAATCCTTGGACAGAAGGATGTCATTATTCAAGAAACTGTTCAGAGTAATGCAAAAGCCTGCCCTTGTTTATGCACACATAAATTTCTTCCTAGTAATTTCTTAATTTATTCATTTGATTGAAATAGGAGACTGTAGTTACAAGCTAAATCTTAACCACTTACCTAAAACATTGCAACACAAAATAGCAATCACAGCATGTGCTACCTCAGCAATTAGTAACAAGATGTGTGATAGGAAAACTTCAGAATATAAATCCAAAGGTTGTGCAATACCTGATAGCAGTGTCTCTTCCTAGATAATGTCATTAGATGGTTTGCTCATCCAAGGCTCTGTGCATTCACACATTTTGGATGCTTTTATCTCTTTTACATAATCTGCTTAGTACCAACTGCTTCCTAATGCCGAACTGCAATTTGCCACCTGAAGTCAGTTTATGAGCCTGTTTATTTAAATGCTCCTAAAGGAGTATGGAGTAGTGTTTCCTGCAGAACATACACAGTACAGCAAGCAGTATTACAGGTTAAGAACATATTTTACAATTGCCAGCTAAAAGGGTGTAGGAGTCAGGTTGTACTTCTAGCTTGAAGAATATGGTCTTTCTTACTGTTCTCTTTTATGCCACTAATTAAAATCTTCCTGTGTTTCAAAATTTGATTGTCTTCTGAGATTTGCTGTTAGACATAATTTGGTCAGTGCTCTTCCTCACACAGGTGAAATTTCCTTACTCTGGTGCTTGACAAAAAAAAAAGCTGATATGGACTGGTATCAAATATTAAAATGTTTTGAAGGGGATTTGAAAAATTATGTTGATTGTTTCAAGAGATGCCTTGGAGGATGTCACAAGTAGAAAAAGCAACTTTTTCTCTGTTCACTGTTCCCCAGTTTTGAATCAATCAATGCACTGCACTCATGCTTGTGTGTATGTATCTATTTTTGTTTATAATATCAGCTGTTTGCATGTGTCAGGTACAGCTAAGGTTTAGTTTGGGTTCATGTATTTTTATCACTGAATCATCCTGTAACCAGTGCTAGAGAACCTTCTATTTGTCTTGGAATATTTTCTTCCTCTTTCAGCTTTCACACTTAACTGCAAGTGCTTCTTGTTAGCCATTCCTTGCTATCTTAGGCTTGATAAAATACTTTGCTTACAAGGCCTTTGGTCATGCAACTAGCATTGTAGGGCTGGGTTCTTTATTTGTTGAACTGAAATGTTTACAAGCCTGCGAAGGTTGGATACTATGCTTTATCTGTAAAACTGTGTTTAATAACAGCTAAAGCAAACAGATTTGTACATAAAATAAGTTAATGTAAATGGGATTTTGAACTGCAGCTTCAGTAAGTCAGGTAACACATCAGGCACCATTGTGAGGTCTGGGCTTATTTTTTTTCTCTTCTTTAATGCTTCCTTTTTACTGAGTGGTAGTAAACCACAGCCAGTAGCTGCTTTCAGTAACTAGTTGTCTCTCAGTCACAACCTAGCTCAGCATTTTTCCTACTGTACTTTCAATCACAGCTACAATACGTAGTATGGTAAAAGAAATCAATGCACTATATATGTTTACCTGTGCTAAATGCTGCTGTTGGGCACGGTAAGGTGGGGTTGACTCCTGAGATGATGCTACCCTGCTTATGGCTCTCTTTTTTGACTCTGGACAGGAGCAGGTGGGATAATTACTGTCAAGTTTGACTTGGTAAAAGAAAAGCAACCAGCTGTGTGGCAGCCTGGGAGGGAGGTTGCTCTAAGTAACTGATAACTGGTCAAGATCCATTCTCCCAGTGCAGAAGCTGCATCAGGTTTGCAAATCCTATTAAAAGTTATGGCTGATAAAATACACCTTTTTCTTTTATTTGGTCCAAAAAAGAGTTTTCTGGTTTTGTTTTGTTTCAATTGGCTCAGATCACCGATGTGAAACTTGGGGGAGATTTTACAACTCTAACAGCAGGGTTTGTATTCTCCCTTCTAAAACACTGAGTTTTGTGTAATAAAATGATAATAGAGAGGACAATACTGTGAGCAAGATTAAGTTATAAATCTGCACATTATCAGAACTCTGGCAGTTTGCTGTAAGCATGGTTTGCTGAAATGCAGGCAAGTCTCAAATTTCCCCCCTTTTTTGATAATTCTGTTCCTGTGGTGCACATCATTACTTTTCTGTTTGGGCATAGTCATTTCAGTGCTGATCAGCACCCACGCTTGGGTTTGCAGAGGTGGAGGTCTAGTTGGTAGACCTCCTCTGGTAAAAACCTGCTCTTTTTAATGTGTTCTGCTGTCTGTTAAATTGTAATGAGTAATTTGAGCTTTTTGGGTAAGGTGAGAGTGATCAGCAGCTAGAGAGATTGCTCTGGTGCTGTCAGTACAGTCCTGCCCTTCAGTATGAAGGGCACCTTTCTAGGCAGAGGTCCCCATCCTCTGACCAAACTGCCCAGATAAACTCAACAAAACTTTAATTGCAGTGTGATTAGCAGATTATTAAAGATTGGCAGTAAATCTAAAAAATCTCCAGTATGTATTCCAGTACTTTAACTGACTGTTACATAAATTATTAATGGAAATTACTCAAAAACTATTTTAAAAATTGAAATATAACTGTAATATTCAATTTTATAATATTAATTTAAAAGCTAAGACTTCTTTCATGTAATTTATATAAACATATATAGCTATGTCCTGCTGTTTCTTTCCACATTGCCCAATTTTCAAGTATTGGGCCTTTGTAAGCAATGGGGGGAAGGATCCTCTCCCCTTATTTTTTTCCTCTGAAAGTCACCCATTTCTCTGTGGTCACACTTGTTCTAGATACTCTGTGGTCTTTCTGGGTGAATGGAAAAATGTTTCTAAAAAAAATAAATTAGGGTTTAGAACTGTTTTGGTCAGCTGAAAACGTCCCTCTACTGCAGTCCTCTATGGATGTGCTTGGTTTTCTGTAACACTTTAAAACTTGTGCTTTTATTTGAAAAAAGCTTCACATGTAGGCCATTAATTTTATGAGGAGCCATTAGAATAGGTTTAATGTTCAGCCTCTTGGCATTTCTTTAATCTTTAACTTTTTCTTGCTGCACTCCAGTAGGTGAACACTTGACAGGTGGCATTTTGTTTCACTCATATAAAGCCACCCCTGTACCTGTTGTTGGTTTTAGGGCTTTTAGGCTGAAGGTAGTAGTGGCTTCAATTCAGTGAAAATTTTGTGGGGTGTTTTTTGTTAAGATTTTTTTTTTTAAGATACATATTTTTGAAGTGTTGGATTTTTCTTTTCAGACACTGGACACTTAACAATTCTATTTCATGCTTCTGGTGTTGAGGAACAGAAAGCAGCTGCCTTGGATGTCCATCCTTTTTATTTATTTTGGCCAGTAAGTTATTCTGGTAATTGGCTGCTGGAGTGTGACTGGAAGTTAGTGGGAAGAGTCCTCGTGCTCTGGTTTTAATTAGCTGGCTTCCAACCGAGCACCACTTATAATTTTCCCAACCCTTGGAAAGCCCCCAGTGCTTTGGTGCTGCTGGCTAATTTTGGAGAAATTCCTAATCCTCCCCAGCTCTGCCTGTGTTGGGACACATACCTGATGTGCTGGAGGAGCTCATTGCTGAGGATGGTCGGAGTGAAGGGGTGTCTGGAGCTGAGCTTGTGTAGTTGCCTGTTGTTGCCCTGCTGATGGCATCAGGCACTTACTTCTTCTTCCCCCTCCGAGTCTTCCACATGGGAATTATGCTCGTGGTTGCAAAGTGCTCTTAGATATTGCTCTTTTGCAGCCATATCCAAACTTCCAAACTCCCTGCTTTGGCTGGCCAGGAGAGGAAATGATGAGGCTTTATCCTACAGGTTCCTGCCAGAAGTTCAATAGAAGGTCAATGTCATTTTTCCCAGTAAAAAAATGTCACTTAATTGACATTGCTCTAATAGCATCATGTGTTTAATATTTCTATAGCTTGGCAGGTCCAGTACATAATATTTTCCTGTCCCCGTGGAAGATGCTTGCATTGAAAAGGGGAGTTGCATAATACATTTTTGAGAACTGGTTATTTTTTGTATCAGTTCTGAAGATACGGCAAGCTACAGCCTCCTAGGGCATGTTGTATCATGTTTTGATACTGATACACCTCAAAGGAGAAAAACTAATGTTTGGTAAATTGCTTGTAGTTCTATTGACAGATTTTTGTGTTAGGTAGGTAGAGCTTTATAGTCCCTCCATAAAGAGTAAAATGTCCAAAAAATTCCCATTTCTGGTGGAGTGAGAGTGGGGATAGGAGGCGATGGGGAGGTACTGTCACTGTCCCAGGGAAGAACAGCTGTAGTTGCCATGGTTTTTGGTGGCAAATGCATCACCCCAGCTGTGGAAAATATGCCTTAGGGCTAAGGGTTGTGTTTTCCTGCGCTGTACTCCGGGGCTGTATCGGGTCAGGAGATCAAAGTACAGCCGGCGTGCCTGCATCTGGCAACCTGTTGGATTGTGACTAGCCCTTAGGCTCCAGGAACCTTTGATTTATGCTGTTGATAGAAACATTAACTGTTTCTGAGTTTCCCAACCCTCTACCTCGATTCCTGGTTTTGTAATACTGCTATTGTTGACAGGAATGGTAATCTATGGGAACGCTTATAGAATAGTAATAGGTAATGCATTTTTTTCAAAGTTTGGTACATTCTTTTTTTGGTATTTCATGGATGAACTGTTATTTAATTATTTTTTTTCTTTAAAAACACACTTGCCTAACAAGTGTTACCTTCCAGTGGGGCCCTGTTGAAGATAGCTAAGCATGGTTTGTTGGTACCAATATTGAATGTTATGCCAAGCCTGAGTACTTCTGCATTTGCACAATCTTCTACTGCAGCCTGACACCTGCAAGTTTTATATTCGGGAGCAAAATGTGTTGGTGAGCAGAGCTTGGTGCTGGCCTGGCCTTGGAACAGGAGCTCCTGAGAGGGCAGCTGGGCTCTGTGGGGTGCTGTGCTTTTCTAGAAAGCCCCCAGTGAAAGCACAGGCCTAAACTAAAAATGGGATTTAATACCTTTGGCTCTCCGAGAGATCAGGCCTTCAGGTAATCTGTTCCTCGTGTAGAAAGAATGCTTTTACCAAATTCATTGGAGAGGGATAGGATTGCTGTTTAGTTTTGATGTAACTCCACTTGCTGAGGAGGAGATATTTCAGGGTAATCTCCAACGCACTAATTGAAGGAGCTTAAAAATCACATCTATCTCTCCCGATGTCCATGCCAGTGGTGTAGTATAGTGAAGATTTCATATGCTACTGGGCAATATTTACAATTAGTAATTTCTTCCCCTCAAGTGTTACCTCCTCAAAATTGAGCTTTGTGCCTAGTAACAGTAAAGCCTCCGAGTACTTCACAGGATGGTTTGTCAGTGGTGATGTGGAGATCTCAACATATTCTCCATATTTCAGTTCCGTGGGTACCACCAGGTTATGCTGTGCATATTCGTGCTGGTAACCCATGTAACAACAACAAAAAATAAATCTAAAAAAATATAATCCTGAGTAGCCTGTTGTAGGAGGGTTATAAGACTGTGCTGAAGGAGATGAGGACTGAGGAGCAGTGTTACCTGTTTCTGTTGTGCTTATTTATAAAGGACAGTGCTTGGGTTTCCATGTGGATGGGCTTGGCACAGGGAAAGAGCAGATTGTTTGGTTTGGCTTGCATTTGTTTTTCTGTCCTAGGAGGGTTAAAGTGACAGGGGAGTTTCTGATGTGCCCTGTCTGTGTTTCTAATGCACTTTCCATTCATCTGGTGCATACAATGTTTTACAAGCTTTACTCATGAAGACGGGGTGGGGGGGGAGAAGTATTTTCCCTTTTCCTGGCAGTCTGCTACTGTCAGAACTGTGTATTTCTTTACAGTGGGGTTCTCAGCATTGGTTAGAGTACGTGCTTGAGTGCGTGCTCAAGTGCTGATTTAAGTAGGTTCAGCATCAAGTACTTCTAAAAGTGCTTGAGTGGAAGTTGTGATGTTCTCACAGGTAGTACTCATTCCTGTGATTTCACTTGTTCTCATATACAGTGTCGTTTTTGAAAGCTCAAAGAAGTTAAATTGGTTCTTACTTGCTGGTAGCATCTTCCTGCTGGATTTTGACTTTTTGCCCTTAGCCGTGTGATCAGTGTTGATACTAAAGAAAAACATTGCATGGATTTGCGTGTCCTTTTTAGGAGGAAAAAAAAAGAAGTTTTCTCTATTCCCATTGATTTATATGAAAACAAAATGGCAGAAAATCTTACCCTTACGTGAGAAAAGAGAGTTGCAATTTGAAAGCTCTGGGTGACAAGCAGCCAAGACCTTGCAGTAGAAATGCTCCTAACCATGGTAGCAGCAAGGTGAAGTGTGGTGGGCTCAAACTGCAAAATTAAGATGGCCATACTAGAAGTTCTAATTGAGAGGGCAAGATTAACTGTGTTTGAGTCATTTTGTATCCCACACACTGCAAATCACCAATGCATCATTTAGGTGTCATGTAAATAAATACATGATCTTAGCCTTTGTGTCTTTGAAGCCTTTGTATCTTTCTTATTTACTCAATGTAATAATGGCAATGATGCAGCTGTGCTTTTTAATATAATTCCAAATGTAGAAGGATCTAGTTTTCAGAGCTGACTTACAGCTGTTGCATGGCATGTGTAATTTGGAACCGGTGCACCTGGTATCTCTGTGGAGGCTACCAACCTCATTGTCTCAGTTGGTTTTAATGCAGTGTCTATATCTGTGGTGGAAGAAGTTTCTTGTCTAACCTCAATGCCAGAGGGGAGGGGAAAAGACAGGGCAGATCTCACTGGAAACAGAGCAAGTACCATATGAGCTCTGAAGCCAAGTGGCTCTCTTGTTCCCTGTGACAACTGCAAAGACCTCTTTGAAACAGGGAGATGGGACTAGCTTTCATGGGACAGCCAGATAATAACTTTTTGAAATTCCCATGTAGCATACAGACTTGTTTCCTGTTGATGTAATGCTTTTATTTCTCATTCCAGCTATGAAGCCGTACGCTCCAGCTTTCATTCTCCTATGGAGTGCTGTTGGGATAGCAAGGGCTGCCAAAATTGTTGTTGTGCCGCCAATTATGTTTGAAAGCCATCTTTATATTTTCAAGAGTCTGGCCTCAGCCTTGCATGACCAAGGTCACCAGACAGTGTTTCTCCTCTCTGAGGGCAGAGAGATTCCTCCATCTAATCACTATAGACTTCAGCGCTACCCAGGGATCTTTAACAGCAGCACCTCGGATGATTTTCTCCAGTCCAAGATGAGGAGTATCTTCTCTGGGAGACTGACAGCCCTCGAACTGTTCGATATCCTGGACCACTATTCCAAGAACTGCGACATGATTGTTGGCAACCGAAACCTCATGCGTGCCCTGAAACAGGAAAAATTTGACCTGCTCCTGGTAGATCCCAATGAGATGTGTGGATTTGTTATAGCTCATCTCTTAGGGGTTAAATACGCTGTCTTTTCCACTGGCCTCTGGTATCCAGCAGAAGTGGGAGCTCCAGCTCCCCTGTCTTACGTTCCAGAATTTAACTCGCTGCTCACGGATCACATGAACCTGTTGGAGAGGATTAAAAATACCGTTGTTTATCTTATTTCACGATTTGGAGTCAGTTTTTTGGTTCTGCCAAAATATGAAAGGATAATGCAGAAACACAAGGTTCTGCCGGAACGGTCTATGTATGACTTGGTTCATGGATCCAGCCTCTGGATGCTTTGTACTGATGTAGCACTGGAGTTTCCAAGACCCACGCTACCCAATGTTGTTTATGTGGGAGGAATCCTCACCAAACCGGCCAGTCCTCTGCCAGAAGTAAGGTTTGCTGAGCTTTACAGTAATTTCTGTGGTTTCTGGTTGACCTCTTACGATGAGTAGCAGTTTTTCAGCAGTGAATCCCAAACGGGATCCAGTGTCTTTTGTTTTTTCCTGGTGAAATATACCTTTGAAGTCACTAGAAGTAGCTTGGAGTGGTGGTGACGGGAGCTAGCAGGTGCAGACTCATAAAAATAAGTCTTTTGTTGTTGCAGGACGTAATTTGCTTTTAATTAAGGGGCTTAATGGTACATTAGAGGAAAATCCAGTGCTTGCTATTTTGGAAATTACATCTGTAGCTTCTACCCAAGTGTGTGTTAAAATGGGGAAAAAAAGAAGAACAGGTGAGTTCTGCTTATTTTTAAAGCTGCCTGCTGACAGGTTATACTACCTAATTTCTTGATATTAGGGTTTTGATGGAGAGTTTGCTTCCTTTGGCTCGATATATGTAACAATGTCTTTAAAATTGTACATATATAGGCACAGAGAAACTGTGTTCAGGCCAAGAAATTGAGATGTTGTGAGTTGACATAAATGGCACTACTACTGCACAAATAAAAATATTAATTTTTTACTGTACACTGGCCGTCAGGTAGCAAGCACCATACTGAAACAGTGATAGTGACTGGATTGATTCCAGAAATCCTGGCTGCACAGATTAATAATTAAGTTTGATTACTTCAGTGCACCATGTGATCTTTGATACCTGATACTCAACAATGTTCAACAACACAATGGTGAGTGGCAGCAGAGTTTCACAGAAAACCATGTCATTTACACTTCTATTTATGTATACGGCCACAAATAGATCTCCAATTGGAGGGGATTATTAATAGAGGCTTCTTACTGGGTGACAAATAGGGAGACCTGCAGTGCTCAACAATTTCCTTCTAAAAGTGCCTCATTCAGCCTTTGCTTTTTGCATTAAAACTGCCAGACGCTCTTTTCATCCGTTTTACCCGGAAAACAGGGCGGTGGAAGGCTGAGGGTGTTTTGTTTCTTTTTTAAATTCTTTGTATTGTTGATATGTCTTGACTTCAGAGTACTTTTTCACCAACTTAGAAAACACCAGATAACAAATTCCAGCCCTATTCTCTCCAGGGAAAACTTCCTGGCTGTATCGAGTTTCAGCGCTTCATTTTCCAAACCAGCATTTTCTCATTTTATAAGAAGAAAAATGTTTTTGTTGATAAATTTGGACACTATGTCAACATGGTCTATTTTTCACTTCTGTAGATTGGTCTTTAGGGTAAAAAGTTAACTCTCCTCAAAAGCAAATACTTTCTTTGCTGTAAAATAGAGTGGAAGAAAATAAAAGAAACAATTTTTTTTTCAATGTTTTGCTATAAAGATGTGTGCATATGTGTATATATATATATATTTATACTTGCATACATAAGTGTGTATTTGGAGCCTGGTGAGAATATATTTCTGTATACTTTCTAAATTTACTCTGGAACCACAGATTTTAACCTGTTAATATATCCAATGATGCAAGAAGATGGAACAATAAGTAAAATGTTTAATTTAACCAGACTGACAGTGACCTTGAAATAGACCTGTAGGTAGAGTACATGCTGGCAAATACCTATTACCCTGAGGGGAAAAAAACCCTGTAATTATTTGTGAACTGAGATATTATTTACATTCTTTTTGATTTTATTAGGCAATTCATTCTTGCAGTGTTCTAAGCATGGGATTTGAATGAGTGTGAGAGACGAGTGTGTTATCTCTTATCATATAATTTGTCCATGCCTAAACTGTTACACATAATCCACTGTGGTATGTGCTGTAGCTAAATTATTGGAACAATCAGTTTGTTTTTACTGAGCAGTTAGATAAAATTCCTAACTATCACTTTATTCTGATTAAAATCAGATAGCTAATGCTGCAGCTGCTTTCAGCTATTGCTGCATTCAAGACAGGAGCCTTTGCTAATTTATTTTCTGCAGCTTTTAGCCTGGTGCATTAAGGTAAGCCAGATGCAGGGCTGGTTCATGTTTCTGGGCTGGAAATGGTGATGCTTCAGGAGTTGTCTCATAAACAAAATGGAGATGATCATCAGAGGAGAGGGGCATGTGGCTGGACATAATAGTAGCTTAAATTTGCCTGCTAAAGCTATTGCAAGCCATTCAGTCTCTTAAATTCTCCAAAACTGCTTGTGAGTAGCCTGGTCTACTTCTGTTAGTGAGTTCTGGGGAAAAAAAAAAAAAATCTGTGTTTATTCAAGTCCAAAATACCTGCTCAAATTACCCAGACACTGTAGCAGTGGCACAGCAGCCTTGCCAGGAGAGAGTTTATTTGTCTGGGAGGGGGTGAAAAAGGAAGAAAGTAGTTTATCTAATCATATCAGAATCCCTACACATGACCGAAAAGCTCTAGTTTTCTGCTAATAATTAACATCTTCAAAAAAGAAAAAAAAAAGAAAAGGCAGAGAGTAATAATTAAGCAATTGAAGAGGAGACAAAGGTCAAGGCCTTTTAAACTGTTATGGGCTGACTGTTTAGTTCTAGAGGATGTGGTCGGTCTGTTTTGTGGTTGCTCAGAGTCTGCACCTGTGTTTTTCTTAGGTTTTCTTTAGAGAAAACTTAGACACAGCTTTAAAGGTGCTTCGTGGGGGGATCTGCACTGGAGGTGGCCGAAGTCAAGCTGCGGAGTGTCCACAGAGCCCTCGGGCAGGGGACCCTGTGTCAGCTGTGCATCTCCTGCATCACCCCTGAAGGGGAACTGGCCTTACCGAGGTGTATCCCAGTAAGATCAGAGCCGATTGGGCAGGTAGTTTGTGTGACAGGCATGATTTTTAGCTGCTGCTGTGCTCTGTAGTGATTACAGCTGCAGCACCAGGCTGAGGGACACAAACTGCAGACGTGTCTTTGGGTTGCAGCCTGCCCAGATACCTTGGGAAGCCTTTGCCAGGCTCTGATCTTCCTTTTATTTCTATTTTTTTAACCTTTTTGTCTGTCCCTCTGAAGCAGTGCCCTGATGTTGGTCTGCACTTGGTGCAGTATCGGTGATCAACGTGTGGAGGAGCAGGAGCCAAGAACCAGCTAGGAGAGCAGCAGGTCCTTTGGAGGTCACCGCTCTGCCCGGCTCCCTGCAGCACCTTGCAGCAGGGACCTTTCTCCTTGGCATAGCAGGGTTAGTCTTGCCCTTTACCAAGAGGTGATAAGTCAGGCAGTGACCAAGATTCTCAAGGATGGCTCTTCTCATCCCTGCTGCAGGTGGATGAAGCTGGGCAGAACTTGTTCACCGTGCTTCATCGTGGTGGTCAAAGCTCAGCGTCGACAATAGACACCACACAGTTAGGAGTCACCTTCTGTGGCAGCTAATGAGCTGTTATCACTTTATGGTTAAAGCGTGTGGATTTAGAAGGTGCTTCTTGCATGAATGCTCTGTGAAAGGCAGGGAGATGGTTAATGGTGCCTTGTGAAAGGCAAAGAAATCCTTAACGTTGCTCTGTAAAAGGCAAGGCCATGGTTAATGTGACTGAACGATGCATAAGTGAATTAATCTTACATGCACATGTGGAAGAGTCCAGGTTTTCTACAGTTAACTCCAGAAAGTTTGTATTTTGAATTGAAGACAGTGCAAGCAGAATTAGCCTTAAAAGACAAAAAGCTAGAGACATACCAAGTCTTAGGTCATTGCTGCTAAGTGTATGGTGTTAGCTGGCAGTATTTTCCAGATAACTGGCAGCAGCCATTAGAAAAGTCAAAGGCTCCTCTGGCTCCTTCATAGTAGAGTTCTCCAGGGGGATCTTGTGAAGCTGAACAAAGCTGTTAAAAGTAACACACGTTTTAAGGAACAATGGGGAAACCTCCACTATGGCGTGTCTCTCTTGTGACTCAGTTGATACGTAGTTAGGTATTAATCAGGCTGATAAAATATGTCCTTGAATCAGGGTAGAAACATGATGGGTGCTACAAGCACCTGCCTTGGGAAATGCCTGGTCCCTGGTGGCAGAGGGCACTGGAGATGGTCGGGCATCTTCCCTGCAAGAACAGCAGCTGAGCAGTGTTTGAATGGACTCCTTTCCAGCAGCTGGTTGATGGTGTAAGGTGTGTTTGGACATAGTTTGGATCCTGCAGTTTGGTTACAGTTGTACGTGAAAGAATCTGTGTCAGTGCTTAAAAAAAAAAAAAGCCAAAACAAACCCAAACCACAAACTAAAATGATTCAGCCCTGTAGTTTGTAGGTTGAGCAGCTTTTTTTTTTTCCTGTGTTTAGTTTTTAAAGTTTCGTAGCTACTTCTGTGTAACACAGTAGTTTGTGTGGGTTTTTTGGTGGTTTTTTTTTTTTTTTTCAATGCTGATCTTGAGGTGGAGGTGGCACTTCAGACTGAATGCCATTTGTCCTTGATAGGAAAAGATAAACAAGTGATAGTTTTGTTTGTGTGGTTTTTTTTTTTTTTAATTCTTCCATACCTGAGTAAACGAAATTTCTGCTGGAAAAAAAAGGGGTTCACATTTCAGAAGTAGAAGCTGTCCTTTCAGCCCTAGCTGTCAACAAATTGCAATTACAGTAACTTACTCGCTCCTCCCTGAAGATCTCTTATCTAATCTTGTTATTATATAGATCTAGATCTGGGTAACAAATTGGTGGCTTTGAAACACCTTCACTAAAGTCATTTTTCTTTTTCCTGAGTCTTGCTGAAAGTTGTATGTTTACCAGGCATGGTAAACTTTATTATCTTTAAAGTTAGGTGGAAGAATAAGAAGACGTTTTATTCCTTAGGTCAGATTTTTCTCCTTCATTCAAATTCAAGGACAGTGTCTATAAGCTCTTGTAGGCTGTAGCAATAGATTTTTGCACGTGGCATAACACCATTTTTTTTATATTCTGGGGAATAGTTCTTTCAGAACTACCTTTGACAGTAAATTTCTGGCAATATGAAGCAATTCTAGAGCTGCTTTAAAATCCATGTGATTGTCAGCTGGGGAGGCAAAAAGTATTTCAGGGATGATAGAGATTTTGGGGCACTGGGTTAAATTCAGCCCTGAACCATATGATCATGATTTTGGCTCTGAAATATGTTTCCAGATAAAGTTTCTCCCCCCCCCCCCCCAATAATTGATCTTTTGCTGCACAAGAGCCTGAGCTCTTCAGGTGTTTGCAGTCATAAAACTGCTGTCATCTCCATCGGTCAAATAATGAAAGTTAAAAGCAAAAAGAAGTTATTTTACCCTATTTTTTTTTAATTTACAAAAAAAAAGTCAAAACAGGTTAACATAAGCTATTACTATAAACGTGTTTTCTGGTTTTAGCTGTGTCACTTGCAAGTTTTGAAGACTGACCTGCATATAGGACAACTCATGAGCTAGTGTTCTTCCATGGTCTGCTTCTCTAGTGTATTGTAGGATAATTTTTAACATTATATAGAGAAACAGAAGATGGGAACGTACTGCCAAAGGCATACTTTTTGTTCTCTAGTATTTGGAATGTGCCAGAGTTTGAACACCACGTCGTTTGTATAGTTTTGGACATTGGCACATTGTCAAAGCTAACATTTAGGAGCAGCAAGCCTAATTATCCGTATTAGTGATTAAAAAAAAATAATCTTCATACTCAAACCAACTTTTCAGATGTCCTAGTTGCTTAAAGGTTATTTAAGTGAAGTGGATAACTGGGATTTGGCTAATGTTTAGCCATTTATATATGCTGTGGCTGGGTTTGGGGTGGTGAGGTGTCTGTGTCTGGCTTCTCCAGGAGAGGATGGAGGCTTCTGAGGAAGAACAGAATGTGACAGAGGGCGAGGACAACAGAAGGTCCCACACCTGGCTCCCTGCCCTGGCATTAGTGGCTGAGGGCAGGTGGAACATAACCTCTTCTGTGGTGGGGCTTCAAGCACATCTTACCCAACCTTCTGATGGATCTTAAGCTTCTCTGCCTAAAAGAATCATCTGTCTTCCAAATAATGCTGTTCTCATTAAAAGCTGGCCTTCAGGGGAATTGCATTTTTCGGGGAGTCAATTAATCTTTAGCCAAAACTTGGTGTACAGTAATTTTTTTTGATGCCACCCATAAGAGGTGAAAATGGGGGATTGCTCAGTGAGTGCTGCTGCAGGCCTTGTTCTTTCTTCATGCTTTTTGAAAAAAATGAGGGGACACACACACATGTAGATGGGGCTCTCCTGAGAGTCTCTGAGTACAATCCTGGTCACCCCAAAAAAGTGGAGAAGCAGAAGAGGAGATTAAGGAGATTGAAGGATGTTTGATTTTTACTGCTTAAACACAGGCTCAGAAGCCAGCTGATCCTAAGCTTGTTAAAGGAGGAGTGATGACTTGTGGCCTGTTTAAAATACATAAATATTATATAAATATGTCAATATTATGTGTGTATATCTACGTGTGTATATAGACACACGTGTGCATGTATATGTATATATTTATAAATATTAAAAAAGGGAGAAAGAAAGCTGTTTGATCTGAAAAGGAAATTAAGAACTTGCTATTATTAAATTAGAGCTGCAGGTTAGAATTACATCTCATCCTGTCCGCAGAGCACGGTGTCATACTGGAACAATGAAAGCCAAAATTTCCCACCTAAATTAGTTTATAATTTGGATTTGTGAATGGGGCTGTACGTCGGTATCTGTAATGCAGAGGTCTGGATTTAAAATTTTGCTGCTTATTCTTCTTAGTCTATTTGCTGCAATTTAATAGGAGTTGATGTTCTCTAGATGGAGAAAGTAAAAACAGTCTCCATACTTAACACTTAAAACAAAGGACAGTTTTACTTGCACAGCTTTTCAACTATGTATGCAGCTACTGCAACTGAGGGAGGGGTTGTAAAACTTTGGTTTGCATTTACTTTTAATAATGATAAACTTTTCTGTATATGCTTCAAGTTATACAATAGGGCTTTGGCCTTATTTTTTTCATATTTTGTGAATTTTTTTTTTTTAATGGAATATTGCCTCAAGGTTTTTTTTATTTGAATCCTGGATTTGAGGCTACCTCTGCTGCACCTGCTACTCTATGCAGTGATTTTAATCACCTCTCCTGAAGGGCAAGCTTCTTATTTTCGGCTGCCTTCCATTCATTTAAAAGGCAAGGTTGCTTTCCCAGGGCGCTTGCCAAAGGTCCAGTGAGTAATGGATTTTTGATGGAGAGTGTTGCATCAGGGAAGCTCTTGCGTAGCAGTTTTTTGGTTGACCTCTAATTTTAGGTAGACTATGTTCTCAGAACCTTCATTGGATACGCCTGTAACTTTAGAGGGGGCTGGGACACGGGAGAAATGACAAAAGCTTGTGCTACTGTATTTTTTGCCTATGTTTTCAAGTCTGAATTTCATTCCTCTTTAAAGTTAAACGGACTTTTAACATCCAATAGCAACAGAATGTTTAATGGGAAAAAGCAGTGGAGGTCAGGGACAAGGAAATGCAGAATTTTAGACGTAGAAAAACTTTATAAGGCTTTAAAGATTGATTTTTTTTTTTTTTTCCCCCCAATGCATTTTTATAAGCCAAATATGCAGCATGTCTACCAAATAATTAGTGAGAAACATAAGAGCAAAAAGTCTGTATTTCAACAGGGCTGAATCTGTGTCTAATATTATTGAAGAAGCACGTTATCAACAGTTTTGTTACACTGATAATGTGACAACAGTGTACTTAGTAGTGCTTGGAGTCCCAATAGAAAAAAGGGTCAGATCTTAGAGTTTTGAGATTGTTAGCATGGCTTTAACCAGCAAGAAAATAGAGGAATTTAATGCCATAATCTGAGTATGCTTTTTTTTAATGTCTCCGAAGTATTGTTTTTGGAATTATCTTACTCTATGCTAATATGAACTACAGAATATGAAAAAAAATGTGAATATTAACTGTATGGACATTGTGTATATAGGTGTCACCAATAGAAGATTTATCAGTGTCTCAGCAGTTCATGATGCAGGTCAGCCAACATTAGTATACCTAGGGAAGGCAAGATAGAAACTTACTGGGACTTTACAAATACCCTACCTTTTCTGTTTAATTTTTGGAAGTTTTGGTTTGACTTCAGACGGCAGAATAAAGGAAAAGGAGAGGGAGAGAGACCAGAAAAAATACATTGAGTTATTTACATGTGCACAACAGAGAGAGGGGCTTGGTGACCGACAGCAACTTGCACCCCAGGAAAGAGAAAAAATAACTTGCAATTAATCCAGAGGGAAATGGTGGGGAAGGATCTTGTCCTGTTTGGGAGCAGTGTGGCTGCTGTTCATTGAATTGACTGAGCCTGATGCTATGAAAAGGAACAAACCCTGATAAAAAGGGACGAGTGTATTTGCCTTGTGGCCCTCACTTGTAAAAAGGGGCAGGAATTTAGTGGAAAAATAACCTTGAGGGTGTGACACACGCGGGAGCTGATGCGGGGACGTTGGGCTGAGCCAGCAGAAGGCAGTGGGATGTGTCGAGTCAGGGAGGTGAGAGCCAGCCTCTGCTCGGAGCAGTCAGCTCCTGTCCCATGCCCTTTGCTTGTTAGAGCAAATAAAATAAAAAAAAAACCCCAAACACTCTCTATTTATGTAAATGGATTTACAAATTCAAAGGGCATACTTTGCCTAAAGCGATGGGGTTTCTCTGGGTTTGCTGTAGACTAATGTTATTTTTATATGATTTTCAGATTATGTGATAGGACCTTGTTTGTTCAGTGGTAATAAGTTGTATGATGACAGCTACGTGACCTTTAGCTGCCTGTGCTGAAACACTGGTTTTTTAGTAAAATTTGAAATGAGGTTAAAAGTGTATTAATACATCACTTAAATATTTCAGGAGACAAGTGCTATATAGAAAGTACCAGAAAAGTTAGGACACAAATCAAAACGGCCTGTGTACCTTTCTGTTTATTTATCAGCTAGTATCTCCTTTCTAAAGATCACTTCAGGTGGCTTCTTATTTATTTATTTTGAAATAGATCTGGTTTTGTCCACTCTGAGCAGCATTTTGTCGTCCAAGTTGCGTGGTGTGCCTGTGCTCCCCGTGGGGGAATGGTGGTTTGCAACCATATTCAAAGAACAGACATTTGTGCTATTCCACATCTGAATCGAGCAGCTGAACAGGGGAAAGCTTCGGATATTAAACCCGGTTATGTTTGTATTTGTGTACTTTGTTTATCTGAAACAAAGCTCAGTATTAGGCACCACTGGTTACTGCCAGCTGGGTCCTCACTCTATAGTCACAGCTGTGCATTTAGCATCGAAGCCTGCTAAGAATAGCTAATTAGAAAATCAAACAGAACAAAGCTCACACAGTAGAGGCGGCACAATAGCATTCCTGTCTGAGAATGGTAAAAAGATTTATTTTATTTTTATTCCTCCCCCTTCCCCCACCGTGCCTATAGTACAGCATAAATCAATAAGTGTTTTCTCTCCCTATGCAAGCCCAGGGAGAACCTCAGTAAAAGACCAGTAGATGCTCTAAAAACTTCACTCTTCTGTACCGTAGTGTCACACAGAAATTGTCACTCACAGGCAACCCAAACTGGGAAAAGAAAAGAAGGCAAAGTCGTAGGGTCTGCTCCTGTGCAGAGTGATTATTATTAGCCACGTTGACAAAGGAGGAGCCTGCTCAGGGGGCTGTGAACAGTGGATGTGGCAAATTCGGGGCAGCATTCTAAAAGCAAACGCGTGGCTTCTGGAAGGGGTTAAGTGGCCACAAGGCCAGTCCCCTTCCAAAGGGGAAAGCCCCCTGATGAGGGAAGAAAGGGGATAGTAGCTGTTTGACAACCTCTGCCTCTCGCTGTGACCTCTAAGTGTGTTTATTAAAAGGGTTTAGAAACAAATCTGATGTAGGGGAGGGTCGAAGATGAATTGGTACCTGCTCTGAGACTTGGTGAGACAGGGCTCTGTTTCTAAGCTGCTGGTCAGTGTCAAGTTTGCAGGAGTTTAAAGGATTGCTTGTCTTCAGATGTATATGTCAAGTTTGAATTAACTGCAAAAGTCACAGGTGTTTCCTTCTCACTTTGGTGTCCAGTTGAAGTGTGAGGACAGGTTTGAGGAAGGCTCAGTAATGCAGCTTATCCTGGAATAGCCCTCTATCCCCAAACATTTACTGTAGGTTTAAAACCTCAACAGTGGTAACTTCATATTAAGTATCCTTTCCTTACACTAAAAAAAAAAGGAATTTTCACTGAACCCGAACACCATTTAAATGGGGCAAAAGGAGGTTGCTTTCCTGCTGCGAGTAAGGAGCTGTAAAATGCTGCCCAAACTGGGAACACAACCTCTAGTGAAGGCAGCTCTAATGACTCATCCTGACTCAGTGTGTTTCCATCGGGTGGGTAATTAGATCAGGAGGGCAAAATATGCTGGAGGTCAAAAGTGTAAGCGGATTTGAGCGAAAGAAAGGAGTGGATTTATGGGGGGATGAGCCGAGGTGACAGCAAAACTCTTTTAGAATGGAGTGTTGAAGTGGTGGTTTGGTTGATACTGGTACTTGGGGCGTTAGGGCTTAATACCACCTTAATGAATGGAAAGGTAGGAAAGTGAGTGGAGGCTGTACTGGCTAAATATGCTGAAATTGTAGGCCAGCAGAATTGTCCTGTGGCATCAGAGTGTTCCCTTCAGTGATTCAGGTTTTGGGAGAATTGCTCAAAGCTTGTATTTTGCGCTGCTCGTCCTGCATCAGTCACTGCTCTGTGCTTCCCAAAGCACACATTGGGAATATTAACTGAGGTACATAGCTGTAGTAATAATGCTTACGAAATATTGAGTCTCTATCATGTGCCAGGATCATAGCCTGCTTTTTATCTACCTTGGATGCCATGGAAAAAACAGGTAAAGTACAAGAAAATGCTGTGCCTTTGTGCTGTGGCCCAGCTAATTGTACCAGGACACCCAGATCTGTCTTCCAACCCAAGACCTATGAACATCACTCAATTGGATTGAGTTTGACTAGATCTTCAGTTTAGGAAATCTGTACTACAGGAAGGAGAAATAAGGTGGGAAAGGAACCTGAGAATAATGGACTTTTCCAGGTCACAAACTCGGGGAGCTCTACAAGGAGGCAGTGTAAGTCCTACACTATTCATTTCCTGATTTTTACCCAACTCTTACATTTTTACCAAAGCTTAGTGATTCCATTATGTGAGGAATTACACAGATGTATGCAAGGAGAACCCTTCTCTTCACAAATTCTGTAGTTTATTTTCTGTAGCCTGTGCACAGTACTGATCTCCAGCACTCCCCTAGGGAAGTAGATTGGAAAGGGGCTGCAGATACGAGATGTGCAAGCAATTCCTTTTACTACCAGCATGATACAAAGCTTAAGTCAAAATTGGACTAATTGGAGTGGGGTGAGGGTAAGAACCTTTCAGTTGATTCTTGAAATATGATAAGCTGAATTGAAGCTTTTTGGGATGTTGTCAAGGTGACTGTGTGAGGAATCAAAATCGTATTCTTTCTAATTTAGCATCCTGAAAGAAACCCCGAGGACAACTTCAAGTTCTTTTCCTTTCCCATTTGGGTTGACCAGGCATCATCCAGCTGTGGTCTGGAAGCCTACAGTAGATATGTAGGCAGCTGTTCTGTCTGAGCCAAGTACAACCTCTTGCACTCATGTGAATCGTTATGTACCTGTTGGATCAGAGTTGATTTGCACTTGACCAACTCAGAGCACAGCAAACCTCGTTTCACTTGTCTCTTCCTTGTGTGAACTTATCTGTAGGGGAAGCATTTCTGAAGTTAATTAAAATCTTTCTATGCAAACTTCTGTTGCTTGGATCCTGGTTTGAGGGCTTGTGAGTGTGCATTTGTGTGTTTCCACAATTAAAAAGTGGGTCAGGAGGGGGAGCACTTAGATAATACACTTCATTTATACAAAATGAATCCTTTTGTATTCTGTTGATAGTTATATTTTTATACAATCCGATTTAATGTGGTAAACAAATTCCCTCTTTTGAGCCTGATGGCAGGATCTTGTCTTGGGTGTCAAGAACTTAAGTTCCCCTTTGTCCATGTTATGTTCCACTGAAGCAGTGGAACTACCTTAAAAGGGAAGGGTTACAAAGGTTTGGCTATGAAATCAGCCATAATAAGGTGAAGCAGGTTGCTTTGCTATTGCACAACAATGAAATACAAAAGCCTGTTTGTAGGGTGACTAATTCCATGATACATAGTCAATTTTCTTTCTTTCCCCCCCCCCATGTAAAATTCAAAGTACTTAATAGCTATTTGTTATTATAGATGGGGATTTTTGAATAATATGCTAGAGATTCCACTCAAAGGAAATATTTTATACTTCTTCTATGTAGACATAATGATGTTTAATTCTTTCATGTGAATATATCAGAGTTCTGAAGTCTCACAGAATTTCTAATTAAGCACAGAGGAGCAGTAGCCTTGGGAGCCATTCTTCAGCTCGAACAAACTTATCTCTAGCAGGAGAAACCATGTGTCTCACCAAGCATAAGTAATCCCAGGTAGGCCTTCCTGATGTTGAATGAGAAATATTTGAGCAGTAGTGCCAGCTATCCTGTTTTTGTCCTTATTAAAAAGCAAACATGCCTCCAGCTGGACTTTGTGCCACTGATCACAACGGTTTAACTGCTTGCATTTTAGCCAGTTACAGCCCCACCTCACTGTCCATTTGTGTAGAAGCCAGTACTTCATCAGTTGGTCTGTGAGGCTGTGGTGGGAGGCAGTACTGAAAGCTTTAGGGCAAGGTAACCACTGTAGTGAGACTGGCCAGCTCCTGGTGGCCTACTGGCACTTCTGAGTGCCTCCTATCAGGTCCCATATATCTGTGTCTGTGTGTGTCCAGTTGATTTAGGAGTAGCCTAGCCTGATATTCCACTTAGGGTAGGTCTTCCTTGCTCCAGACCTTCCTTCTGCTCTGAGGGACCTGGGATTGCTGAAGGCCAGCCTTCTCAGGAAAGACTGAGATGAAGAAACCATTAAGTGTCTCGGCCTTTACTGTTGGTGGTTTTGGATTTGGTGTTTTGTGGGGTTTTTTTTGTCTTTGTGGGTTTGGTTTTTTTTATGGGCCCACTCAGCAGTGGGCCCATATTTCTCCGGTTTTCTTTTTGCTGCTTGGGTACCTTGCTGCCCTTCATGTCCCTTACCAGATTCAGCTGCAAGTGGGCTCTGGCTTTCTAGACCCCACCCCTACAAGCTTGGGTAGTGCCTGTGTATTCCCTCCAGGCCACCTGTCCTTTGTTCATCCTCCTGCCACCTTTGCTGAACTTCCTGCTCATCAGCACGGATCATGCTTGAGCTTGGAGGAGATGATACTTGAATGTCAGTCAGCTCTCCTCTTCTCTCCAAGGCTGTATTCCCTGGGATTCTTCCAAGCAGGACTCTGAAGAGGACAGATTTAGTTCTCATAAAGTTCAGGAGATGTTGCTTGTTGTCTTCCTTGTCCTCTTAGTATCCTGAACTCCTCCATCTCATGGTCACTGCAGCTAAGGCCGCCCCTGAGCTTTACATCCCAGATGAGGTCTTCCTTGTTTGTATTTATGAGGTCCAGCAGAGTGTCTCCCCTTGGTGGCTTCTTGAGCACCTGTGTCATGAAGCTGTTATCAAGAAGGCATTCCAGAAGCCTCTGGGTATCTGCCCCTCCAGCAGATACCAAGATGGTTGAGTGTCCTATGAAGACCAGAGCCCGTGAGTGCTGGGCTTCTTCCAGCTGTCAAAAGAAAACCACCTTGTAACAGGTGACATGAGCTCTCAGAATAGAACTTGATCGAATGTCACCTGTGGGCAGAGAGCTGTCTTTTACCTCATGGTACTTGATTGCTTTTCAGAATGGCTTGTCCTGGAGCCCACAAAAGGTTATTTTCTATTTAGCTTTAAACAGCAGATAGGACATGCTTCAAGATGTAGAAGCAAGAATACAACCCCCAGTGGAAGGTGCAGGTTTTCATCATGCCTTCTGGTTTTTTGTGGTAGCCTTTGTGGTTTTGTGCTCTGGTACAATAGCACAGCATTACTCCGTTATTGTCTGGCCTGACATTTATTACCAGGACAAGAGGCACATTGTGGACAGGGCTCTTCATTTTCCTTTTACTCATTTCCTGTTGCTGTGCTCGTGTTGAGCAGGCTCGTGCTTAAATTTGGTGAGACCAGAATGATAACTATATCCTGGGAAATAGAAGTTATTCTTTGGCAGACTGGCAAGTCTGTGTGTCAGTAAGGTAATTTTTTTTTAGTTTCCACTGCCAACTGCATTAGAAATAATTAGAGTAATATCAGAATAATTACAGGAGGAGGATGAGCTTAAGGATGTAAAGGGCTTTGATCTTTTTTATGCTTACTTATATTTAATGTAATACTAGTAGCTTGCCACAGAAAAGGTACACAGTTAGGTTTAAGATAAAGTATATATGCCTCTGAGAGAGTAACAACCACCCTGTACTTGCCATACAGATGCAATATTGTTCCTTGCTCTTTGAAATATTTAAGCAGTAGAAAATGAAGGTGTTTTTTGAAGCTCTGTCTTCTTTCTAGTTGTGCTTATTATTTTCATACAATAATGAAAGAAAACCAACCCTTTGGCTAGAAATCACACAGACTTCATGTATTTCCTGTGCTGTACTTCCAGGCTGATAATATGAGGCAGATCTATTTATATTTTCCTGAGTTAAAATGTAATGTGTTAACTCATGAATGAGTGTCAACTAATTAGTTGAGAAAGGACAAATTGTCTTACAAAACTGGTTGTTCATATGGAAGCTAAACCAAACCCAGAGGAATTTTGCTCTTCGCAACCTGCACCGTGACTTTTGAATCATCAAGTTGTTCTATTAGTGATTTCTAAAATGCTTACGACTTTAGAAACTGTGAGGTAACAGAGGGACCAACAACTGTTCTTTCTAAGCAACGTTTATTGAATCTCTTTGTGTGGTTTGCCTGTGCTTCTGCAGTGCTCAGTGTCAATTTTCCCTTGGACAGGAGCTCCAAACGTGGGTGAATGGTGCTAACGAAAACGGCTTTGTCCTCGTCTCCTTTGGAGCTGGAGTGAAATACCTGTCAGAAGACATAGCAAATAAGTTAGCCCATGCCCTGGCGAGACTGCCTCAGAGGGTGATTTGGAGGTAAGTGGAAGGGT
>BJBW01001034.1:0-23453 GCA_004320125.1 Scolopax mira | reverse complement strand
GAAATGTCACGGTCCCCTGGTAATCAAGGAGGAGCAATGATTTGGGGGCAGAATAAGGCATAGGTTATACTCCTGTGCTGAGTTTATATCCTAAAAAGATTGGGGACAGTGAAAAGAGTTTGAGGTCGTAACACACTGAGATACTGTCATCGTTTCTGATAAAGAAACCACCTTGGGAAGCGAGAATTACGTTCTGCTGATCTAATTCTAGGTTTTCTTTCTTTTTCTTTTTTTCTTTTTCCTCTTTTTAGTCTGCTTCTCCTTTTTTTAGTCTGTAAACACAGGCTTTCATAATTGCTCTTCTTACTTGTCTTTTTTCTGTGAGAAATAGGAGGAAGAAAAACCTGCAGGACTAAAAATCAGTCATGAGCTTTCTCAGCTCTAAAAGCCTCTTGGCTCCCACTCGCAACTTACTGTAAAAATCCAAGAGCTGTTTAATCAACTCTGCTTCACATGGGGAGTTGTGCTGGAATTTTCAGAGGAGTTCATGTGAACCACTGGTTTCAAGCTAATCAGTGTCTTAACAATTAATGACTGCTGTCCTTTGTGCACTTTCTGAGCTGTGTTAACAGGCTGTTCAGCATCCCATTCCCTGCCATCTCTTAGGGACCGTTTTCATTGCTGTAACCTCACTAATAAACAGGAAAATGCAAATTCTTCCAGCCATGGCACAGAACCTTTGGTAGTTGTAAAGATGTATGGCTCACTTAATTGGGAATATGTAAGTGATTCTTTATGGAATTACAGTTCTAATTCTCTCTAATAACCAGAAAATTGAAGTTGCTTGGTCACAAAACAGTTCTGTCTTCTGGTAGTCACTGGTAACTTCTTCCCTCTTTCTTTTCAGTATAGAATATATTTAACTTTCTGCATTCATTGCATTTAAAGTTAATATGTAAATCATTTTGTCCTTTGAGCCTGTATTTTATGGGCTACACCTTTCCAGCATCCCCAGGTGAGCAAGACATTGCTATTTGGTTTCAGGCAGTTGAGCAAGTAAGAAATAAAAACACCTGTTGTCTCACAGCCTGATCCCAAACTTTTCATCAGTAGCTTCTTGCTTCATGAGCTGAGCTGTCAGCCTTTCCCTTCCTGGTATTAGTAACTCTCTTTAAATTAAGATGGTGTCAATTAGCAAGAGCTACAGGAAACTGGCCAACTGAAAGGGTTGGTGGTAGGGATTATTATTAGGGTGCTGATGGGATGTTCTTGGTGGAGTTATTGATCCAGAACCAGCCAGAGGTTTCAGTAAAGCAGTGGACTCAGAGCCATGGAGAAGTTATAAAACCTCCTGCCAGTCACAGTGAGAAGAGTTATTCATGCTTTAAGAAGGGACTATATGTTGCCATAATGTTAATGGAAAACACTGCATTTCAAGCTGCATTTGCAAGGAAACTGAGTGATAAAACCACAAGGTTGGAAGTTACTAGATATTGACAGTGTTTTGCTTGAGCCTGTTTTGTTTTCTTGTAATAGTGAGTAAAGGGGATCCCTGTGCAACTGCAGGTCTCTTTAGGGCTCGTGGATCATTTGCTTTGATTCTTTGGCTTGAGTTTATCTATTTTGGAGGTCTTGATAACTAAGCTTCAATTTGATTTTACTGTTTTAGGTTTTCAGGAAACAAACCAAGGAATTTAGGCAATAATACAAAGCTTATAGAATGGTTACCACAAAACGACCTCCTCGGTGAGTATCTATTTCGATCATACGTCGCTTATTCTCACTTGAATTCAGGTTGCTCTTTCAATAATATTATACTGAATTAGCAATCATTGTAAATTTAGGATAATTTCTGAAGTAGAAGTCATAGAACAAGAATATAAAATTCATCAGAGTTTCAAGATGATGAAATCAAACACCTTTCTGATGTTAATTATCTTTCCCTGGTACTAACTCCTGTTTTTTCCTTAAATCAGTTGCATGGAGGAGGTCATAATTGTTCCAAAGACTATCAATAAATGGGAAATTTTTTTGACAAGTGTCTTGTATACTACAGGAGCTATACAGTTTGAGGAAAAAGTTATAGTTAGACAAATAAGTGATGAATTGATGACTGTAACTGATAATTTCTTTGTTATGAAAAAGCATGGTGTGGTGTTTGCTGTTCTCTTCATGGAAGAGTCATGAAGCTGAACATGCAAAATTTGTTCACGTTGTATTAAAACTACTGTACATGCTGCTGTCTAGATACACATTTATTTTTCTCCAAAGAAAGCTCTAACAGAGCTTGGGTTGACAATAAACTTTTTTGTTTAACCTGAGGTAATCCGGGTTCTTGGGTGCAGAAATGAAACTTGTTAGTTGTCCACCTTTTGGGAAAGGCTGCGTTAGAGCCTACGTATTTTACTTTGTTCCCCTTCCTTCCCTGTGGAAGGGCCCACAGGATATTTCTGCCTGTCTCTGGACAACCTGGGTGTTTGTGTTTGCAAAACAGCTCCGGTGCTACCACGGGGGCTGCCTGTGCCTCTGCTTGCCACGTGGCAAATGGCTCTTAAAGCAGGTGGATGAGTTTTGGCTAGCAAATGGCTGTGAGGCAGTCTCATTTTTTCCATTGCATAAGGCAGCTATCGTTACTGTCAGATCTTGCTGGCCTGAAGAAAGGCGTGTGAAGCTTTAGAGAGAACGTAACCTCAGGTGTCCTGTCATTAAATAGCTTGTATTTCACATGAATAATGAGGAAAAACTGCTCTCTCCCTGGCTCATTTGTACTGTGAAACTGGTTGGAGTCACCGCCTGCAGCTACTCGGGAGCAAGCGATGGATATTAATGACTCCATTAATAATTTTACACAACTTGGATGCATGAGAATTTTCTTTGCATTGGCTGTTCCCTCTCAGTGTCTAAGGAAATCGCCTAATGCAGGCAAAATTTCAGCAGAGTGGGTGTAAGGAGGAGAACTTCAGAACAAACTGCACTCACTTTTGTCTTTCTCAGTTGTAGCCGTAAAAATATGGGGACAAAGGTGTTGTACCCAGTTGCTTCAATAACTCTACATTAAAGAAATGTGAATTTTTTTATTTTTTTTTTTTTAATCTTCATGCCTCTTCTCTTTTCAGGTCACTCTAACATTAAAGCTTTTCTTAGTCACGGAGGTTTGAACAGCATTTTTGAAACCATGTACCATGGAGTCCCAGTGGTGGGGATTCCCCTTTTTGGAGACCATTATGATACTATGACTCGTGTGCAGGCCAAAGGCATGGGAATATTGTTGAACTGGAAGACTCTCACCGAGAACGAATTGTATGAAGCCCTAGTAAAAGTTATTAATGATCCCAGGTATGGCATAAATGATTACTTCTTGCTTTTATATTATTTTTATGAGATAAATATGCATATTTGCACATCCCTTTGTGCAAGGGAAGAAAGTGCATGTTGGGATTCATTTGTATGCACAGTTGGGGCAAGTCTTTGGGTGGTTATCCCATTTCAGAAAGTTACTCAAAGTTACTCAAAGGCTTCTGGGTAGGTGCTAGGCTTTTTGCTCAGCGTACCAAAACTCAGCTGTCTCATTTGCTTTTTGTGACAGTTGCCACCTGAAGGGCAGAAAGGTTATAGAAACAAACCTGTCCTGACTTATTCCTGCTTGCAAACCAGTTTCTCTTTTTGTGTGTCTTGCCTGTTGTGTGTCTAAGGAGCCTGGAGCAGAGTATATGTGTCTGGATTGCTAAAAGTATGGATGTATTCAAAAAGAGTAATTCTTTTCTAAAGTCCCATAATTTGATTTAAAACCTGAACATAAAAACTACTGTCCTGTTCTGACCAATAATACCTCCCTTCGGGTCAGGAAAATAATTCTTGTTGCAGGGACAGTATTCTAAAAAAATTATTTTTTTTTTAGTAACTGGAGTGTGATGACTCCAGTTCTTTGTAAATTTTATTGTTGTTGTTACTCAGGTGGAATAAGTAAAAGCCCAGGAAGTGGGTTTCATGGTTGTTTTGGTGGTGTTTTTTTTTTTTTTAGCTTCAGGAAACAAATTTTCTCGGGATATTAAAGTGTGAGGAGAGGCAATTTCCGAGTTTATCCTGAATCTCTTTTAACCATCTGTGATATCCAGACCATCTCCAGATGAAAAATGTTGACCACCATTACCTGGTGGTTTATTCTCTTGGTCTAACTGTAGTTTTGGGGGAAGGGTGCTGAGAATGCTTCTTGCTTTCACGGGACCCAAATCTTTTAGCCTTGGGAAAGGAGGAACCCGTAAGGGGTGAGCAGCAGAACCGCAGCGACGAGGAATGTGGCTGAAGAGAGAGTGATAACATCAGTTGCATCACTTTCCCTTGTGCAATTACCCATAGTAATTAGCAAGTCCTGCATAAATAACCCCTTGACCCTGCAGCATCGGAGAGGGGGAGAGAAGGAATCGGCTGCTGGGGGGTCTTGGCTTTGAGAAAAATGAGAACTTTTAGCCTGAGCTCTGCACCAAAGCGGAAATAGTCTGTTGCAGAGTCAAAAATGGGTATTTTTTACTTTGTTGTGTGTTTCTCTAGTAATTCAGTTGCACAATACCCTAAAGGAGTGGTGTGTCAGGGTACGTGGCTGCTTTACAGCAGGAAGGGCAGCCACGTCTCCCTCAGTAGGATTCTCTGTGGGTTGGGTAAGATTGGCCTCTGGCAGTGGGTCAGCTCGACTGCTTCGTTGCTTTGCTGGAGGGTGGATTTCTGCCTTGAGTCACACTTGGGTCTGCTTTTGGAGTCAAATTTTGTCCGTGAGCTGTAAGGTCTGATGTAAAGACAGATTGTCTGCCCTTTCCAGCAGTCATACGCTGTTTGATCTGAAGAGGCTTCAGTATATTTATATTTACAGGCCTGGCATTGCTCGGAGTGCTGATGGTGATTTTTTTTTTTTGCTTTTTTTTCCCTTCTTTTCTTCCCTGCAGCTACCGGCAGCGTGCCCAGAGGCTGTCTGAGATTCACAAAGACCAGCCTGGTCATCCCGTTAACCGGACTGTCTATTGGATTAATTACATCCTCCGTCACAACGGAGCCCAACATCTACGTGCCGCTGTTTACAGCATCTCTTTTTATCAGTATTTCTTACTGGATATTGCCTTTGTTGTACTAGTAGGTGCTGCCTTACTTTACTATGTTTTGGCCAGGATAACAAAATTTATCCGCCAACAAAGCAAACATCTTTGGTCCAACGATGACCACAGCGCTGTCAATGGACACTACCAGAACGGGATACCAAATGGCAAGTATAGAAGAAACGGCCACATTAAGCATGAAAAAAAGGTGAAATGAGCCAACCACCCCCCTGTAAAGTAGTAATGAATCAGATCAGTAATCGAATTTTATCTCTGTAACTTAGTCTAACAACTACTTAAAACCTCAATAAGCAGTTCTAACACTCCCCTTCGGTATGTAATATTATGTGACAAAATTCTACAGAACTAAGAAAAGTCTTTAAAAAAGAAAAAAAAAAAAAGCAAGCACAACCTAAAATGGAAAATATTTTATTCTTAATACTGATGCAGAGAGGTTATTTTGGCACTGAAGTTTTTAGAAGCCTTAATTCTCTAAAGTTATTCAATGACCGTATTTATGAATTTTCAGTTTTTTAAAGCTAAATGTGTGTGTCCCAAACGAGGAGAGTTTTCTTTTTATCTGCAGAGGTTTTTTCCTTTTATTTTTTTATTATTTTAATATATCCAACTTTTAGCTGAGGGAACTTTAGTGCTAGTTCTGTGTTTCCTTTGTTGAAGGTTCACCGTGTTTTGTAAGAAATGCTGTTTAAAAAGAATATAATTTTTTCCCAGTCTTTATGCAAGAAATAGCAAGTTGTGGACTGAGAACACAGATATTAAAAAATATTATCTTAAGCACTGAAGAAAAATGGCAAAAATATATACTCGTTTTACTGATAAGCTGCATGATTCTTCTGCTCACTACCAGTACTTTGGAGAAAAGGGTATTGAGCAAGTGTCTTAATTTTTAATTTAGACACAATTTTATTTGTTGCCTTTCTCTGCATATATAATTTACACCATGAAAAATATTAGGGACTTCTATTTCAGTTTAAAATATGGCTGTGTGGGAAGTAGATTTGCATAATTAAGAAAAATAAATTAAACGAACAACAACAACAACAACAAAAAAAGAAAATCTAGCCCTGTGCTTAATGCAGAAGGTTTTGTAATGGCCCAGAGCTGTGCAGAATCAAACCACTATTTGGGGTTTGCTTAAAATCCAAACAACCAAACCCCTCACCACCGCCCCAAGGTTGAATGTCTTTCCTATTAATTCTCATTATTATTAAGTTCTTTCTAAATCGCAGTGTTGTAGATGTTCTCTTTCAACGGTTGTATCTGGAAAAAAAAAAATAATAGTAATATTACCTTCTCTTAGTCTGGGCCACGCAATCCATGTTTCACATAGTTGCCAATATGAATTCTTGGATATGGGAGGGGAGGCTGCTCCTCACGTGGGGGGCCCAGCCTTCCTTCCCAGGTCTGATGGGAGGTGTGGGGTGAAGCCTGGCCCACCCGGGTGGGAGCTCTGCAGAGGTGGTCGTCACCCCCTTCCCCTGCTGTTTGTCCCTCCCTGCAACAATCTCTTTCAATCACTGTCACCGACGTGGGACGCTGGTGGTGTGCACCGAGAGGGGAGGGGAGGGGGGGGTGAAAAAAAAAAAATCACAACCGCCCCGTGGAAACGGAGTTGGCAACTCTGAGTTTATTTCCATGTCATTCTGTTTACTTGGAATTTGCACTACACGTGTTGTGAGTGTCTGCTTTATTTATTTGTAGTTTGAAATCCCATGCCTGCAAGAGAAAGGGAAGCCAAGCCAGTTTACCTTGTGTTGTTCACTAACAGGGGAAAGAGTTGGGACGGTAGCGGGGCGCTGAGATCATCTTCATACACAGTGATGCACTGTTTCACCATCATTCCATCAGGAGCCTCTATCCTATAGCAATAAATAACAGTACGGATATGTTTCTAATATACAGTACAGCTACTTTGTACTGCTTTCTCAATACTTGAAGAAAATGGTATTATAAATAAGCCTATTAGCTCTACCTTTTTACAATCTTGCAGTTTGTGGCGACTAAAGGAGCACACGGAGGCGATGAACGGTGGGATGGTAATAAGACTATAAGAGTGTATGAATGACTTGGTTTAAATGGTTTTTTTTTTTTTTTTGGCATTGAAGAAGGTACAAAAGCACTGACCGGATGATTAAGCATAATTTAATCTCCACTGTGATAAAACTTAAGCAATAAACATGGATTTAATAGAGAAATTCTGTTGTTGGAAGTATATTTTTGTTCAAATTGAATGCTGTTTCTTTTAAATTACCCAGTGTGGATGCTTACTAGGATAAACAAATACTTTCTTCTTAGTATGTACAGTGATGCATGATATATATTTGAGATGAAAAATTACTACATTTTGTGAATGTAGATCTATTTCCTGTAGGAGCGTTGAATCAACTGGAAGACTGAATGCTTAAGCAGATTTCTTTTTTAAGGCAGTTTAAATTTTTTAAAGTTCACGTGAACATTCCTGGGAAAGTGTGGGTTTTTTTCTGTATGTGTTAAGTTACAGCTGTTTCTTAGAAAGCAAAACTAAAAGTTTTTTCACAGTGATATTAGATGGTTGATTTCTGAATAGTCTCTGTAGATGCCAACAGGCTGCATTTCAGTTGTAAAAAGAGAAAGTTGCTGCATTATTAATTGTATCATCAAACTTCTAGATGGATCTGATCCACCTAATCTATAGAAACACCTCTTGTGTTCAGATGTATGTTCTTGTAAGTTCAAATATGATCTGATAGTGGAGTTGTGGGTTGTTTTTTATTTCAGCCCCCAGCAGTGATAGAGGAACCTGTATTAGATGAAGTGAGTAGATAATATGGTATGAGGGGGGTGTTTCCACAAAACATGCCCGACAGGGAGGAAGCAAAATTGCTGCAAAATTAACTCTTGCCATAGGTTTTGGTATTTTGCTTTCTGTTTCCCTTTGAATAGCTCAAAGATTCAAAAGAAAGCAGCCATAGAACAAGACAATTTAATTATCACCTGCAGAAAAAAAGTTCTGGAAATAGTTATCGAGTACCGAGAGTTTAAAGAAATCAATGAAAGTGCTCACAGTTTTTCCTTACTCCCCAGGTCACTTGGAAAAAAAATGTAATAATTTTTGACATAAAGATATTGTACTTTTTCTGCAGGGAGATCCCATAACTTTTTTTCTTTGTGATGTGTTTCTATTTTGGGGGCTGAGGGGAGCGAGTGTTTAAAAATGGTTATAACAAATCCAATGCTATAGAAGAATTGCCTGTATTGTTTTAGCTTGTGTATTGGGATAAACACTGCGTGTGCCTGCCAAATGTGGAGCTGTAGTACTGTCAGATACTTTCATTTGTGGTTCCCAAGAACAGCAATATCCTCTGATTTCCAAGAAAGAAGGCAACGCCTCTACTGAGAAGGTTCAATTACATAAATGTGAGAGAGGAGTCTTTACATAAATATGGAATCTTTGAAGTTGTTGCTGCTCTTTGTATTCAAGGTCAAAGTGTGTAACAGAAAAAAAGTGAAAGCTACCTTGTTAACCAGTTCACCAGTAGGATGAAGGATCTTGTGAGGGCAAGAGAGGAGGAAAAGGAGGAATTTTCCTCAGAGAAATTTCCTGTTTACCTTCTCTGAATTGTTTTATTACAGAGCTGTCAAGAAAACCAAATAATACAGGCCTGACTCCAGACTGCATACCCAATCGTGACGCCAAGTCTGAGGTTTTAATCACCTGTTTGATCAGTACCATTTGTTCATGTATTGAGGAGAAGGTTTCAAAAGAAACTGAATTAATCTTCTGAGGCAGCCACTGTTTGGTAAATACCACAGACCAGTTCAAGCTTATTTATTCTACTGAAAATAATACCTTCCAGTGGTATAAAACTGGTTTATTTAGGGCCATTGGTGTGTTTTGCTCTTTCAAGCAAAAACCAACCGATGCTAAATTTTATTTTACTGTAAAATAGCAAAAACTGGAGCATGTCATGCCTTTCTGTCTTAGTCTCCTCCATTTTTCTGTATTGAAACAAAAATTGGTTAGAAAGGATTGTATTTAATATATATTGAGGGGATGGAAGCTTTAGCAATAGATAAATCTCAGTATTTGCTGGAAGTTACTCTTGTTTTCATGTTCCTTGTGGTGAAGAGGATACATAAGGTTTATGTTATCTAGGTATTATGTAGGAGTTAGAAGAATGGAGAGAGGAGGAATACCAAAACTTCCTTGGGATGTCACTGTGATCCAATTCAGGGATTGTTCCTTAGCAGAACAGTGCTTTGCATTTCTGCATGAATTGAGGAAATCTGGATTGAAGGATGGCGTGATAAAAGTGTGTCAAATGGGTGTTTGAACCACAAACAGCGGCCTTCAACGAGATGAGAAATCCTGTTTTGAGAGTGCTGGTCTGTGGAAAAAATGCAGACAAAAGCATCAACTTATGAACAGAGTGTAATTGCACTGCACGGAGCATTAATGAGCTTATTAGGGTTAGTATGATTATATGTTAATGAATTAATTGTCTTGGTGTAAGAACTGAGGATGGTGAGGAGCTAGAAACAACATAGACTAACTTTCTGCAGATGGACGTGAAGATTTTTGTAATGCTCAGCTGGTGATATTTTTAAACCAGATGTTTTTCACATCTGACCAGGTGTTTTGGGCCTTTTTTCTCTCTAACACCTGGTTTATGATGCCACAGTCGACCTGTCATGAAATGAGTCTTTGTGTAGCGTCTTCATCTCGCTCTTAAGATTTGATGCTTTCATTGAAGATGTCCTGGTGTCTGAGCCTGCCACCTAAATGTCACCTTAAATCTTCTGCTTCACCTCCAACTCAAAATCTCATTGTATGGGAAATGGTCAACAGTCATCAGTCCCAAGTGTTGACTAACAAACCCCTCACTCCTTCCCAGTACTACCCCATCTCATAATATTGCAGAAACAATTAAAAAAAACCCTTCTTATCAAAGTTCTGCCATCTTCAGGGCATTTCTCCTCATTGCCTTTGGAGATGCTTCACTGATACGGTGGTTGATAGAGAAGAAAGAATTTTGGATGCTGATCTCCCGGGTGGTTTTTGCGTAAGGGTACTGACACCAATTAACACGTGCAGATGCTTGATCACCTCATAGGGTGGTGAAATATACAGACTTTTTCAAAGTTCAATGTGGAAAGAGGCACTGAATTCCTCTGGCAGCTTCGCAAGAAGAAAATGTCCTCATTCAAAAACTTGTTGACTTTTGGAAACGAAGCATCAGATACGAGATAATCTCAAATACAGGCTTTGAATAAATTCCCTTCTTCGGCTCCTGTGAGTTTTAGAGCAAGGAAAAGATTTTTCAGCTCCGGGAGACACCCGTTGAGAAAAGTCTTTCTATAAAGACAGCAAATATATCTAGAAAAACTAGAGCCCTACAAGGAATTAAAGCATTTGCCTGTATTTATAAGAGGTTCTTCTCTGTTGTGACCTGCTTTTCTAATCTTAACCTTTATGCCTCTCTTTTTATTTATTTCTGTCTTCCCTTTTTAGTGCAGCAACCGTTCTCACTAGAGTTCCGCTGTGTGCAGTTTTTGTGTGTGTCAGGTGGTGGTTTGTCTCTTTGCTGAAGCCCCATGGTGTTTTCCTGTCCTGGAGATCGCTCTTGGTGGTACCCCAACTATGCCAGAAGGTGTCCCAATAGCTCCATCCCAGTTCTGCTTGTATGGAGCTACCTTGGGTAGCTCCTATGTACACTTATGTCCTACCTGGGCTCTGTTGGCTTTCTGTGGAGGGGAACTGTCACCCCAGGAACATTTCCAAGCTCAGACCGAAGACTAATTTTGGTCAGTTTCATTGCATATAACACCTTTCCAGGCCACAAGCCTCACCTGTAATCTCCCTGATGAAAGAAATGTTTATTTTACTTTTCCTTTCTGTTTTTGGCTCTTCAGCTTCTGTCTGACGGTCCAGAAGAAGGTGCAATTTCGGGTCTTTTGGTGATGCTAAAAAAAGTATAACAGCAAGGAGAAAAGGCATGAATTAAAAATTTGCATTGCTTCACTGGATAAAGAAATAAATGTTATGTTGCTTTTTTTTTCTTTTTAAGATAAAATCATGTGGATTTTATAGTGTGATTGATAGCAGGGTACAGCAAAGGCAACAAATTTTTCTTTCCTGGATTCTGTCACTCGTTACTTAAGTGGAGGAGCTTTTTAAGTTCTTGAAGGTCTCCTTGCTGGTGGCCACTTCTTCTTCCATGACCTGCAGCTTGCTGCCTCCCTATTTCCGTGCACACCTTTTTTTTTTGTGGAGCTGCACTGTAAACAAAACTGGTGAGAAGATCCAGGTTAAAAATCCTGCAGAAATAAAATAAAATCTAGGTTATTCCCTGCTTTTTTTTTTTTTTTTGTTCCTTTCAGAGCTGCCTTAGAAGAAGTGGATGGAGCACTGAAGAAAGCCATGGGTAAGGAATGGGGTGTAATGAGGGGCAGGGACTATATGACTCTGCTTTTTCTTAAAAGGCAAATGAATCCACACCTCTGTAGTGCTTGGGATACCTGAAAGACTCATCATCTTCCTCAACTTTTTTTCCTTCAATTTTTTTTTTTTGGTAAGTATGTATTTGGACATTGAGCACGTCAAGTCAACAACTGGGAACATTCCAGCCCCTCCACAGGATCACCAACAGGATTGTGGTGGAAAGTTTTAAAGTGTGTGAAGAAAAAAAAAAAAACCTTTAGTAAAGAAGATTGAAGTAACGTTATGGGTAAGGTGACTTTTAAGTCACACACAAATTGTTGTGACTGAATAGATTGTATCAAAGCAGCTTCCTTTTGGACAGGTTATTCCCAGACCTGGGACCAACTTCCTTGCCACTAGCTTTGATCATTATCTGGTCCTCAGAAGATACCCCATGCTTGGCTTACAGGGTCCTGAGAAAATTTGAAGAGTCTCTGCAATTGAGAGATCAAGTCTCCTCTTCTTCCCCTGCATGCTGGGGTCCTTCAGATGAGGAAGGGCCACAGGCAGCTCCTGCTGGTAGCCCTTGGGATCCCCTGGCCTCCTTCTGAGTGACTTCTCCAGTCACAACAAAGAAGTCAGGGCAATGACTTCTGCTTTTCTGGGTGCATTTTGGCAGAGCTGACAGCCCACTGGTGACCTCTGGGTAACTTGAGGGTGAGAAGCAGCTATTTTTGGTGCTGCTTTCCTGCTTGCCTTTTGTCAGAGTGCCCAGTCAGACCAGGATGACCATACATCAATGTTTTGCAGGTAGGTCAAGAGAGCACTTGTTTTTTTGAAACGTGTGATCAGCCTTCTTCTTGCCTTCTTCCATCTTGATGTTTTTCTCAGGGAAAGTGGAAGAATGGACAACTCAAGGCTGTTCCTGTGCTGGTATCATCATCATCAGCTACTTGAAAGTAGCCCCAGGGAGATGAGTTAGTCCCATGACATGGGGTTGTCCAGCAGCTTCTCCTCAGAAGTACTGCTCTCTCATCAGCCTGGAGACCAAAAGCCTCTCATGTGGGAAATGGACCCAGGGGTTCTAATCCAGAGGAGAGGATGATTCACCTTCACCCTGATCATGGTTCACCATCTCTGCTTACCCATCAGGAAATGTATTTGGGTGGATGTAGGCTGTATTAACTGGCTGTTCTGGAGGCTATTTTGAAGGGGCTTCAGAGCTGAGAGAGCTGGGATTAGGGGATGGTGGTGGCAGGAGGAGCTGAGGTTCCCTAGCAAGTGTGTCCTCTCAGGAGCAAGAGGAAGGCAGAGGCTTACTGCTGGATCTTCTGGAGGGAAATCCATCTCTCTCCTTGAGGTAGAGACCCAAACAATTTCACCAAATCTGTTCTTACAGACAGCTTCTGGGCAGTCCTGCTTTCCTGCATGTGGGAGGAAAGGACTATGCCGTTGGGAAAGTTTGACACTTCTAGTTGTGTAATAAAAGCCAATGCGTGTCCAGCTGCGTGGCTTCCCATGTGGAGGGCACACCTTCATCTATGTGCAATGCTGCTCTTGCTGTAAGAGAGAAAGCAAGAGGTAATTCTTGAGGTGTGAGGGTAGAAGAGCAAGCATGAGGCCTTCTCCTCCTCCTCTCTGTTGTTCTACCATACGGTGTGAGGAGCATGTTAAAGCCTGCATGCTGTCCCACCATGTCACGAGGTGTCTCTACTCCATCTACCTCATGGTCCCCCTGTGTCCTTGAACTCTTTTTCAGATCTTTTGTGAAATGTGTAAAAGCCTGTAACTGTAAACTATCAATTTCAACTATATTCTAGGCCTAGAATATAGCTCCGTGATCCTCATATAATGAAGGCCAGGTTGTAGGTCCACCTTTGGTGTTCATTGGAGATCTGGGTGTGAAGAGAGGTCTTTAAGCCTCCTTCCTGTCTGCATGGCTCAGAAATTTCTCAATACAGAACAATTAGTTCTCGGGGTGGGAGGTCTGCAAGAACACTGTGTGCAGACACTGCCAGGCCCAGGACCACAAACAGGTAGGTCGTGTGTTGGGTCAGAGAGATTCTTATCCATCTCCAGATACCGGTCATGCAAAGCAAACCAGTACACTTCTTACTTAAAAATTCCTTTGCGTGCCTGTTCAGTTGAGCTGAACACCAGTATTCCCACAAATACTGAACCCTTCCTGCCCTCTCCTCGCTGTCTGTGTTTGGGGTTTCCTCCTCTCTCCTGGGCCTCGCTCTGCAAGAAATCTGGAGACAGGAGGACATCCCAAGCAAAGTCCCTGCTTGATGTAGAGTTTGCCTCCACTTCCCCAGCACCAGTGCCATCCAATACCAACGTGGAGAAAAGCAGGCAAGGAGGGGGGGTTAGGCCTGTGGGAGGAGGGAGAAAGGGGCGCTGCTTAATGGAGATGCATGAGGTAAAATCTTCAGATTTTGCTGGAGTTACAGGAGGAGGGAGCCATCAGGAAATGAGCCGAGATCCTCAGTGGAGGTGGAAGAGGCTGTGAATAGAGGTGGAAGGGGCTGCGTGGTCCAGGGGCAATGGCTGGGGAATCACAGTATATAAGGTGTTTATGGGAGTTGAGGTTGCTGAAGTCCTCAAGCTCTTTCACAGAGATCAGATAGGCTGCAAAATAATTGCAGTTTCAAAGTTGAAGAGGTCCCTCCTGTTATGACATGGATAGTGGGATAGATTGCACCCTCAGCAGGTTTGCTGACAACACCAAGCTGTGTGGAGCAGTCGACACACTGGAGGGAAGGGATGCTGTTCAGAGGGACCTGGACAGGCTTGAGAGGTGGGCCCATGCACACTTCATGAAGTTCAACCAAGCCAAGTGTAAGGTCCTGCACCTGGAAGATGGCAATCCCAGGCACAAATAGAGGTTGGGCGGAGAACGGATTGAGAGCAGCCCTGAGGAGAAGGACTTGGGGGTGCTGGTGGGTGAGAAGCTCAACGTGAGCCAGCAATGTGCACTGACAGCCCAGAAACCCAACCGCATCCTGGGATGCATCAAAAGAAGCCTAGCCAGCAGGGCAAGGGAGGGGATTCTGCATCTCTACTGTGCTCTGATGGCACTCCACTTGAAGTACTGTGTCCATCTCTGGGGCCCCCAACATAAGAAGGATATGGACCTGTTGGAACATGTCCAGAGGAGGCCACAAAGATGATTAGGGGGCTGGAGCACTTCTCCTATGAAGACAGGCTGAGAGAGTTGTGATTGTTCAGCCTGGAGAAAAGAAGGCTCTGGGAAGACATTATTGCTCCTTCCAGTACCTAAAGGGGGCCTGCAGGAGAGACGGGGAGGGACTCTTGATCAGGGAGTAGAGTGATGGGACGAGGTGGAACGGCTTTAAACTGAGAGAGGGTAGATTTAGATTAGATATCAGGAAGAAATTCTTTATTGTGAGGGTGGTGAGACACTGGCACAGGTTGTCCAGAGAAGCTGCGGATGCCCCATCCCTGGAGGTGTCCAAAGCCTTCTGCGCGTGCAAGAGACTTTTAGGTGCACAAACATATCCTAAAGAATCAGCAGCAAAACATGCCACCCAAGGCTAGGGTTCTCAGGGGAGAGAGGGCAGCCACCTAGACCATAGCCAAGAACAGAGAAGAGATGGGACTCTCCATGCCTGCTCTAGACCCTCCACCAAATTGCTGCTCTGAGAACATAAGAAGGGGGAAAAAAAAAGGAAAATGATCACTCAATGCTTGAGGCATAAATAAAAGTTACATTTAAGCTGTTCTTATCTGCTGACTCACAACAGAGCTCCTATGAGTGTGAGCCTTGATCCCTGGCCTGTCACCGATGGGCTGTAAGAACAGGCAACTGATGGACCATTTTCCCTGGCAAAAACAGACTGCACAAGGTCACGCTGGGGCTTCTCCTGGGAGGCTTCCAGCAGCGGTTCACGAAGTCACTGAACTAGGAAATCTGCTGGTGTTTAGATCATTGCCAGGAGCAGAATACTGATGAGCGGCTCCTGGAGCCTGATGGCAGGCTCTCCCCACCGGTGGCGTCCCATCATGTCACATAAAGCCACAGAACTGGGTCCTTCTGATCTTCCCATGAGTCACATCTATCAGTTTTGCAGAAGCTACTTAGCACTTACACCCATTATTTTGAAATTGGAATCAGGCCCCTTTTGGGGGTCCAGCATTTCTCAGGTAGCAAACACTATTGTGCTGGACCAGCAGTGATTGAAACACTGCCCACGTGCAAGGCACCAGAAAATCTCACCCTTGGAGTGTGTCGTCTTTAAATGCTTAGAATTAAGTTTTTGCATACAGACTATTAATATTATTATTATTGTTGCTGTTGTTGTTGTTATTCCTTAAGCTCAAAGCTGATAAATATGACGTATAAAACATTGTCATGAAGTATAAAACATTGCAATGCCTGGGGTACTTGAAAGCTGCCAAAGAGAAAACCTAACTTTATTTTTTATGTATTAATTACATGTTGCCAGGTAGGAGGCTTTGCTCTTGCAGGACCACCTGCTAGTCTCATTATAAAATGTCTTGTACCGAGTCAAAAAATTGTGATATACTACCCAGTGACTCCATATTGGTGTATACAGAGAGCATTTATATAGATGGTGTCAGGATGTGGTGATCCTCATTCTGCTCTCATCACTCACCTCGGTGACAGGCCATGGTTAGCAGTGCATCAATATGACGATATTGCAATTTTAAACATATTCCATCCTCAGAAGTCCCCAAATTACCAGATGCCATTTCTGATGCCTGCAATGTGAGTGCCACGCAGCCTGCTTTGGTTGGCTGTACTCCTGTCTTCACCTTCTGGCTTCAGAAGACTTAGCTTATACACGTTATCTGCTACTAAAGGACCTCTTATGTCTTCCACTAGAGTTAGCCAAAACTGAAATGAGCGTTTACAACACTCCTCCTCTTCCTAAAATTGCCCAGTGAGAACTTCATGGCGTTTATGATCAAGCAGAAATTTAAGAGGGGCTCTGAAACAAAGTCACCTTCGCGGCACTTGGCAACAGAGTTTTATTACTGTTTCAATCCCAATGGCTGTCGAGATAAAAGGAGGAGTCCTTTCAAATCATACAATGGATGTACTTTAATAAGTGGTCAACAAAATTGCCATGAGCAAAGAACTCCTGTTGTTCTTTGTTTTCCTTTCCTCTGCAATCAAATTATTAGCTTTTCATCCCTTGCAACTCCTCATATTAATTCTCATCTGCAGCAATGGTGCCCACAGAAGAAACACAAAAGCATTGTGGAAATGCCACCACTCCCTCATCCCCCGCTGCCACATCTGCCATGAGGTGATTGTCTTCTGTCCTCGAGACTCCACGAGAATTTCTTTTCCCCCAACACTTCACGGGGAAAAAAGTTCTCAACAGACACATTTTCTCTTGAGGGTCACTAGGTCTTCAACAGGAGCAGTTTGACTTTGGTCATACATTTTCAAACTGATTTTCTTCCATGCAGTCAGCCATGTAGGTTTTATCTCCATTTTCCAAGGCACTTAGGTTTTTAAGGACATACTTAGCTTAAAGCAAGAGAATGTGTGACAATTGAATATTCCTGACCTTACATTTTGGGCAGACAGGTAAGTCTACATGAATCGTGATCTCTTATGGAAAATAAAGATGATTTTCTGAAAAAGAATTGTGGTTTGCACGTTTATTTTCCTTGTAATTCATTCTCCCTCTTCCTTTATATATCTTTGTAATACAAAATTACAACGTCTGGCATTCTCCTCTGAGAAAAATGTCATGACCTGTTTTCTTAGCATCATCTGAAATCTTCCACTCCCAGAAATGAAAAATAAAGCCCCTCTTAGGCTTCTTATTAAGAGAAAAAAAAAAGAAATGTGCTGACAGTTTAGCAGTACATGTGAATTCTAAGAGCTATAGCGTGCAGACAGGCACGGAGAGATTTATAGCTGGAACAGAACCGTCCACGCAGCCCTGGGGGTCCCTTTTTCGATCCCGATCCCAACACCATCTGCCTTTGCCATTGCTCAGGAGAACAGCTTAGCATCAGCTGCAGCCATCAATATTCTGCCACCTCATAAAACACTTCCTCAAAAAAAAAGAGGCTTCTGAATTTCTAGCTGGGCTTCTCTTGTTTGGGGGATTTTATAACCCTGATCTAAGTTATTCACAGCTTCTTTTTTTACCCCAAAGTCTCCACCAATAGATCTAACCACAGGAAAGTACTGTAGACATTTCACAGTAACACTTCAGCAGGGTAAGAAAGTTACAACTAACTTATGTTCCAGCAAAACAACAACTAAAACACAAAACCTAAACTCTTGAGGAGGAGCAAAGCTCCCTCGTGATGGACAACAGCCAGATGTTACTATTTAGAGGAGATAGTAGAAGACCTTCGCATCCATGAAGCATAGCATGGATGGAAATATTATGAAAGATGGGTAAATTGTTTCCTGGATAAAACTAATTACCTCAGCTATGGTAAATAGATCTATTATCGTCACTTCCACTGACAAATGGATTGTTTTTTACCTATTTTGTCACGCCCAGCTTGACAAACAACCCTTTCCTTCAGCGGCAAATCTTCCCCACAGCATCGGACTGGGATATTCTTAGGTAAACCAGTTACCCTTTAATCAAACTGGCTTTAAAGCCTCTTGAAAATCACTGATTGATGTCAGTGGGGAGAGGCTGAGCTTGCCTGTTCCCACCTGTTTGGGTTGATGACCAGTTGATCTACTGCAGCAATTAGTGGCCATTAGCAGAAAGAGGCTTGTAAGGGGCTGGGGCAAGGTGTTGTGTCCCACCCCCCCAAGTCCAACAGGCACTGGGAGAGACATAAGGGGTGATCAGTTGGAAGCTGATGCCAAACCTCCTCTTCCCTCCCAGCATCCCCCCCAGCCTCCTGACACCCTCGCCTGAGGCTCTGCTGACTTTGGTGAATGCTAATTGCATCCTATCAGGCCCCCGGATGATCATCTTTCAATGTAATTTGCAGACAGGCCAATATTTAAATTATTTTGGGAACTATAATACTTTGTTCTGTAAATGTTTACCCGCTAAATATCAGATGTGTTAGTTTCCCAGTGTATCTGCATATGAATGAAAGGGAAATAGATACGGTCTCTGGTATACAGATGCACACAAAATTGCAAAAGCTTTGAATCCAGACACTTGGAAGACATTATGTCATTTCTCTGATTTATCTTGTGTTGTTCTAGCTGCAGAAAATAAAACCTTAAATAACTTCATAATTTTTGATGTCCAGCTTTTATGAATTCCAAGGAACATTTGCGGGAACATTTCCCACTCAGCTTCTAATTTGATGGAGGTTATTTGAAACACATTGAATATTTTTTCTCTATATAGATAAAACAGCCCCCCCAGCAGGATGTGAAAATAAATAGCAAGTCAAGAAGCCAAACATGAAAACTTCAGGCACCAGTTAAAGATGAAGACATGGTTTATGCATGCTACAATTTTCTCTGAAGAATGAAGACTTCTGCAACAGATGTAAGTGCATGAGAAATATAAAAGCAAGTTATTATTTTATGTAAGGCGTTTTAGTGATGGCACTGATAAAATTGCTCTCCCAAGAGAAAGTTGTCTTACACTGAGGCACGTAGGTGGTGGCAGTGCAGGCTGGGTGATCAGATGAGACCCCCAATCCTTGTTTGACCTCCTCCGTTTGTTTAAGATACGAACTTGAACTTCTTTTGGAGAAGAAGCACGCTGTCCTTTGCCTCCATGGCTCCCAGAGCTTTTGCTTTTTGTCTTTATTAGGATGATTCATAGCAAGGGATGAAGTGGAACTAAACTGAGGCTATCTGCAGGGTAACTGAAGGCTTTACAGAGCCATGAAATCCCAAGGGGAGCTGCACCAGGCGATTTAAAATGCTCTGTTCCTTCACTACGTTTATAGAGGAAAATCCCTGCAGGTACAAAACCGGTGGCCTTGCCAGGTCCCAGCCATCCTGAGAGGGTTGCGTGAGCTTCAGGCGGAACAAAGCAGGAGAGTCCCCTGAGCAGACAAAGCGCCGCTCGTTTTTAGTCATTAGCACAGAGGTAATTTCAATCCTATTATCTCAAAAAAGAGAGGGCTTCTCCAGTGTCCATGGGAAAAGAAGCCCCGCTCTAAAGGAGAAGGCCGGGCTTGGCGCAAGCACCTCCCTAGGCCTGAACTGGGCGAATCGGGCTCTCGGCAAACCATTCCTTTATCTTATTCAGGGTTGAGGGGGTTTTTGCTGTGCATGACTAATTCGTGAAAGAGTTTCATTCCCAAATTACTCGAGGACAAGGGGATTTGCTTCCCTGAGCACGTCTGCAGCCGGCAAGGTTTCTGCAGAGACCCAGGGGGGTTGCTGGCTGTCTCCGCTCGCCCCGCACCATCGCTCCCCCAGACTCAAAGATTGACACCGCTCCTCAGTGACTCAAAGATTGACAGGACAAACTAATGTAACTTCGTATGGACAGGGAGAATTTAAACACAATATAGCTACTGGGGTAAGTTATTATGAAGTCCCCCATCAGGAGAATGTGCTTCAGACAATGAGTAAACAAGGTTATTCCTTCTTTCCACCAGCAAGGTTAGGCAATTTGGTCAAAACGTGTGGTTTCAGGCATATTTTCTCTAGCGCCAACCTAAGTATTATCCTCCTTTTTGATTGCATTCAAATGTAAAGATTGATTCTGATTTAATCTTCATGGCACACAGGCAAGGTAAAGGGGAAAAAGAGCAACCTAAGTTAAGCTCTTATTATTGCTAGATTTGAATATGTTCTTTATGTATTTAGTGAGCGATGAAGGAATTTAACAGAAATTTTTGCATCTGCTACACTGGGAAACAACAGCAACTAATTTTGCAAATATTTATACATTTTATTTTGCGATTACTATGCATTTTGTAATTATTTGTAAACTGGTAATTTCTGTAAATATTTATTTGCAGAGATACTGATTTGGCTATCCATTGTGGGGCAGGAGGGGGAGGAAATGCTACTTTTCTCCATTTGTGCAGCCACTCTTAAAAAAGATAATGGTGTCTCTTTCAGGGCTAGGATAACTGAGGCAGCTGTTTCTCCTGGTTTTGTGAGGCATCTGAGCCCCAGGTCTGGTCAGGCCATGTCCCATATCCTCAGTGTAAACGAGACAGCACCCTGCAGTTGGCAAGTTCATGGTTTCATCACTGTTCCCACTTCTCTCAGAGACATGGAAGAAGGGAAAAAGCTAACATTTGCTTTTTGGAGACATTCATTCTCTTCGGGTAGCTCCAAGACAGACGTCAAGAATTTAGATGGCGAGCTGGTGGTGAGTGCCCTTAGCTAGTTCAAATGGAAGACCCCTGGTCAATGAGCATGGACACATTTGTAAGCAAAGGAATATTTGTTTAAGGTATCACCAAGGATTGACTCCAGGAGACAGAGTAGCCCTGTGGGTGCTTGGTGTTCACTGAGCACTTCTGCAGGTAAAAGGCAGGCTTTTGGCCATGGTAGGGGAGTTTTGCCATTAGGGCAAGTCTTGCTTCCACCTCCCAGTTTATTGCAGCAGAATAATTTGACAGGGTTTCATTATACCACCCGTGGGGCTCTTGACAAGTGAACGTACCATAAAGTGAAAACAGTGGGAAGTGTCCTGCAGACTGCATCCCTCGTTCATTTAGCATTTTTCATCTCCCTGGCATGCTGCTTGGAGGTAGCCCTTTGCAATAAGGAAGGCTGTCCTCTTTCTGTCACCGTTCTGTCAGCTGCCTCTGGGGAATCAAGAATCAGATGAGAAGTACAGCTTTCACGAGCCAGGATTGGCATTGCCCTCCTCCTGTCTAACAGCAAATCCCCCAGATCTTCCATGTGGGTTCATTATCCATATCAGAAGCATCTCTGCTTTGCAGGCAATGATTCTGGGGAGTGGGACGGAGGCAATGACACTCCAGAAGATGGTGGCAGGCTGGGGAATGAACCGTGAAGCGTGGGTCAATGCACTCTGCGTGTTTGTCCTCGTTTATATATGAGTTTCGACTCATGTTTTTGTACACTTAATTTCTCTGTGAATAAAGCCACTGACTGAACTCACTCACCAGATGTCATTGCCTCCTGTCAATCAACTGCTCCACAGTATAAATCCCAGCAGTGGCTACTTCGGAGAAAAAGAAATTAAGAACACATATAATTCTTAGTCTTAAGGAAGCTTTCACCAGCCCCACCATGCTTAAGCTTGCTCTTCACCACTACATTCAACTCCCTACTTATTTCTGTCCTATCTTCCCTCACCATTGGAACCCCAGGTGCCTACAAGGCTCACTGGCACACACACCTTTTGTGCTTTCCTTGTGTTTTCCTCTAAAACATAACTGAAGATGGAATCGTTCAGGAAGTACCACTGCAAGAGTGAAAAAAAAAAAAAAAAAAAAGAGTTTCTATTAATTTTATGACTGACTGAAAGCAAAAATATGCCATAGATGCCATCCAAACAATCCCTTTCCAGAATCTATCACCAAGAACTGGATTGACACCAACACAACTCTGGCGACCCTCACAAAGGAAAACATGCTGGGCATTTTCTCATTCCTGAACAGTTTAATACACTGGGCTGGCTGCACTGGCAGAGCTTCATTCTGTTGGGCCTTGACCCTATAAAACTGAACATTTAGACCCTATTCTAGGAAGAAGAAATGCAAATATGAGCTCAGGGATGTAAATATTCCTGACAAAGCATGGGACTGATAGTGCCAGGGAGGGCAAGCGTGTAGTGGATCAATACTACCTGCTTACAGAGGCTAAGTGACTTCTACTAAGGTTTTAAATGCACAGAAACCTGTGGTAGAGTTGTGAATGCATTTTCTAGACTCTTTTCTAACTGGTTATGTGCTTCATCATCCTTCACTGATGGTGAGTATGAAGGAAGAGATGGCAGGAGAGGAATTTGCACCTCTCTGTGTTTTTAATCTACCCCCGCTAAAAACACCAGGCAAACTGTCCCAAACAGATCGTGAGGCCACCAGATCCTGGGAACACACTCGTGTTGCACAGACAAGTCTTGCAGCGATTGTGGGATATGCTAAAGCATGAAGAAAACAGCTGCAAGATGTGAAATTCTGGTCATCTTGGGAGACGTGCCAAATTGCTCGGGCTTAGAGCTTCAGATTCATCCATCGTGAAGACCTTGTCTACAAGGTAGCTTCTGTATCAGATAAAAATCTATCTGATGACATTTTATTTTAGAGAGCGCCATCCATCCAGAGTAAATGAACCTTTTCTTTATCATCTATTTGGTCCAGGATGCGTCAGAACACTTTGTAAATGGGGATGTTATGGAGAACATCTTCCATATCAAAACTTTTGTATTCCCTCGTGTGCCTCGGCTGCAAATGCCACAGGGTCCCATTTCATGAGCAACATGAAATCTCTGGTTTACATTTAGATTTAGTTATATGTCAGCTGTCTTTCCGAGTACTCCTTTTGTAGGAGAAGAGTGATTGAAATTACTTCTGTAATTGAGGAGCGAGTGCAGCCTATTCTACTTCTTTGGTATAATCAGGAATTTGAGAAAATATTTTTCTCAAAGCCTTTGGCCAGTAAAATTATTTAAGCCGTCAAGATTTCAGTCGAGCAGTGTAAGAAAGGCTATTTTCCTAGCTTAAAGTAATGACCAAAAAAGCCTCTATGCATCACTGTTTATTATACAACTCATTTACTCTGAAATAATGCTAATACTAACCCCAAATTCAAAGCCTATGAAAGTCACATTTTCCTATATGAGGGAAGCAAATTTTGCTTGTCTGAAGCATCTGAGAAGGTACAATATAACTTTGGCAGGAACATATAGTGCCCAGGACAGTTTCTGTCCTCCCACATCTGCTCAGGTGACCCCCAGCCACCCTTCTGTCTCCTTTTTAGCACAACCCAAACAGACAGGGACCTCTTGCAGAGTCTCCAAAAAAAAAGGGCACAGAGAAGAAGAAAGCAGAGACAAGAGGATAATAAGTGTCAGGAGCAACGTTGAATGGCTTCCATTTGAAGAGACACAAAGCAAAGCAGAACC
>BJBW01001033.1:10862-22321 GCA_004320125.1 Scolopax mira | reverse complement strand
TTCTTTTCTTCTTTGGGATTTGCTCAGTTCTCATTTATGTCTCCCATAATATTCCTCAATTAGTGAATTAAACATCCATTTTATCAACAATAATGACATTTGAAAAATATCAGAAATTCTGACTTTGACTCTACATTTGTAATTTGTCCTGAGTGATCAAAGATGGTTCTATCCCGACTTTTGTGATTTCTAAATCATGTCTGAATTTTACAGTTATTTCCAGTGTCAGAGAGACACTGGAAGGTTCAGGTTTAACTTCTCCTTCCGGTAATTACCAGTTTTGTATTGGCTTTCATGAGAATGGTCTGTTGAGGCACACAATGAAATTAGCATGAAAAAACATCCAAAATAGGCTGCCTCTGGTCCTCCTTACTCTGCAGATCATTTTCTGTTTAGATGTCCTTCCCCTGAACAAAATCTGATCCTCTTTCTTTCGATTACTGTTTTAATAAGTTACACATGCAACAATCATCTTAAGACAGTTGTCTGGGTTTCAGTTGTTTTAACAGGACCTTACTGTTTTTAGAACTAAGAAGCTTCATGAACTTGTCAGTGTCAGCTTTTTAATTTGGTTTTCAATTATTTTTTAATTGTCTCACACTTAAAAACCTGTATTTTGATGAATTTATAATGCAAATTCTCTTTCTAAATTCCTGTAGTACTAGTAACGTAGAAGTATTAATCATAGTTTACTGCATAATCCCAGTATAAATTACACTTCTGGTTCTCCCTAAGTCCTTCCTGAAGTTCCAGTAGGTGTGGTGGTGATTTTTAAATTCCCATTTTGGCCTTTTAAACAAGGCAGTTGCAGAGTTTTGAACAACTATGAGCTGTTAATGCAGAAACTAAGCTGGGGGGTGTGTGTGAGTGTGTGTGTGTGTCAATCTATACAGTGTATTGACATCCCACAGGGTAAAAAAGCTTTTTATGTTGCATTGTAGTAAGGCCAATTTAATTTCAACTGATTGAAATTAAATATTGAATTGATGAAATGAAGTACTTTATGTCAAAGTGGAAACTTTGTCCTTCAGGAGAAGACAGATTATTGGCTCTCGGTGATTTTCATGTTGCTCCAACTAACAGATTTGGATCTCAAGAAGATTTCAGTGGAAGAAAAGGTATGTAAACATCGTACCATTCTGGAACTTTTCTAAATAAAGAATATACAAGAGCTGGGCATGCAAATGTAGCTTTGGAGTCATTTGGGTGTGACTCCGAAAGTTATAGTGGTGCTTCTTTCCGTTCTACTCCATAGAGTTTTCAGTTTTAAATCTCCCCCAAAAACCCTGCTCTCACTGTTAATGGTAACTTTCTATTGTAATAGAAACCTTACCCTCTTGTGCCTATTTTACTGTAATTTGTTTGTTGTATGTAGTATTTGGGCTCAAGCCATGCTAGAACTGTTAGGATTAATAGCTGCCAACCGGGCTTGGATTTCATGGAATAATCCTTTAAAAATCCTTCAAAATTGATCCTGAAATTAAAAAATTCATCACATTTATCACTCCTAGCTTTAGCTGCATAAACATCTTGTTTAATGCCAGGGTCTCTCTAACATAAGCACAGAGAAGGGACTTGTAATTTGAGAGACAGAGTGCAATTTAGCCCACCTTCCCAAAACCTTGATCTTACTCTTGGTCTTAAGTGGCAATCTGTTTTCTTTCCAATAAAATTTTGAATATATTAAAGAAATTTTTCCTTCTCTATGGGCTGTAAAAATAAGCCTGGATGACTAGTTTAGACCAACACTACACTGGTGAATGATAAAAATAATTTCAGCAAATCCTCACCTTATTTTAGGAAATCTACTCCTCATAAACTCTCTTGGCAAACTGAATTTGGGGGCAGCAGCTCTTGTGTTCAAGGAACACACAAAATGGATATACAAAAATCTTGTAGCTTTGATCAGAAATGTAATTTTGAAGTGAAATTCACAGTTGCCCAACTTGCCACACTTGGTTCTCATTGCCACTGGAATAGTCTTGGTAACATATGGCCTTAACTTCTTTTAGACTACCCTTAACCAGATGATGTGCACAAAAATGCACCTAATTGTGCTCCCAGCCACTAATTGAGACCAAAAAACAAATGAGAGAGAGAGTGAAATGAGCTCCTTCCCCCGACTCCTCACAAAATAATGTGGATATTGAATCCTGAGTCCTAAATGTTTTACTTTAAAGATCCACTCTTATTCCACCAAAAATAATACCCAAAAATGTACACCTCATGAGTGGTCAGTACCCTCAATAGAACTTTCAACAGAATGGATGGAGGGAACCCTTGGAATTTGAGTGCACTTTTTCCCAGGTAAGACAGAAATGCATCGTCAGGAGAAAATTGCAGTTTGCTTACTTTGTTAATGCTCATTCTGTTAGTTTTTTGGCTAATAAATGAATGGCTTCAGTCTCTGAGGATTGTAGTTTGGCATCTTCCACCAGCACTGAAAGGATGCAAATTAATGGATAATTAAAACCTAAGCAAAACTACTTTGCATCTTATGTGGCATCCTGTTTTCTTTCCAGTAAAAGGTCGAATACATTAAAGGTAGCTACGTCTGGCTGCCTTCCACCCATCTCTCAAATTGGGCTTAAATCCCCTGAAAAGATTTATGTAGTGGGGTGCTCACAGGGACACAGAGGGACCCTGATAAATACGAAGACGTCGTTTTTCACAGTGATCTGCTCAGTGTTACTGCAGCTGGAAGCAATTACATTCCTGTTCTTCTTCCTTATGCCCCCAAACCCTGGCAACAGGTTGCTGCTGTGAATAAATGTGATCCTCCTCCAGAAGTCATGGCTGCTGAAGATCATAGAACTCATGTTATGAATAACATGCTGCAGCCCCAGAAAATCCTTGACAGGTGAGTTTGCCTCCACTTCGCCTCAGCTCCTGAGGGTGGCACTCAAGTCAAGCAGAATAGGTGGTCATATTTACAGGGACATTTTTTCGGGCCCTCTCCCACCTCTAAATTAACCTAACGAAGAAGAGACGTTCCACAGTATTCTGGGAGCAGTCTGGAAATCGGGCAAATCTTATTTGGTTGAAATTGATTATGAAATGAAGTTAGTCATTCACCTCTAAAGTCTGAGACAGATTGTCCGCAGCTCCGTTTCTTTTAAACAATCTGTTGAAGCAGATGGCCATTTGCACCATAAATGAAAGATGGGAAATTTCTCTCAATACCCGTAGGCAATTTAAAAATCTCTGGAGGCAGAAGAGAGCTGTAAAACATACCTTCTTCTTATTCTACTTACTCCTCCTCTTCGCGCTATTGGCATCCCATTGTGAAGAAAATGGCTTTATTTTGTGGCTTTGAGGCACGTTTTATATTCATAAGGTGAAATTTTCAAGCTTGCACATAGGAAAGTCCAGCTCTTTCTGCCTTTGGGAGGAGATGATGCTCCCTGCCACGTGAAGCACAGAAGGGAGAGACAAATCTATGTTCTTTTTTCCAACCTTGCCATTGCCAGGTGACTTCTCTCAGTCGTATCACTCATCTAGAAAAAGGAAATAGCCATATTCTGCTGTTCTGCAGATGTGTTATGATATTTGCTTGATGAACTCTTGGAAAACACATTGCCATACTCTGACAGAAGATACCGTGAAATATACTTTTATTATTATATTTGCTACAGTGAGCAATGTTTGTGCCCCCACACCCTGTTTTGGCGCCATTTTGGACATAATTCATGTGAGTAACTTGATTTAAGATCCATGATTTAGTAAATCAAAAATTTGTATTTTTGTAATATGTTTATTGCAAGTGTTGTGTTTTCTGGGTTTGTGGATGAAAGACAAGAGCCATCCCCGTGGTGATGATAGCTCTGAGAATTCTTAAAAGCTTATTAAAAAAAAACAAACCCTGAAGATTTATTTACTGTTTTGCAGGGTTGGAGATTTCTTAAAAAGAAAAGCACAATAGTTTTACCTAAAGGCATGGATTTCTTCCAATGCAGGCATAGGGTCTATTTAAATATTTGTTTCTTGGATTGTGTATGTGTGTCTTCATTGCTGGAAAGAAAAAATTCTATCTTCTGTCAGAGGTATTGCGTACACAAACATATAAAAACACACAGACCAGCATTTATGGTGCTGACCAAAAATTGTTAATGATGCTTTGAATATTTGCCTGTGCTCAGCTGGAAAGCACACAGCATAGTCATTAATGAGATCTTCCTAATGAAGCTGCGTTGTGGTCTTCTACACTATAAAATGCTTATTGGAACCAAATTAGTATAGTTCATTTGCATCTATATTTTTAGATGAGATTATCATTATTTCTGGTTTAGTATTATCTGTATTAAAAATAAAACCTGAAAAGAAAGCAAAAAGTTACATTCTTGCATACTCCAGGGTCAGAAAACATTAAGTTTCTTATGCCATTTCCTCTCTCAATGTGCCTAAAGATTGCATCTTTAATTACATGGTTACACACCAGTGAACAAAATTACGTGTATTTTTGCTCTACTATAGATTCATGTGGCATTTGAAAAGGTAACTTGATCATAGTTATAACTGGTACATGGGAAGCAGAAATTGAGTCACGGAGGGCTCTTCAGTCAATTGGGCAAGTACACGGTGAGACTTGGTATCTGGCCGTTGAGGATAAACTCATTCAGAGAAGAAATAGAGCATGATTATTTTTAACAATGAAGGTAATTAACCATCGGAACAATTTACCAAGGGTACCAAGAATTCTCCACAACTGAAACATTTTTAATTAAAATATGCTCTAACCGGATACCTCAGGTATCAGGCTTGAAATAAGGACTAACTCGGGGAAATCCTGTTGCCTGTGTGATGAGGGGAGTCTGAGCAGATGATCAAAGGAGTCCCTTCTGGCCTTGAAATCTATTAATCTTGCACAGTGGTGTGTTCCCGTACTCACCAAAGACAAAGAAAGTTGAAAGATGCTCATTAAATGAGCCAAGAAGCAGGAAACACAAAACTTTTAGTCTGTCTTCTGAGAACCAGTAAGAGGTGATGTAATGAAAGATAGTTTTCTGGAAATGTTCTCCATGTATTTCTGGTGAAATAATAAACCCAAGGAATTTGAGGATACAAGGAATTTGAGCAGCAGGAATTTATTTAAAGGTATTTGAATTCCAATTATTATCATGTCAAGTAATGATATATTGTATCATTGCTGGATACAGCAAAAAAAGGTGACAGAGGAATTCTACAACCTCCAAGCATGTAGCAGGTTCTGTGCATGGGGGAGGAATATATTAAAACTATGTTGAAGATAAGGGTTTTGTCTTCACAGACCTGCCTTGACATCCTTATTCATGAAGGGCATGGCCTCAAGCAAGAAGAAGAACCTTTCAGCATATGTCATGATAAATTTTGAATCTCTCTTCACTAAAGGTGTTTCCTATAATTCCCACCTTTGGAATGATTTATTTGTAATAATGCACTTGTAGTTTCCACAACTGTCACTGGGATTGCATTGACTTAAACTGGTCTTTTCCTTACCACAAGTGTTAGAAAAAGGGAAAGACAATCTGAAGAGCTCAAATACTCAAGAGAGGAGGAAGATATTTCTCGAATTGAACAGAACGTCACAACCTAACAAATTCAGATAAGGATTTCAAAAATGTATTTTTACCTTCTCTAGTATTTTAAATGTATTGTGTTAATGAGCTTATTGTGCTCATGTTGTCTAATGTTTTGTAAATGTCACCAGTCAGCACAGTAAGTAAAAAAATCCTTAAATACCCCAAGAGTCTTGCTTTAAAATCTTCTAGTGGATGGAACACTGAACTAGGGTCTGGGTTAATTTTGCAGTTTAGTAGCAGCATATACATACAGATTCGAGCTGGTCTCTTAATTCATTAGGTGTATCTATTATTTCTTCTGTGAGGATAATACTCCACAGGAGAATTTGGAGACTGAATTGCACTGTTATCTTAGCACTTCTGAAGCATCAAACCCCATTATATACATATATTCTGATAGGAAATAGAGCTGATTTGCTGAACCTAATATAGGATTAAAGCCATTATTTTGACATCTTTTTCCTGCGTGCTTGTGTTGGACAGTTATCATTACTTCTTGTACAGTTAATTACTTGTAAGAGAAAAGGTAAAATAACTATACTGTGCTTTCAGGAATTTGTGTTCACCTGTTTTAAATCACGTTAAATGAAAGCTTAACACACATTGGTGGTTTTTTTATTCCACTTTAAAATTTAAATTTAATTAAAATTATATATTAGTTGAAACTATTCATTAGTTAAAAATAAGAGAGTTTGAAATTATTTCAACTATTTCTGAGGTATTGTAAAGTGGCATAATCTGAAGATCTAGCTGAGATTTAAAAATGAGGCTCCAGAGTTGCACTCCATTTTTAGCTGTCTAAATAAATTGCTGGACACTTGAAAGTGCAGAAATGCCATTCATTCTAGGATTTACAGCTGGAGGTGGAAATCTGAGGATCTAACCATCTGCTCAGCATGGAGAAAAATGGAGGGCTTTGTATTTTTCCAGCACTTTGGCTTCTTTTATTGTAGCGTTATTTGTGTTCAGTGGAGTTTAAGGATCTTAGTGTTTTTCATCATATCGAATTGAAGAGTCTCCTTTACAAATTTCCACCTTCATCTGGCAAGGCCATGGAAGTCAGCAAGATTATACACAGGAGTGCAACAAGGTTTGTAGGACTGAGCCCAGGTTCATGCTAAGCTTATTATCCTGATCATTAAAATATTACCGTCTCTGTCATAGACTTGGAAAACTCTTAAACAAATCCCAGCAACCCTGTAACAGTAGAGAGAACTTTAGAAAAGGGCTATAAATCGGCAAAGATTATAGGAGACATAACATTATTCCTTTTGCAAAAGAGCCCCAGGGGTCTTTAATGTGGAATTTGTGTGCTATTTTTATGTTTAGAGCATCTCAAACTGAGCACAGGCTTCTGATTTTTGTGAACGCTGTGAATAGCGTGATGGATGGATGGGATTAGTTCAAGTGATGATAAAGTCTCTGCAGAAGCTTTATACAGAGCGGCTGAAGACTTTGTTTGTGGGTAATGTCATGTCTCTTTGTTTTGCTTTCTTGCAGCACTTTACCTAGTCTTGATACTCCCTACCCCATGCTGGTATTGGTTGGTCCTCTGGCCTGTGGTAAGAGAGAGCTCACTCATAAGATCTGCAGACAGTTCAACAATTTCTTCAGATATGGGTAAGTTTACTCCCTAACTTTAAAAAAAAACCATCAAGTGATCAAGGCTAGAATTGCTGCTGGTTTCTTTTTCTTTTTTTTTTTTTTTAAAGAAGTTAAAAGTTAAAGACAACCTATAAATGTTCATTGCCATCATGCGTTTTATCTCTTCCCGGGGCTTGATCGCCTGAAGTTATCAAACGCATCCTTAAAAAAAAAAAAAAAGCTCTTTAAATTATCATGTTCTTTTCAAAGGTGAACAGCAAACAAAAGTGTGTCATTTAATGCTCCTTTTATTGATCTGTTCTATCTACGCTCACTAATGCCCCTCAACTTAAGCATCTGTTCAGATACATATGCATTTCTCTTAATTTCTGTGATGTACCTGCATACAAACACATTAGGATGTGTGTACAGACCTCATCCAGAAGCTGGGAAAGGAAGGGAGTGCAATTGCTGGTCCCATTTATTATGCAGCGAGTAGCATTATCAAAGCAAATGGCACTTTTCAGGCTTTAACACCTGCTGGGAAGACTAATTCTCCCAATCTGAAAGGCCTGAATTACACTCCTCACTGCCTTGGGCTCCCTCTGTATTTTTTGCCCTTTATTTCCAAGGGAGATTCAGCCTTTGTGAATCACTCCCCTGAGGTATCTACCTATTTTCAGTGCACAGTAGACAGGAAGCCTGGCTGAGTTAGATCACCACTGTCATTTACCAAAAATTAGGTAAAATTAGAATGATTTGAGTTGGAAGGGACCTTCAAGGATCATCTTGTTCCAATCCCCCTGCCCTGGGCAGGGACACCTTCCACCAGAGCAGGTTGTTCAAAGCCCCATCCAACCTGGCCTTGAACCCCTCCAGGGATGGGGCAGCCACAGCTTCTCGGGGCAACCTGGGCCAGGCTCTCACCATCCTCACAGCAAAGAATTTCTTTCTAGTATCTAATCTAAATCTCCCCTCTTCCAATTTAAAATCATTCCCCTTGTCCTAAGGCTCCCCTCCCTGATCAAGAGTCCCTCCCCATCTCTCCGGTTGGCCACCTTCAGGTACTGGAAGGCCGTTATAAGGTTCCTCTTGTCTACCCATTCCTTTCTTCAAAGTAGAATCATAGAATTGTCCAGGTTGGAAGGGACCTTTAAGATCATTGACCATCACCCATCAACCCAACGCTGCCAAAACCCACCACTAACCCATGTCCCTCAGCACCACGTCTGCCTGGCTTTTAAATACCTCCAGGGATGGTGACTCCACCACTTCCCCAGGCAGCCACTTCCAAAGCTTAATACCCCTTTCAATGAAGAAATTTTTCTCAATATCCATCCTAAACCTCCCCTGGCGCAACTTGAAGCCATTTCCTCCCTTCCTATCTCCTGTTCCTTGTGGGAAGAGACCAACCCCCCCTGGCTATACCCTCCTTTCAGGGAGTTATAGAGAATGAGAAGGTCTCCCCTCAGCCTCTTTTTTCTCCAGGCTGAACACCCCCAGCTCCCTCAGCTGTTCCTCACAAGATTCCTTGCCTCATAATTTAACCTATTTTTTTTTCCTCTTCAGAATATAAAAAAAAGATTAGAACACAGGGCACAGACCAATTTTTTTACTACTTAAACCAGACCTAAAGTATTTAACTTTCATAGTTCCTCTAGCACATGCTGGTTGTCACTGGTCTGTATTCCTGGTATATTGTCTCTCCTCTGATTTCTCAATTTTTTTTTAGTACATGAATTTGTCCGTTCATTTTTAACCAGACTTTGGACATAGTTTCACATGTACAGTGTTTGCCACAATAGGACCTGGGTCTATTTTATGATTCCTCAGATTTTTTAGCACCACAGGACCATGCTCTGCATGTCAATGGGATGTCTAGTAGTTGCCGCATTCTCTAATGTAACACACCACTGGGAGAAAGCCTATATGTATTTCTGTCTGCTCTATACTCAGATTATAGCCACTTGCTGGATTAAATCATTAAACTGGGAAGTTGAAAGGACATTTTCAGAAAATATCTGTGAAGGTTACGTGACTGGAAAAATGACTTTTTGACTTTCTTTAAAGCAACCACTATGTTTTCAAAGACTAGATTGGAAATTGCAAACTAATTGAACAGCCGTTGAAATTTTCCAAGCAGTCTGTGGTTTTTTTAAGAGAATTGTTTTTATACTGTGTATTTTATTTCCTAAAAGTTTTATGCATGAGGGAGGGGAAAAAAAAAGGAAAGAGCCGGAATCTTAACAGAGCAGAAAATTGCGACCATAAAGCAAAGTTGTATTTTAATTATTCAGTGGAGATTTAAGCAATTTTATGGCTTACACTTTTAAATTTCAAACATTCCACTCATTAAAAATGTATTTCATGCAAGATACCCTGGCAGTTTCAATGTAAACATGGCCTTGCAATTAAAAAGGGTTGTAATGTTTAAGTGTGTTTCAAAAAAATAAAGTGAAATTGGACCCTCAAACCATCTGGCTAGTGCTCAGGATTGACCTTTAAAGCTGGGTGGTTCATAATATCTTAAAGAAAATCAGACCTTTGAAATGAAATTTTTTGGAGACCACGTGTAGCACCCTCTTCTCATTTGCCAGAGCTTGCTGATAAAAATGAAACTGGCACCCTCTAATGCCATGATAGTTAAGATCTGTCAAGCTCTGCCTTATAGACTAAATTTCTTAATGGTTTGTAATCAGCTACCTTGAATAAATGAACATATATATAATTTTGGCCATATTTTGCAGGACAATCCAGCCGAAGTCAAGGAGTAAAAGTATTGTCACTGTGAATCAGTGCCAAAGCTCCACATCACGCTTTTCTTATCCTACAATGGAAAAAATTCCAAGACCAAAGCAGAAACAAGTAGCAAAATATAATTTCCTAAGATAGTATGTGACCCATTGCATAATTTGAATTAAAATTGCAACGTGCGTTGACTTAGCTGGGGTTTTGGTTGGGTTTTTTTTGTGTTTTATCCTGGTCATAGGCTCACGTGTCTGAGGTTTATCCAATTGTCCTTACGTGGTGGCAGGCAATTACTTTTCCTGCCTTGTATCCCACTTATCTTCCCAGTCTCAGGATTGTTTCTTCCCTTGCTATTAGGGATCTATTTAAAGATTGCTCTTTATATCTCTTTCTTAACCTCAGAGCTCAGCCTAGCTCCTTGTTGCCTTTTCTGTATTTAGGACTTTACTTTATATCACCCACAAGCTGACAGAATGGGAAAAAATGGTTTCATCATTTCTCTGTTACAGGGCACTGTGACAGCTTCAGTCCAGGCTATCCTGGGTTGGGGGGGATTTATAGCCAAAATGTAATGTTACATTTAAACTTTTTTTTTTTCTGTATTTATGGGTTAATCTTTCAAATATGGAGCATTAGTGACATGATTTGCACCTCTTTGTAGTTCTCATATTTCTTCTCTTCTTAAAAATCAAATGATTTGTAGTATTCTTCCTTCCCCCTCCCTCCCATTCCATAGCTGCTTCTGTGATTGAAAACAGGTTATTTCTTTATTATACCCTATATTTTCCAGTCCCTGTCACACTACCCGGGCAGCTTACTTTGGTGAAGAAAACAGACTTGATTACTATTTTGTTTCTCAAGAAGCATTTGACAAAATGGTGACCGCTGTAAGTAGCCAACTACTATCCCAATAGGCCTATTTCCTACCCCCAGAGTGAATTAAATGTTTCTGTCCAGGTCTGATTTATTTTTTTTTTTAATTAAGTTTGTGTCTTTGTGTGTGCTTGTTCACTCACAGTGATGTGGCTTAAGTTCACACACAGAAAGCACAAATTAATTTTATATTTATACTGTCTTCTCTATGCATATATAGAAGCCATGAAGTGGGCATAATGGTCAGTAAGAATCTTTAAGCAGTAGAATAATGTAGAAATAAACTTATTTCATATGCAAATAGCTACTTGGTGTCAAGGAAAGAAAAACTCTTGAAATAGCTGCCATCTTTTTATTCTTCTTTCTTTCTTTTTTTTTTTTTCCCCCAAAAATCTTCCATCAATCCTGCAGGGAATGCAGCCTTTTAAAGTTTAGCAAATTCACCCTGAAGGCATTGTGTTTCTCTCTGAAGGCAGCGTGCCTCCAGCTACTGTTTCTGATGCCTTTTGCTGCCTGCAATAAAACTTTGGCTTGAAAAGCCACAACAGAGCTCATTATTTGTACATACACAAATGGGGGAGCCAATGCAGTCTTAAGCAACTGATCTGGTCCTTAATGATAACTCTCAGTAATCAAGTCCTTTAATTTTAAAAGAATATAATCTGCTTACATCTTTCTAGACATCCTACTGGGAAC
>BJBW01001032.1:0-124657 GCA_004320125.1 Scolopax mira | reverse complement strand
ATAGAAACCTTTTTTATTATCCTTAACGGTTGCAGCTAGATGATGATCTCCAATCTTTACATCCCCCACAAGACCTTCTCTGTTAACAAGCAGCAGGTCGAGTAGGGCACTTTTCCTGGTTGGCTTGCTCACCAGTTGTGTTAGGAAGTTGCTTTCCACACACTCTAGAGACCTCCGGGACTGTTCGCTCTCTGCTGTGTTATGTTTCCAGCAGATGTCTGGGAAGTTGAAGTTCCCCACAAGAGGAAGGGTGAATGATTGCAAGATCTCTGCCAGTTGCTGATAGAATATTTCATCAACATCCTGGTTTGGGGGTCTGTAATAAACTTCCACTATAATATCTGTTTTGCTGACCTTCCCCTTGATTCTAACCCATAAATACATTACACTGTCATTCCCATTACTAAGTTCTAGGTATTCAAATATGTCTCTAACATAGAGGCCCCCTCCACCACCTCTCCTTCCTTGTCTATCCCTTCTGAGGAGTTGGTAGCCATCGATTGCAGCACTCAAGTTGTGTAAGTCTTCCCACCACATTTCTGTGATGGCAACTATATCATAGTTTATCTGCTGTACAATGGGCTCCAATTCCTCCAATTTGTTGCCCATACTGCATGCATTTGTGTGGATGCACTTTAGCTAGGCTAATTTTCCTGCCACTTTTATGGGGGGCCGAGCCCAAACACCCACCCTGACCATGCTCAGACCCTTCTGTGCATAGACCTATCACTATCCCTGATACCATCACTACCGCATGGGTTACCATACCCCACCTCTATTGAAACAACAGCAAGACAACTAGCCTTGCTAGTGCTTTTACCCACCAGCACTTTTTTTTTATGTGTTTGATCAGTTGATTTTTATTTTGGAAGAAAGCAGTAGAGGGGCAGTCAATTTCTTTTACATTTCTTCTACATCATACATTTCTTCTACATTGGGCGGTTGAATGCACAATGCTGGAGATTAATAGTGAAATAGCAGTGAACTCCTTTTTACATTTTAAATATTATCTCTGTCTTCTAATGTTAGTATTGTTCACATTCTTTTATTCTTCTTACTTTCTTCTCAGAAACATGGTATTTGCCCCTGTATTCAACTTCTCTAAAGAAACTTTCAAAAATCCTGTCTTTTTAAGATTGAAGAAAACCTATTTGAAATAATGCCAAAACTAGCAAACTAAGAATATTCCTTAGTCTATGATACTTGGACAGAGGCAACCATGAGGAGGTGCTCTGTGAAATATCCCTCCTCATTTTCCATAACAACTCCCAAACTCATAAAAGAAGCCAGACTGGCCTATGCATACAAAACAAATACAGCAGGGGCAAAGTATAAGTAAACACTACATACATTTTGGTCTTATTTTTATTTGGTTATCAAAGGAAACTAGTATGCAAAAATTAAGCTGTATAGACCTGGACTACTGATTTTAGAGCAAGGAAAGGGAGGAGAGAGTATGTTTTTCAAAAAGCAAGTGAGTCTTTAGATGAAAAAAAAATAAATGAAATGGGAAATAGACTTGGCTACTGACAGCTTAAAGTCAGAGGAGGAAATGAAAACAATGAAGATCTGTAAAAGTGCATCCTTTCTGTAAAAATACAGTTTGCCAGACAAAACCTTTAATCATGTATGAGTAATGTTCATCCAGTAAAAACACAGGTAAAACACTCTGAGAAGTCCTCTGAATCATTTTTCTTTGTGACCTAGGCTTAAATCACTTCACAGGGAGTAAGTAGCAGCAACATGAATAATTGAAAGGTATCAAAGGGAGAAGGAGGACATGCAGAGACTCATACTTTAGGCACCAAAAGATGCATTCATAAATCATTGCTGCTTTGCAAATGTGGTTCAAATCCAGATCAAATCGGGTTGCCAGCATTTGAGCCATATTAACTTTACCTTGCACTTGTCTAGCCTTTTCCATTTCCTATTCATTAGACTGCTCTTTAAGAAAAACAAACCAGTTGGCTTGTTCTTTCCTTTAATTTTGTCTGTCACAAACATAATTTGAACATTTACCAGGCCATCTAATGTGTACGTGTGCTTGTTACACCCCTGTATTCTAGTAATTTATTTCCTTTTTCTCTAACAGTTTACAGATTAAAGCCCCAACATCTCTTTATCTTTCTTGACATCTCTTGGTTGGCTGAAATTTGAATTTTCTCCTGTTTTATGAAAAGCACAAGTACAAGATGGTTCTTCCTCCCCCCGCTCCTCTTTTAGTGATTTCTTTTGCTCACCTCCTGATATGCACCTCATTAGCCTTTAGTGCATGCTGAACTTCTGCATTGGTTGGTTGTCAGGTTAGCTAGTCCCAAAGAGCTCCTCATTCTCTACCTTTTGGAAAATTGTAACCTTATTTTGTCATACAATTATTCAGGTGAGCCTTATAAGACTTAAACTCACTCTCAATGATACTAACAATGACAGTTAAGCTGATATTAACATACTTAATAACTGTTCACATGTTGTGATATTTTTCAAACACTGCAGAAACCATTCTCCTGTTTAAAGTTTGGCAAATGCTGTGGGTGAAAACATAAGTGTTTGAGCATATTGCATCTTCAGTGGCAAACTTGAATCCTGTATTTCAAGGTCAGCTTCCAGCAGAACATGCACAATACATCAAACAGAACATGTTCAATAAAGCTTGACCCAGTAGCATCTGTAGATAAGACACCTATAGACACCTATCAAAAAACATCTGTTTGAGGTGATCGGATTACGTACCTTCATCACTTGGGATGATGAAAAAAACTTGTAAAGAGCTTCTAGTTTGGAATCTCTAAGTTTCAGTATCTCATAAGTTGTTATATTTAGCCTGGTAAATACTTTTAGCCAGTACTTCATCAGCGAGATACTAAGTTTGGCCATTCTGCCACAGACATATACGGCAAGCACAAAACCACAACTTAAGCAATATTATAGAATCCCAGAATGCTAGGTGTTAGAAGAGACCTCTAGAGATGATCTAGTCCACTCCCCCTGCTAAAGCAGGTTTACCTAGAAAAGATTACCCAGGATCACATCCAGGCAAGTTTTTAAAATCTCCAGATATTCACAAGGATTGATAAGATCCCCTCTCAGACTTCTCTTCTCCAGGCTAAACAGGCATAAGTCTCTCAGCCTTTCCTCATAAGATAGATGTTCCACTCCCTTGATAATCATTGTAGCCCTCTGTTGGACTCTCCACTAGTTCCTTGTCTGAGGAGCCGAGAACTGGACACAGTACTTCGGATGTGGCCTCATCAGGACAGATTAGAGAGGGAGGATAACCTCTCTGGACCTGCTGGCCACGCTCTATTTAATAAATCCCAGGATGCCATTGACCTTCTTGGCCACAAGGGCACATTGTTGGCTCATGGTCAACTTGTTGTCCACCAGGACTCACAGGTGTCTACCTACAGAACTGCTTTCCAGCAGATCAGCCCCCTTCCTATACTGGTACATAGGATTGTCCCTCTCTGGGTGCAGGACTCTACACTTGCCCTTGTTGAATTTCATCAGGTTCCTCATGGCCCAACTCTCCAGCCTGTCTTGGCCTCATTGAATGGCAGCACAGCCTTCTGGTGTGTCACCCATCCCTCCTAGTTTTGTATCATCAGCAAACTTGCTGAGTGTACACTCTGTCCCCTCATTCAGGTTATTGAACATGTTGAACAAGACTGACCAGTACTAACCCCTGGAGAACAGCATTAGTTACAAGCCACCAGCTGGACTCTGTGCTGTTTATCACAACCTTTTGAACTCTGCCATTCAGCCAGTTTTCAATCCATCTCATTGCCAACACATTTGACCTGCAATCCTAAGCTTATCTACAAGAATGTTATGGGAAATGGTGTCAAAAGCCTTGCTAAAGTTGTGGTAGACAACATCGACTGCTCTCCCTTCATCTACCCAGACAGTCATGCCATTACCTTTTCACTAGAAGAAGCATCTGGGCACTCGTTGCAACCTACTGCCTGTACTGAAATTCTCTCCCTTATCCTTTCTGTCTGAGGGGGACACTTCAGACACCGCAGGAGCTTCTCTGAGGTGAGTGCCCATCAGTTTGACAGGGGCTTTGAGTACTTCCCTAGATTGTGGACCTACAAGCAGGTTGCAGGGACCTTCCTGCAGACCCTCCATGTGAAATGCCATGGAAACTTTCACACCTGCCTTGCAGGAGGTAGTAGGCAGTAGATATTTTTTACACTCAGAATGAGAAACACAAACTTGAAACAAATGTACAAGACAGAAGTTAAATATGCTAAACCGAGAAGTTAAGTATAAGGTTAAATTTATAAGGGAAACATAAGTAAATGATGGCCCTATGCCTAGGAAGAGACATGGGGCAACAATACTACAAAAACCACAGAACAGAATCATAAGTAATATGTGACATGCATTTATTGTAGTATTTTCATGTAGTTGCCCCATAACTACTAATGAACTTACAGGATCTAGTAGGGAAAGAAGACATAAGAAACTTATTTTTATTTGCGGAAACATTTTATTCCCTTTTCATTACTGAAAATACCAAGAAACACTGAAAATGTTGTAGATAAACCAACATCAAAGTTCTATGATTATCATTCCACCAGTGCTATTAATCTATTCAAATAGATTTGCACATGTGAATGGTCTGCATTATAGGCTACACTGCAGCTGCATATTAATCTGTGCCTTTGAAAGCTATCAATGGAAATTTTAACACCAAAAGCAGATATGCCCCAGATGAAAAGTCTCAAAAACTTTAGAGCTAGATTGGATAGTGAGGGACAAATAATAGATGAAGGAAATCAAATATGAGGAAAAATTTCTTTACAGTGATGGTGACTGGAACAGGCTGCCCAGGGAGGTCGTGGAGTTTCCTTCTCTAGAGATCTTCAAGACCGTCTTGGATGCCATCCTGAGTAATGTGCTCTGGGCATTTCTGCTTTAGCAGGAGAGTTGGACTAGGTGATATCTAGAGGTCCCTTCACTCTCTGACAATTCTGTGATTCCATGAAATAGAGGAGAAAACAGACACCATGCTGTCTTCTCCAAAGCACAGGCTGGTGGTTCACAAGTGAAGTTGGTAGAAACACTCTCTTGAAACTGCACATCATCTGTTCCTGGTTACGGAAGGATAATTTCAGCAAAGAAAGCATCTCGGTCTCTTGAACTTGTGCTAATATTGTTCTAGTCATTTTGTGGGTGAGAGGGGGGCAGGGAGAGAGGAGGCAGGACCAACATAGGCAGTCTTCAGGGAGGAGTGGATATCAAAACAAAGAAAGGGTGAAATTCAGTCTGGGGTGAAATTCAGAGGTAGAATCGGTAAGCCCTATTTGTTTAAAAATAATAACTATATTTAACTGAGTCAAATTTTATTTGATTTATTCCAGGTAACATGAAAAGTAAGCCAAAAGAAGAGCAGAAAATCCTACAAAGCTAAGATTAAACTACCATTTTTAAATGAAGATTTTTTCAAGCTGTAAGCTTGAAAGTTCTTTGTGCTTCTTTTCAGCCATTTTCTTCATAGATAAATTTGATTCTCTTGTTAGTGAGGTGCCACTGATATTGATTGACTTTAACTATATAGGAAAAAGATAAAACTCAAAGCTTGTTGTAGTCAGAAAACAGTTAAATTCAATTGGCATCAATAACTGTTCATCACTTGTACAGAATTGCAACATGCAACTGAACATTAACATTAACTAAGTGTTGAAGTGCAATATACTTGGTCATAGACCGTCATAGACCGTACACAGAAATATAGTTTACACACATTAACAGGTGTAAGAATATGGATAGTTTGTAGGCACTTTCATCTTCTTCATAGAGGAAATGCTGGAAACCATCCAAATAGCAGGAAAACTTGATCACTTATTTTCAAAATACTCTAAATAAACCAGATTGATAAACTAGAAAGGACTGTAGGAAGTCACTCTGAGTTAGGTTTTCCAGCTCTATTGCTTTCTCCCGCTGTAATGTAGTTCGTGAACTGGAAAAGCTTATACAGTTTTGACACTGAAAATTTTTTACTTTTTGTTTCCTACAGCTTGATGATAGGCCCTGTTAAAGGTCTCCTTTAACAGAAGTTTTATACTCCCCGTATATTCCAATTACTTATAGTTCAGATACATGGAATATGAACATTTTCATGTAAGCGTGTTTATAAATGAAAATTCGAGTTTCTTTAATTGATGAGAGGGAAAAATATTTAAATTTCCTGCAATTATTGAAGGAATAACCCAGGAAAAATCCCAGAGTTCTGATAATTACAAGTCTATACTTATAAAACATAACCACTCAAATTTTCAGTAAAATTTGCGCAAAGTGACTATAATATTGCTAATTAATACTGTTTGTCATTTGTATTGTTTTGCTATGTGTTTGTGGATGTCCAACTTCTAACTGCTTATCTCAGCAGAATTGTTGCAGGTTGTTGCAGGCTGTTGAAGCAGAGTTAGTTGTAAATGTAGAGATCTACATAAGACTATGTTTTCCATGGAACATATGAATGAACTTAGAAAATGTGGCCTGAGCATGTTTTGTGAACACTTAACATAAAGTCCTTTTCACTTTAATAATATGCTTTGCACCTTACTATCAAGTATATGGGTTTGTTTCCTGTAAGAAGTGTAACCAGTTTTGCTGGAAAGTGTTTGATAAATATATGTTTTCCTGTAAATATTTTTTTAAGCTAAACACTAGTGTTTTGTAAATTTTTTTCTTTTCCTCACCACAGTGACCTCATCCCTGCATCCTTGGTGAATAGGACTCCATGTGTGACACATCTGGACAGAAAAAGAAAGCTGTTGCAGCTACACAAGGCAGTCTGCATACAGGTCACAAGCGTTATGTTTGGCTACTTGTAAAACAGCAATTTTTGACAAGTGCTCACAGTAGTAAGAGCTTTTACAGAAGACACAAAACCTCAAAAATTCATGGGATAACTGATCTATCTGTGGGATCAAAGTTCTTCCAGGAATGAAGAGATATAAACAAAAAATAAAGCATTTAAAGTTTTGAAAGGGTCTAAGAATGTTAAAAATCTCAGTGAAGCAACAAAGGATTCTGCCTCATGTTGTACAACTGAATAGTACCTCACTGCTTCAACACTTACCCTAGACAGAGTATAATAAAAAAACCCACCATATGAAAAGTAAGAACACATTTATCTCCATTTTAGCATCTATAATTCACACATACTGTGTAAAACATGCAAATAACACGTATCAAAGATTGCTGAAACTATGACAAAAATTATTTCTATTTTTCAAATTCTAGTCATTAGCCTTTTTCCATCTCATTCATCTCAAAGGGAATTAAGTAACAACATTATACAGTACTGTAGTTCCCTGGCAGCTGCGAAGCCTCTGAAGTCAGTAAAATGTCCTTGAGGTAATACACTATTAAACTAATGCTGACCTTTGAAATTATGCATGGAATCCAGTTCTATTGGACTGATATTTCTGGCTATTCCAGCTACTGAAGAAGCAACCTATGCCATTTCTAGTGCATTGCTCCTAGAACTGCTGGAGGCTTAGTCATTGTTCCTATCGGCATGGCTCTAATTATGATTCATAAAGAAATAAACATTTCCATTTTTGTAAATGCTAATTACATGCCTACATGTGCAAAGATGTAGCACACAAACCAGAAAAAAAGAGACACTTTAAAAAAACACAGTCCAAGTACTGAACATTGAACGTTGCCAGTCTGATGGATCTTAAAATCACCTACTGTGTTCTGGTTTTGTATACATAGATGAGGGCATTTTAATGTAGCCAAAGACATAAAAAATCAACATATTATGCAAATGCAATAACAAATGTAAAATGATAAATTAGCAAGCAACTATTCAATTATTACTGTGACTAATTCCTGTAGATGGTGCCACAGTAAATGAACCTGAACTTGTTCTGGTTGACTGCAGTGTTCTGTTGAAACATTTCCATTTGGTTTGTTTGCCGCTTATATAGATCACTGAAGTAGATAGCATCCGTTTAATGAGCTCCCACTTCATTACAGAGCTGCACTACTTACTGAGTCACTCTCCTTAAGAATGCAGGCTGCGTAATCTGGTGTTGTTTTAAAGCAAATACTAATTTATGATTACCTGTTACATTAGGCCACTGAAAATTGTACTTACACTGACTTGCATGAACAGCATGCTAATGAGCTGATTATGGATTAGAGTGATGTCTCATGCTTACAGTCTATGAACATAAATTCCCATCTCAAGTATATTGACTGAACAACGCACACAGTGCAGAAAGGAAAAGGGACAATATACATTCACTTGTAAAATACAGAAATTACGGTCTCCATAGCTATCAAATATAGAAATGCAAGGGATAGTCAGAAACATTTCAATACAGGCAGTTGAGTCACAATAGAATTCTTCATTAAAGTGTCATGATTATTATGTAATTGATATCACTGTGATAGCTGACCAGATCCCTTTCTGAATAGAAAGACCACAAAGTCTAAAAAATATTACAATTAGAAAAGGTATTACTAATAATCTCCAAATAATGGAAAACCTGCAGAGCATATCTACAAGCATGATTAAAGCACTGATAAATAAACACTATATTATAGCTCAGAACTGGTCAAATTACATCTTCAGATAAGGTCCATAAGAAGTGGACCTTAAGTGAGTCATTGAGCCTAGTCCCCAAAATTAGAGATCCCCATGCAAGACACATTTATTTCAGATGAGTCCACTGGACATCTTTTCCAAAACTACCTTACACTTAAGCAAGAAAATGTTTCTTCATACCTTAAAAGCACTTAGTGCATCCCTATGTCCCATACCACACAGTAATACAGTAAATAAATACATGGTCTTTTACTCTGCTCACACAATCCCTGACAGTTTGACTTGAGAGAAAATTCTTTCTTAAATTACAAATTTTTTTTCAGTCTGTATTTATCTGCTCAGAGTAGCTAGTTCTGCAGTGTACAAGAGGGCTTGTTATCATTAAACATCAGGAACAAGTCCATGATGTATCTGAAGATCATCCATTGAGTAATACTGACCACAACCTGCTTAAATTAATCTTCCTTTTAAGATGAAATACTGAAAACAAGAGCTATTGACTAAACTTTGGACAAGAAACATAAGCAAGAACATCCTAGAGCAAAAAATGAGGAGATTAAAGCTCTCTGAAATGGGCTTAAACTGTTGAACCATTCCATCATGAAATCACGGTGGAGATATGTCCTTTTAGACAACATAGCAACAAAAACCCCTCAAAAGCAAGATAGTGGCAATATTGCAAAAACATTCAGCTGAACTAACATGAAAGCTGAAGAAGACACAAACAGCTCAAATTAGTAAAGAGGCCGAAACAAAAGATGAGAATCAGGAAGGCTAGACAAAACTTTAACAAACAAAATATCCATTGAGAGTAAAGCATAAGAAATTGCTTATTAGAAGAAAAATGTTCAGATGACAATGATGGATTTTGCAGACTTCTGAAGCGTCTATAAACGCCTTCATCCATAAACAATGAAGGTGACTTTTCAGAAAATCTGAAAGATTACTCAGTAACAATACTCACCATAAACGACGTTAAGATGATATTTACCCTGCAGCACTTCTTTCAGTCAATAAAGATCAGGCATTATTGAAGACTGAAGAGTCTACAATATATGTGATCCAAGTTCAGTCCTTAACTATTCAGCTAATATGCTATCCAACTATACTACTACACACAGAAATGTGTGATTCTCTATTTAAATACGTGTGATTATCTACCTACGGGAGCACTTCTTCAAACCAAAGCATAGGATGAAAAAGACATGCAAGACTGCAGACATTTAAACTACAACAACAGGCAGATATTTCCCTATCACCAACTTTGAGGGAAAGTATATTGAAAAATATTAAACTTTTGTCCAACAAAAGTGGTATGGTAAGAAGAGAGATAAGTCCTGTGTATATAGAGAGAATCAGCAAAAAAATAGTGGGTATACATCCTATAAAGTACTGTGCCTGCATGACAGAATATTGACACAACACTGTACCCCACAGCTGTTCTGCATCCCGTTACAACGGTAGCTCAATCAATACTGTAAAAGAGGTCCCTGTACCATAATGTATTGTACAGAAAATGCCCATTTATGTCTTTCAGGCTTTCAGGATGCAGAAAAGTCTCGCAACTTGTTGGGGCCAAGTAGTAGTGTCTCTCTTTGCCCTTGAAAGCTGGTAGATATGGGCCTCCATCAGGAGAAGGGCAATCAAGTGCTGCACCATGGCAAACATTTAACCATAACAGTTAAAACTCAGCATAAAACAAAAGTCCTGAGTTTTCAGCAGTTCCTTTGTTCTTTTACCTCCAACAATAACAGTTTCCTTTTTTTTTTGTTCCAAAGTATCAGTAGTTAACTTTGACATAACTAAGGCCCCAGTAGGCTTTCTGGCCAGTAGAGCTTCTGTGCACTTTTAGAAATGGCAAAATTAAAAGAAATATCAAAAACCAGGTCCTCCATCTATAAACCTATGCTAAGCCACAAAGGCCCTGAGTAGAACGAACCTTTTAAGTGACCGGCCCATGGTTTCTGTTCTTAAGCCATGGTAAGATACAAAGCTTTCCACAAAACTATCTTTTTTTTTTTTTTTTTTTTTCACAGAATCCAATTGTTTGGGGTTTTTTTTCATTTTATTTGGCCCAATAATTTTATTACCCCACAGCTTTGAAGCCACTTCTATAATTACGGTTCTCTTACTTCCATTCTCAGGGCCTGAAAAGTTTTTGACATAAACCAACTGGAATTGATTTCTGTCTATAAAAAATCTCATATTTGACAATAAAACAAACAAGTAGAATCCATGTTTTGAATGATTTCTGAGCTATGAATAAATGAACTTTTAATGTAATGATTAGAAACAGGAACACAATAAAAGTCTCAGAGCTGAAATTCATGGAAAAGTATTGCTATGTTACATAAATAAGCTTTATTGGAGCACAACTGTACACTTGCAAGCAGTGAGTGTCAGGAAGAGAGGAAGTTGTACTAGAAGCAGCTTTATTTCCAACTGCCATTTCTGGAATACATTACACACTTTTTTGTTAATTACAAAGGTGAAGGTAATTAAGAAACTATCTGATACAAATTTAAGTATTGAGCTCCATACAGAAACAAAGCTGGTTAGGAATATGTTTTAGTAAGAAATAAAAATTATTTTTGAAACATGGAAAAATACAATCTTTTCTAACTTATGCAAACTTGAAAGTCCGAATTTGTCCTATGAAATCAAACCATGACTGAAATATGGAACAAATCAAAACTATCAGAAGAACCAGAGTCAGGCCTTTGTTCAAGCAATGAGAAATAGCACAGAAGGTCAGAAACAGCACAGAAGAAACTTCAACAAGGGTGGACTCACTCCAAAGACATGGCTCAGAAAATAAAATGTTATATTTCAAGAAAAGACTTTTGAAGAAAAAAGGCATATGGAAATATGGAAATACGTTCAAAGGAAAAAGCTCATGGACATGATAAAACTGTTTTATCATAGGGAAGCAATAAATATAAGCCAAAGTCTGAAGACTGTGACAGACATTCAAGAAATGCAATAGATTACATCACACAGCTAGAATTTGCAACCTGCAGAGATATAGATAATTTGAAAAAAAAAAAAAAAGAGAATGACAATAACCCAGGTAGCTCTGAAAACATTTTAATGTGAATAAAAGATAGCACTCAGATCTTCATGCTGTACATGAAAAAAAGCAGGATATTTGTTCATTTCAAAGGGCGTAATGATACAAAAGGTAGGGTGTTGCCAAAACCAGCAATCTTAACACAAAAGGGAAAGTCGTAATGTCACAAGCATTAGTATGTAACTCGATAACATTCCTCCCCTGGGTAAAATATCTGAGAAAATACAAATTAGCAAAGAAATAATTTGTTAAAGTATTGGAGGAAAAAATGTACTCAGTATTTAATCAAAAGAGTGTCAGATACATGCTCTTATGGAAAAAGTTTACTTGTAAGGATGGTGTGAGAAAAATGTACCAGTAGCAATTACAGAGAACACTAACAGAATCAGATACAGAAAAAGCCAGAGTCTAACTGTTCCTCACTTTTATCTTGAGAAAACTCCTCCCCAAGGTACCAATTAACAGAACATCCATAAATGTATAATTGGTCTCAGCCTAAGAGAGTGTCTTTGCTAGTTATTTATTGTGGGAAGGGGAGAGAGAAGTAGAGGCAACTTTTACTTATTTATGTAATTCCTTCTGATGCAGTAGTGTTTAAACTGGGACGGTACCCACTGGGACAGAAAATCTAGGGGACATAGCTGATATTAAGCATGTTATTTCTGTCTTTGAAGGATCAGCTAAATTCTCTTTAGTAAAGAATATTCTTGTTCTTTCAGCCAAATCATGACTCCCTATCATGAACTACACATGCCACTTGGACTGTATTCAACAGATGACTTGTCTTACACATGCATGAAATAAAAGCATAATTCCATGACATTGAAAGTATAGGATTTGCATTTCTATGAAAAGGAAAAAAAACCCAAAGATACACTGGTAAGAAAACCGGTATAACCATTCACCTGACAACAGGGGATGCAAATTCAGTGTCAGTTTAAATCCATTGCAAAGCAATGAAGAATAAGATAGTTTTAGAGACTATGTGTTACTGTACTCACTAGAAGAGGCAAATCTCAGGGTCTTTTTCCAGCAGTGACTGCTTCTACAATGAGCATCACATTACACAAAAACACCCCTTGTTTCTTCTCTTCTCCCTTCTCTGAAGAGCTCCAGAAGTGAACAGGATAAGTACATCTTTAGGGAGAATCATTCTGTCTGGAAATAATGTGTGAAGTGAGAGCATTAATTGTATTAAGGACTCACAGAAAATGCAGCTGAAAGAACATCTGCATGATCTGAGGAATCAGATCAGACATTCATGTGGTTCTGACCATGCCAAGAGGATATTTACAGTTAAACTGCTCAGTTAGGACAGGCATCCAAAGAATGAATATTCATTGTCAAGAAAGTTCCTTAATCACAGTTTTAGACACTGATGTGAACAGCGGATATAGTCCAATTACTCTTGTATGGAACTGGTAGGCTAACAGAAATTTCAGATCTCTCGAATCCCTATCTGCTAGTCTATTCAGTAATTCAGTGGTAATTCGGTCTATTCAGTGGTAATACTGTTCTTGTCCTAAAACTTTGAGAACTTTGAGTGCATACCTCATGCATCCAATTTAGTAGTAAACACAAAGAAAGGCAACAAAGTTTTGTAGATATGATAGATCTGAAAAGCAAAAGTATTCAACTTTCAAGCATCTCTCTTGAATGGCACTGTCACAATTTCACTTGGGATTCTCATCAGACAGGTAAAATGAGAACAGACAAGGAAATTAGCTTGAGTCACTGCAGTACTTTACGTAGATCCACAAAACAATAGATACTGGTGTTAGATTTTTCATCTTCTCTTCTGTCTTTTCATATTTTTGTTAGGAAACACCATAATAGTGATAAAAATGTCCTTTGATGTGGGCATGTGGTGATGCTGACAAACACAAACAAAAAGGACAGAATATTTGCTTGTGCTGTATAGAACTGTTCTAGAAAAAGGAGAAAGTTAACTTATCCACCTTAACTGTATCCACCATTAAGGAAAGAATTGACTGGAATCAAAGTTGAGTATATTTTCTGCATAAAATCATTGCTTGGGTGACCATTACAACGTAACTTCTTACAGACATTGAAAAGCAAAATGAACATAAGGCTCTTAGTAAAAAATTTTTTTTCTCACCTCTTGTCACTACATCCTACTGCAAAACATTAAATTAATGACATCACCTAATTTAGGGCTTTTTTTTTCCTGCTAAAAAGTTTTTAAATATCCAGAAAAAGTTATTAATTTATCAGGCATATTTCCTTCAGCCATATCTGCAACCTCTTTTAATACTGAAATGAACCATCAAACATTGAGAGGGAGAAAAACCATCTCTGCTCCTGGCAAAACAAAGTTATTTGATAATTAAGATTCTGCTAATGTAAAGCTGCAATTGCCCTCAATTCCCTCAGCCAAAACCTTTGCAGATCTCTCATGCTCAGTAATATTGTTTTGTATATTACCTGTGTTCATTAGACACCAAATAATCAGATGCCTCTTTCCTTATTAAGCAAGAAAATTAATGTAACAGACAGATATTTCTAATAATTTACACAATAAATTGTGACAAATGGTTTGTTAAAATAAATAATATAAACAACATTTCTGTAAAAAGAGACAATTTCTTCAAGGAAGGTACAGCCTCAGTGTAGAGCCACAAAGACACTGAGTAGATATTCCCAGAGAGATGATGGAGGAATGAGGTACAGAACCTTTTGACTTGCAGACCTGGAATATTGCTCATTTTGTTTAAACTAAATAATATTATACCCACCCTACCTCCTCCTCCCCACCCCTCCACCTTATCCCACCCCCCCATCTGTGTCAATGAAGTTTTGACTTTATTATCTATTTCTGATCATCCAATGAAATTAGAATTTAGCCTGCAACAAGGTCTAAGACAGAACAGAAAATTAATGAGCACCAGCCAATCTGGTGGTGTAAAATTTTTAAAGATAACAGTCACCAATACAGGTTCCACCCTGATCAATCTTCTTGGTGAAACAGAGACGTTCTAACAGCTGTAATGTCTTTGGCCACTGACAAATGCCAAGTATTAAGTCTAACAGCAGGAGTTTCAAGAGCAGTTTGTTTAATTTGCTAAACATGTAGAACAACTCTCATATTTAATTTTCATGAAAAAAAGGCATAATGAATCTGTTGGGAAAAAATAGTGGTACAAAAGTGTGGCTTATGTTTTTTTTAAATTAAGCTTGCTTATTTACTTTTATCCTTTAACTGCTATTTATGTTGCCAGATTTGGAAGTGTACGGAGACACAGAAAGAAAAGAACGAGTGCCCTCTATGCCTTCTGCTTTCAGGAAAGGACACTGTGCAAGCACTCAGACGGTAACTGATCTAGCCAGGGAATTCAGCAAATAAAGAAAGTGACAAGCAAAACTAATTTGAGATGAAAGCTGCTGAATATCTTCCCATATAAGGAACCAAATACTTCATTTCATAAGGACTGTCCAAGACAAATCAACAGTCATGGCACTGTGTATATTTAGAAGTATGGTTCTTATGATTGTGGGGCATGAGACATTTGAAGTGACTGTCTAAATACATGAAATGCTAAATAAAGTCAGCCAACAATAGTGTTTGGCAAAACCAATTAGAATCAACATCTTGCAGGACAATTTCAAAACCATTTAAAATATGTCAGCATTACTACAATTACTTATTGAGAGAAAGTAGAAGCAAAAAACAAAGTGGAGTGGATTTAGAGATCAAAAAGGTCAACTACACTGAAAGTAAGGTTCATATCACTAGCTATTTTACATTAAAAAGGAAACCAGAATGTCCACTCAGCTGCAGAATATACCTGATTTTTATTTCAAACCAGTATTAAAAATATTTACAATTTCAGAATATATAAAATAAAAAATCAAGTAATAAATAATTGATACTATACATTGTGTTGTTCTGAAGACCTAAGTTTGTAATATGAAATACTTTATCTGTATATTGTCAAATAACATGTAGTGTGAGGATGAAATTGATATTTTTTTAAGTACCTGAGACAAAACTAGATGTTTCAACTAGTAAAAAGCAGAGTGGTTTGAGATAGTTGTACCTTTTAATGTTTTTTACTTAAAAAAAATCAACACATTCATTAGACATTGAAATTTTGACATAATAGGTTTCTATTCACAATTTTCAACAATCTGAGGTAAAAGGAGAGCAATATTATGCATGAAAACCTCCACTAATTATACCATGAGCCAGATTCCCTATAAGTGAAATAATAGATAAGTAAATAAATAATCCCACCTGATGTTTTATTTGTTATTTCACCTACGCTTGCAAAAGTGAAGGCCTCATTTGGACATCTAAGAGAAGGGACTACGTGCCCATTAGCTGTCTATATTTTCAAAAGAACACTGTGTTTTTGTGATTATATTTTAAGAGTCATCAATGATCAGGTAGATTACAAGTATCGCAAAACCAATTGCCTAACACTCCTGCTCAGCAAGACATGAACTGCAGTACAAATCTTCACTTGAACATGACTACTAACAAGATTTCCTTTCAGAAATTCTTTTATTGGAAGCACATATTCTCACATAACTGAGAGTACGCACTTAAATCTTCCAAAAAGTTTGTAACTATCCTATGCTTCAAAATACTGCAAAAAAGATTATCATGTTTGCTAATAGTTGCTGTCTGAAAAAAAATTCTATAATATAATAAGCCGTTATTGCTGTTCAGTTCCAATTCTTGCTGACATCAGATCTAACCTCAGGTCATGGTTTTCTATACATGCAGTACGATTCTAGGCTTTAAGCATGACCTGCTACTCAAAAAAGAAACAGAACAAAACACTTATAAGCAACATGAGGTTTCTCTAGCTTTGAATTACAACACTGTCATGACAAGATGAAAATGGCAGCTTCTTTCAGCTTAGAAGTGCTTTTTAGGAACTTAAAGCTACAGTACACAAACCAAAATCGTGATGTTACTGAGTTCCATTGCCCCTACTGCACACAAGTGCACACAGCAAATTACAAAATGTTCTTGATTCTTCAAGGGTCTGCTACATGCAGCAGATTTTTGTCCCCAAACACCCTAAAATAAGGTCACCCACAAGCTTCAGAACACAAGACGAAACACGGCACATGGTTTCAAGGACTCACAAAGCCACCAGGCACCTCTGCCCCTCCTCACTCCTTGTTTCTGATGCAGCTTTGCGCAATAATGATGGCACTTTGATTAGTGAACCTCTGAATGCAAAACAGGAGCACGGCAGTCAGCAAAGCAGCGTTTGCTATTTTCATTTCAGCTGTGCGGACATACTGAAATAATGATCCTGGCAACATGTTAGGAAAACATTAGAAAGACTTTAGTAAGCAAATAATTTAATTACATCCTTCTCTCAGGCAGTTTATCCTGCACGACCCCTGACCTTTTATATTGCTGTACCTAAACTCAGCGTGGGATTCACACTTCCCATTCCTGTCACAGAATCTCTCCATCTTGTACCATTTAATATAGTGTGCTCCAGGTGCTCTGTGGTGAATGAATAGTTATATTACTACCTGTCAGACACAATCACACTCTATTCATCATCCGCGGCTGGCTGCGTGAAGCCCTGCTTCCAGCAGGCTCCCTCTCTATTTCCTTGTTCAAACGTCTGCAGTGCTTTCGGCCCATCTGTCAAGCCTGTCATTTAGAGGGAAAACAGTATCAGCGCTTTAAATATATGGAGTTCTCTATTGAAACAGTGCTGTGATTGAACTGTCAGCATTCCCAGTATCACAGACAGTAATTCATGACTGGTCAGAGCTCCATTTAGGTTGCTATTACTACGCTGACCTTGCTGGGTCACGCTGAGAGGTTTTTTTTTCCCTTTGCTGTTAGGTCTATAAATAGTGCAATTAACCTTTCAAGAATTACAAAATGTTCTTGGTTCCCCTCCTCCACAAATTCACTTGCTGTTTGCAGCATTTATAATAATCAAGGCCGGGGGGGGAATCAGCAGGAAAGGATATTTCTCTCTGCTGATGTGTACACCATGTGAAAAACAAACAAATACCATAACACTCCTCGCCCCACAACCCTTTCTCCAGCAAAACTTAGATGGTAGCAAAGCTACCAACTGGGGCCTTGCCTCAGGTTCCACTTTTCTGGATTCAAGTCTAACATCTCAAAGTACTCTAAAATGCATCACATCTGCACTAAACCCCTTTTTAGATGCTATAGTATAACCCCTTGTTTCACAGAATTTTTTTAATATAAATTTGACTGTGAAAAAACATCCTGAAACAAAATAGTTCTGAAAGTCATTACAAAATAAAAAAGTGGTTCTTAGGCACATGCAATTCCTTGCCTTTTTGCCAAAGTACCCTTTGTTTAAGAAAAACATGGAATAGATGTGTATTTTAAGTTCATATATATCTCCTTTTGGAACAAATGAAAAAAATGGGTTTGTATGAACTGTTGATGATGGCCTGAATCCATCTCGTAAAGACTAATCTCTGAGTAACATATACGTCTCCTGTTAACCAGTATCTCTCTGTGTATCAAAACATTTGAAATAGATCAACTTTCACTTGCATCTTTGTACAAAAAGCAGTGACAGTAAGCTCATGTGATCCGCTGTTAGACAGTACATTGAAATCCCTCTAAATTTTGAGGATTCTGAATTACTGAACAATACAGTACACCTGTAATGAATGAGCCTGAGCCTAAGTCTGGGTTCACCCACAGCCTTTTTCAGCAGTTAGACCATGATCCTGGGGCTGGATAGTCTCCACGCAGCATCTCTGAATCCCTCCAGCTGGAGGAAGACCAGCAAAACCAGGCAAGAGAAGCAGAATGCTCATGAGGTGTAAACAGGTGAAGAGAGAAATCAAAGAGGTTAGCTCGAGTCACTGGGGAAACAGAGCAGCGTGGAGAAGAATGTGCCCCAGCTGCCTCCTGCAATCTAAGACCAAAGCCCTAATTTGAACACAACAGCCGTGTCTCAGTAGGCTTGCTGGGTTAAAGCTTAGGGTTCCGGCCTTGATTACATTTTCAGATGTAGACATGGTCTTGTCAATGTTCTTCTCTGGGGAGATGCCTGGAATTCTGTGATTGCAGCCAAATATACATAATGAAGCTAGCTAACCCTAGATAATTACTGAGATTGCTGGTATTAGTACCATTTAAATAAACATTCAGAAAATCATTCACAATGGGGGCTTTTATAATCATTTTTTTTTATTATTTTTTTTTTAAGTAAAGAATCTAGGTGTAGTTGGGATTACCAACAAGGATCTAGGCAATTTAAAAAATCCCGATAATACATTTTCTCGGTATCTGCTAAGTGGGGTGATTGATCGGAAATCCACCTCCCCAAGTGTGTGTGATACATAGCTGCGAAGAACATCATGCTGCACATACACAAGAAATGCCAATGCCAAGTAGAAGATTTACACAAAGCAAAATTATTTAGTATATGAATGTGAAAAGGCAGCAGAGAAAAAGGCAATAAGGTCTTTTCAAGGCAATATTATCTTCTTATTGCAGACACAGAGTGAAATTAATTATGTAGCTTTAGCTGAATATTTTGGACTCTGAAAGAAAGATACTGCAGCATAAATCACTCCCTGTGTTGTTAGCAGTTTACTGAATGTCTCCTTTTTAGTCTTCTCCACCATGAATGCAAATGTCACAGCTTATTACAGATACTGAATAAGTATAATTAAGAAATAATTTTATCTAGTTTCTCCTTTCTTGGAGAGAGTCATAAAACAGAGAGACACACAACAGTGCCCTTGTTGTTGGTTTTAGCATTTTTAATGAATACTTCAGGATCTGTCTGCCCTCAATCTGAAGGCAAAAGCTTTTACGTATTATAGAGGAAGAATAAGTGCAGGTCTCATCTCATTAACTGTCATATTACCAGGCTCTATGCCATAGTATTCAAGTTTCACTGAGCATTCAGAATTGCTTAATTATGTACAGTAAAAACAGTCTGCTGAGACTTTCCCTTTCGGATTAATATGGAGGCAGAAAGACAGAGGTCATCTTCATGACTCACTCTTGCTTGTGACTGTGTAAACTCAAAATGACAGAGGCCTTTTGTTAGTGACAAAAAATATACAATAAGCATTTGAAAAATAAAATGTTTACATCTGGGGACAAGAGACACTTTTGATTTTTCAGACTAACAATTCTTTACCTCCTCTTCTCTCTGCGTTGGTGTTAAACTGTATATTACATTCCTTATAAATTATACCGCCCTACGTTAATTACAGTGTGCTGACACTGCTTGTCATTACTAAACCTACTACATGCTTTGTGCGCTCGGATTTCAATAGCTATTTGTTCCACAAAATGTGGAAAAACTGTGCAAGTTACTGAGACTGGTCATTTCTCACATCTCTCTCTTAGCCTTCCCATTTTGTTCTATTTTTAAACCAAACCAGTCCCAGTTGTGTGGTCTGATTTCCAAAAATGCTGCTGTCCTTAGCTAAAATGACTGTCTTTACCAGCAGTCTCTGACATTCCTCACAGAAACTCCTGATTCCTTCTCTGCCTCTCCTTTGACATTTTCTAAAGGTTCCTAAAGGTTTTAGATATTGAGCACGTGCACATATATATGCCACTCGCATTCATGTATAAGCATCCCCATACATAGGATTGTACTGTTATCTCTGCTTTACAATAAAAAAATCAAAATGGGCATTTTCTCAAGAAAGAAAAGTTTTGTCTCTTACATAATTCCTTTCCAAAGCTGCACCCTGCAAGTGGAAGAAAAATGCCAATAAGGTTAATCAGCCAATATGCTACATTCTAAGGAAATAAATTATATGGATTATCATTCTTCATCCAGCAATTTTGTATGCTATGTCTTTCTTCAGAAAGCACAACATCCATTAGTGTAAATGTAGACATTCTTGAACATAGGAAAGAAATCCTAGCAATCTCACTTAAATAATCTTGGCTTATGCACGAAGTAATATATGCAGCTATGTTTAAAGAAAATAATGTGTCATTGTAAATGAAAGTATGTGCTCCCTAAACACCCTAGAAAAACCTCGTGTTTTTCTGAAGTTTTGCAAAATGTAATTTTATTCCAATATATAATGGAATTTCTGGTTTTACAACTGTATTACTTGGTTTAAGAGGTCCCAAAACTTTTCCTCACTTACAGTTTTAGACAAACACAGCTATGACACAAACACTATACTTCAGTATGTGATTATTCTGTATTGTCAACAAGGGGAGATTTTTAAAAACTTTATCACTTTGTCAGGGAAGAACAAACATATTGCTGTAAATTGATTTCAGCTAACTTTAACAGCCTAAAAAAAACCCAATAAAAAGTCCAACAGCTTTAATGTTTCAGATGTATCTGCCTCCCAGTATTTTTCCAACATAATCTAGCTCCTTATGGATTACACACAACTGGAAACACTGAAAAACATTCTGAAATGATGGAAAGAGTTGATGGGTTTGTATCATCATGATTCTAAGGCACAATTTATGACACCTCTGCATCACAACTTTAGAAGAGTATCCACAATTTACCACTGGAAAAAGGTCATCTGAAAACTTCTAACCAATGAGTCAGTCATTGTCAAAATAAATTTAGCTTCAGCATACTCTCAGTGATTGTTTACAGACCTCTAGAACTACAACCAGCCATTACACAAAGCACTGATGCTTTGATTCAGTATCTACATGCTCATTTCACTTGCAGCATGGTATATTTCCCCTATTGACTCATTACTATTAAAAATGACACAAACTTTAAGCCTCGCATGAGGAAAAAGTGCAAATGGGTGGTAAAGACCAAAGGAGGCAATTTCAGGGAAGTCCAGTATGAGCAAATGACTAGCTGAGGTTATTGACAGAAAGGCATAGTAGCTTTCACCTTTAACTTCCCAGATGAGTTCATTCAGTCATTAAGTGGCCAAGAAAATTTCCTTTAAATAAATGTTTAAATGAGTTATAAAATGAAGAGAAAAAGGAAGAAGGGATTGGCACATAAACTAGAAAAAGCAGACTGCTAACTCCTTCCCCTTTTTAAAGGCTGAAGGATATTTTCCGACAAGGATCTGGCTGGACAGGTAGGACTCAGGAGACAAAACCTAATATAGTATCAGGTAGAAAATGCTGGCAGTTTCAGTATTTGCTCTCTGGACACCACAAGAGGCATGTTGGTGCTGCAGTTCATTTGGTTCACTTCATGCAGCTACAGGTTGTGAGGTAAAGGGCAGCAATAGGATGGTTTGTGTCTATATTCCCCACCTCTTAAAATTTTGTACCAGGATGTAACAGGGCCTCTGGTCATATTTGACCTGTTCAGTCTAAAAGATATCCCCAAAAGTGTTTCTGGAGAGCAATTTCCTGAACAAACCCAGAAATCAGAGCCAGAAAGAGCAGAGAAAGAGCAGAGGAGGAAAAGAGGCTGTAACGCCTATAAGTATCTAAAGGGTGGTTTGAAGGGAAAGGGAGCCAGACTCTTTTCAGTGGCTGCCAGTGAGAGGACAAGAGGCAATGGGATCAAGCTGGAACATAGGAAGTTGCACACAAATATGAGAAAAAACTGCTTCACAGTGAGGGTGACGGAGCCCTGGAACAGGCTGCCCAGGGAGGTCGTGGAATCGCCTTCTCTGGAGGTTTTCAAGACCCGCCTGGATACAGTCCTGAGTAACGTGCTCTAGCTCTGGGCAATCCTGCTTCAGCAGGGGAGTTGGACTAGATGTTGGACTGCAGTCCCTTCCAACTCTAAAAATTCAATAAAATTCAGTGACGTTCTAAGTGTCTGTAGGCTTAAGAAAGCTAGTTAAAAGGGAAAATTCCCCTGATCTAACAGAACCAAATTGTAAGTTTTTAAAATCAAGATTAGACTAATTAGAGCAAATAAGCAAATGTACTTTGAAATTTTTACACCTCTGATGCAATTAAAAATCTTTTTGCTAAAGCACTGGAGTGAATAGTCTTTGAGATTTATGAAGGGAAAGAGGTCAGTTGTTCTTTGGTATTTTCCTTTAAAACAAAACCTAAACTGTTTAGCCAGGCCACAGCCAGGCCAGAGAACAGCAGAACAACTCTGTTTTATGCTTCAGAGAAAAGCACCTAGCCATTGGAGAAAGTAAACAGTGATGTTTCAACTGCAGCCATGGAAGCAAGAGCTATATTAAAACAAACACTTAAACAGTCTCATTTCTGAAAAGACAGTTTTTGATTTTGGAAAATTAATTCTTCTATGCTATAGTTTAAGGCAATTACCACATATTTTCCACATGTGAATTTTTCATGTTAAAAAGAAAGCTGTAGATAAATTCTAAAATCAGCCTTATATTGCACTCAGACTCATTTCCGACTCAAACCAGCAATAGCTGCAGAAGCTTGAGCAATTTTCATTTAGTCCAGTTTGAAATTGTTTTCTCTTTCTGCTAGTTTTTTTGTTGACAATTACCTCTGTGGTATTTTATTCTTATGTCATCCAAACTGTCAAAAACTGAGATATTACGTTAAACAAGATACTTTGACCTGATAAACACCTGAGTACCAACATTTCAAACTCCAGCCTGTAGATATAACTTAATGCACAGAAGAGATCCAATTCAATTACACACATGTAACAAGAATTAAATAAAAACATCCAATATGTTTAAAAATATAGCATGCACATTAAACCATACCAAATCAAATTACACCGGCTACAAGTCAAACAGAATGCCACTCATATTGCAACAAGATGGAATTAATATCATCATATAAATTAATTAAGTAACCACCCTTTCTTTGGAAGCAGGTACTTACAAAATTTCCAGTAGTTGAGGAAATATAAATGACAAAGTATGAGGATCAGAGCCCATCATATGAAGTATGGAAGATGGCAAGATTCAGCTTTATCCAAAAGTCTTTGAATAAATGAGGGTACTGATTGAGAGCAGGAAGGCTACAGTGATCTGAATTGTTGTCCTCTTTTCAGTAAGTTTGATAAACAGGAGACTGCAAGAAAACTCTGCCATGGTGGTCTATGTAGGATCTGTGTAACAAAAAAAAAAAGTTCATACACTGGTAGATGAATGTCTACTTGACATTGCTTTACCTGGTGCCAATAAAAAGTCAACATGCTCTTTGAACAAACTGTCTTTTTAAAGGAAAACGCAGAGTGACAGGTTTCCTCTGTAGAGGATCTTCTTTTTCTTACAGAGATAGGATCTAATTCAGTTCTTTTAACTAACACTTTATACAATCAAAAACCTCCTTAAGAGGACTGGTACTTTCTTGGTACTCCCATTCAACTTCCCAAATTGCTATTCATTTTTTACATAATGAAATAGAAGTACTCAGATACTTCACGTATCATTACATGTAACACTTTGTCAAATAAGTTTCCCATCGTATTAGAAGCATGAGGCCAGTTTTGCAAAACATGAGGCATAACATATGCATAGAAATTAGAGTATGCAAGGATCTTACAGGTCCAAACAAATTATTTTATTTCCAATATGCAAACATAACTATGTGGTTGTACATAATCACGAGCCCTGTGAATGCAATTTCTCACTTTTCTGCATGCAACGAGTATGTTTGGTTATATAGTCAAGTTTTACATTCTGTAAAACTCAGTCAAAGGTATCCAGGTTCAAGAATGAGTAAGGTAGTAGGCCCATTAAGACAACCAAAATTAGGATATAAATAAAGTACACTGCATAATAACCAAGTCACATATGTGATTATAAATTTCAAATCTAGTTTCCTGCCTTTTACTTGAGGCCAAAGACCTATGATAATAGCAAAAAGCTAAGATCTGAATGGAACAAACAGCTTCAAGACCTTTCAAGATATGTGATTTCTGGCATGCAGATCCTCAGAAAACATTAACAATTTTAAATTTTTTTTTCTAGAAATCTGTATTTTTTGCTTTAAAATTCTTTTTCCACAGTCTCCTTCCAGTATACCTAGTTTGAAATTAACTCACAGAGCAATAGTATTCTATTCATGAACATTGTGTATATTTTTCTTTTAATTTAGAAAAAAGAAATATAAGCCCTATTTATGTTCCTGAGTGAAATTTAGGCAAGTATTTCAATTAATTTCTGTTCTGCTAAATGTTTATATCTCCATAAGAAGGATGAAAATCAGTATTTCTTAGTGGAATCTACAAACTAACAAACTTTTATTTCAGTCACAGAACATCCCATTCAGCAGTAATAAAATTTACTAAATTCAAATGGAATAAAAATGCTTAACAAAAGTAAATGCATTGAACTTAAAGTTAGTTAATACTGATAGGCATCTTCATTACAAACTTACTTTTAAAAATTGTTCTGTAGGGTTCACGTAATACGGTAATGAATTCTACAAAACTGACTCTTGTAAATTTGTACTTCATGGAGGATTTTCCATGAACACTAACTTCAGCTTCATCATGAAATTTATGACCTCTCTCCTCCTCCTCCAGTTTGAGAGGAAGAAAGTATGGTCACAGGAAACTAATGTATGGACTTTCCTTCAGCCTGTACACCCACAGCCTCTGAGAACACCAAACTATATTTCTTTATTCACTATTGCCTTTTTAATCTTGGTTATATATATTTTATCTGATGAGAATTTTGTTGAGAGGCATGTGATCCAAAAAGGATGAGCCACTAAAAGCTCTGAATTGTCAGTTATATTTCCTACTCCTCTTTGCTTCTTGATCCCTCCTTCCCAACCTGTATCCTTGCCAAAAGTAAAATTTCAAGCAGTGTAGTCACTCTGATGCTGCAAATCACATGAAGGGACAGGAACAGAAGCCACAAGTTTTCAATGCCTCTCATGACCTATGAGCAGTGAACTTGCATATCAGCAAGCCATATGAGTGGCATCCAATAAGCCAAAAAAATTACTTCAAAAAAAATGTGAGTTGCAGACCATATGTTGTCCTTGAGTGAGAGCAACTATAACAGCAGGATCTTTCTTCTCTAAGAGGCATCATATTTCAAAAAGATTGGAAACCAGAAATGGTGAGAAATTATCATTTCTCTCAGTTCAGTAATGAGTGAAGTATCAAAAGAATGAGGAGCAGAGCTACAATGAAGTCTGGAAGGTGTGATACAGGGCATAATAACATAACTTTCAAGTGCTTGGATGGAGTGAAATTTTAGGTTTCTCAGGTACTCATACTACCCTGACAGCCAAATGAATACACAAGTTCCTCCAGTATTGTTTTCCCACTTTCATTGATTGACAAAATGCTAGTATAAATGATTGGGTCTTGCAACATTTTTAAGGATTCAAATTCAATCTCGTCTGCAGAATTTCATCTCAAGACCTTGCAAAAGATGATCAATAATTTAATCTGCAAGCCATTTGCAGTATAATGAAGTCATACTCAGAGTATGGCAAGTCCCTATCACATACGGGTCTTTCACATGTATTGACTGCATTGTTACAGAACTCTGGTTTTCAACACTGACATTCAGATATGCCGTGCTTTGTAATATGCAGCTTAAACCTTCTGGGGGATATCACAAACAATGGTAGCAGACAACTGTATTTTAAGAAAGAATGCTTGAAGTTGACTCATTAATTGGAACAATTTGGGTGCACATGCTGTGTTATTTCCCATTAAGCAAAGGACAAAATAGGAGCAAAAAGACAGGGGAAGATGGCAACTGAAAATAGTTTATGTCTTGAAAATCTCACACACACAGACAAACATTTCCTTCCTGGAGGAAAAAAAAAAAAAGTAAATTGTTTTAGTGGAGGTAGAAATGATTTAGTATTTACAGCAGTTAAATTTCTCTAGAAGCACCTTTTCATAGACACAACCAATTCACCGGTTTGGTAGCCACTCATGACTCAGCTGAGAACTGCTTGTTCAGAACCACACACATATGGGGTGATAAGCACACATCAGTGTCAAATATCACCACACTGTATCTTTTCATAAGCTACTAGTGTCATCTTTAGTCAATTTTCCTCAGCAAAAGTGTTAAACCGTGTAGAGTTTAAAATGTATTTGTTAAGGTTTTGACTCAGTTTCAGCTAAGATACTCACACATTCACACTATGTCCACTACTGTCTTCCTGTTAGAGGGTCTTGCTCTGTTTCTGTTCTGGTATGTTAAATATGCTTATACTGCAGTCACTTGAGCACAGAACCCAGCACACCAGCACAAACCCTTCCTCATCAGGAGTTTAAATATGGGGCCCTTTTCCAAAATGCCATGGATTGTGTCTAACAAAAAGATATTTTTTATGGATTAAATTACTGTTGGAGTTTGCTAAGTTTTGCATCACTTGGGTAACAAGCCTTAACACTTCTCCCTTCCCACCTCCTCTTCCCCACCTACTCCCATAATGCTAGCTCATGCTTAAGCCATTCAAAACATTTCTGGTCCTTTGAAATAGGCTCCTACAGCATTGGAAAAGCCACGTTCCATAACTGGCCAAGAACACTGTACATGGTTTTGTTGCTCTTACACTGCCAGTTCCACTCATTGCAGTCACCTACAAAATCTTCATGTTATGATTTATTTGGATTCCCACATAGTTTATGTTTGGGACAATGGCCACTTGTTCTCTAGCACTCTTTCACATGATGGCAGCAGAATCTTTACAAGTGTTGTCTCCATCTTGACACCTCAGAGACTGCATTGAGCTGCCACAGTTCCCTAGCATCTGTAGCAGCGATCACAGTGAAAGCAGCTGTCTCAGCTAGGATCAAACCAGTCTCAGATCTTATTTAGTTTAGAATATTTCACTGCTCTGGAGTCACAACGTCCTTTATTCTTATACAAAACACTTCTTACCTGGAAATATTGGTAAGATTAATACTAATATACTCATACTTCAATGTTGTTTTTTATTCCAGTCAAAAGTGAAAGTTTTCTGCAATCATCAGGGACTGTAGGGGAACAAGATTGTATAAAATTTCCAAACACTTCTCTTTAATTCTCTGATGGTTTAGTAGGAACTGAATTATATAGCCGTTTAGAAGCAACATAACCCAACATATTTCAGTGAAGTTGCATTTTTTTCCCTCAACCTTTCAACAGCAATTATACTCCTTTCCAACTTTTCTGCATACAAAGGTCCATTCTCAATCATACCATAAACTGGTTCACTTTTCTCAAGTGACCAGGCATTTTTAAAAAGTTTTAAAAAACTTTAAAAACATTATTTCGTAAAAAAAAGCCTTTCCACATTCTGAATAAACCCAAGCTGCAGTTACCTCTTCAGTTTCATTACATTTCCAAACTCTCACTTTTTACAGGATCTTCATCTCAGTTACTAGCCTTTGCGTAGTTTGCTCAAAAAAAAAAATATTAATATATAGGTATAATAGAGTCAAAGTGGTATGATAGAGTTATGGTAGAGTCAAAATGCTTCTATTTACCCTTTGTATATGACACAAAGGATTTACTATATTCACACATCCATGTTCCTGCCTGCTTTGGCAGGTGGATGCCAGTGCTGGAAAGATCACAAAATAAGTTAAGGGGGTATTAAACCACTAAACTCTGAAAGTAATTCCACTAAAATGGATGACGTGTTTTTCTCTCAAAATAATTTCACAGAAACCAAGTCTGGGAAAGAGTGTTATCCATGATGATTATTGCTTTTTTGAAAAGTATTTTAGCACTTGAAAGACCAGAGTTGCTAGAAATACTAAGCAATGTTGTCTGTAAGCATAGTAATTTTTCTGAGAAAAAACTAACTAATTTTATTAAAAGAAACTTCAGCAGTAGACTACACCCTGTGGAATACAAATCTAAGAGGAAAACATTTCACAAATCTAGCACTTCCTTAATAAAGCAGTACGTTACAGGTAAAAGACAAGATACAATAGTGCTTCCCCCATCAATAGGGAAGGATATAAGAAATGGATAGTATGAGATCAAATCAGTTATCTAGGAGGTTTTCAATAATGATTAACAAAAAAAGATATTCTAAAATTTAAATTTGCCACCCTACTGAATCAGGTCTCATAACACCATTCACTATCATTCATTATTTTCAGTCATGATTCAGCTTCCAGAAAACAGCCAATTCAGAGACTACATATACAGGTATGCTGAAATCACACTGGAGAATACACTTTGAAATCATAAAAATGCCAATAGATTGGTGACATGGTAAAGAAGAAGAATAATGTTCAGTTCAAGAAAGACCAAAATTAAATTCTACCTTTACTTTGAGATAGACATATAGCAGATATATCACACTGGCCAGATTGGCTCTGGGGATAAGAGGAGACCACAAACAGAAAGTGAAGCACCAGCACTGCAAACTGGGATGCAACACACACACAGAGGAATTATTCTGTCCTGTACAGAGCCCTAGAAGATGCTGCTGGCTTATAAGATGTGCTCAACTGAAAAGAGAGCATAGAAGAGACCGGATAGATAGAAAATGGCAGCACCAAGTTGGGCAGGAGTGCACCCTGAAACTATTCTGGTGGGGTGGTGTGAGAAACAGAAAAGATCTCGACCCTGTTTAAGCACTGTTCAGCAATAGCAAAAACATCTTTATATTGCCAACACTGTTTTGAGCACAAACACAAACCATAATCACACTCTAGCTACTGTGAAGAAAACTAACTCTATCCCAGCCAAAACCAACACAAAAGTGATTGTCCACCTGTGCTTGGCACTGGTGAGGCCACACCTCGAATACTGTGCTCAGTGTTGGGCACCTCACCACAAGAAAGACATTGAGATGCTGGAGCATGTCCAAAGAGCAACAAAGCTGGTGAAGGGTCTAGAGCACAAGTTCTGTGAGGAGCAACTGAGGGAACTGTGGCTGTGTAATGTGAAGGAGGCTGCAGAGAGACCTTGTCACTCTCTACAACTACCTGAAAGGAGATTGTAGCAAGGTGAGTTTCAGTCTCTTCTCCCAAGTAACAAGCAAATGGACAAGACGGATCAGCATCAAGTTGCTCCAGGGGAGGTTTAGATCAGATATTAGGAAGAATTTCTTCACCAAAAGGGTTCTCAAGCACTGGAACAGGCTGCCTGGATGGCTGAGTCACCATCCCTGGAGGTATTTGGACTGGATGATCTCAAGAGGTGCCTTCCAACTCCATATCATTCTGTGATTTCAAAGACATGTAGACGTGTCATGTAAGAACATGGTTTTGGCAGTGTTAAGGGGTGGTTTTGGCAGTGTTAAGTTTATGGTTGGACTCAATCATCTTAAGGACCTTTTCCAACCCAGTTGATTCTATGATGCTATAATTCTAAAATGTGATCAAGAAACAAAAAGCAATGCTGTTGTTGTAAGCGGAAAGAAAGGGAAACGTGATGCAACTCTTTGTAAAATGTAACTGCAAAGGGAAAGTACCATTCTCCATATTTGCAAAGTTTGAGAATAAGTATAGGGTTAAATGGCAGTAGGGGAGATTAGGTTAGAGATGAAGAAAAATTCTTCAATGGAAGGGAAGAGAAGGACTAAGCTAGATGGAGAGGTTGCTAAGTTTCTGCTGTTGGAAACATGTAAGAACAGGTGAAGGAAACAGCATTAGGCATGATGGACTTTTTGTTCAGATTTGGAAAAACAGAGTGGTTTACATAGTCTCTCTGATGCCCCCTCAAGCTCTGTTTTTCTGTGATTTCTTTCTGATTCAGCAAAGTCACTGAGGTGAATATTGGAATCAATGTTTTGGTATCTTAAATATTTTTATATGAAAAAATTATGTAGCAATTTTCAATCAGGCTTAATGCTTGCTACTTTTACACATCAAGTAAACTACATTAGGCTCTTATTATCATCATCTTACAAAATACCAGCGTCATCTCCTATTGCTATATAGCACTTAAATAACCACAATACATGCAAGGGAGAAGAACTTAAAAATGCCTATGACATATTCATTTAGCAGCAGCTAATTTTCACTCCTTGAAAATTCAATCTGGAAAACTTCTCAGCTCATTTTTAAGATCTCTAAAAGGGGCCATTAAAAATACTTGCAAGATCAAATGTGATAAAAAAACCACACCTTGAAATCAGTGCACTACAACTGACACAATGCAATTTTGCCCTGATTATTGCTTCATCCCTCACCCTATGGCACTGGTTGGCAAGGAGCTGGCTTGTTAACATTGTAATATATTTCTAGAATCAGAGTGAAATTTGTCAGTTTTCTTTTGCTTCCACTTAAAAAATATTCCACTTAAAAAATATATGTGTAAATTAAGAGACTGTAAAACACCCAGGAAAGGCATTTAAGATCATCGACTGTCAGAAATAGAATTAAGTGTCTTTTTGATGCTCAGTATTCACATGTTTTAGAGCATACCTCAGCACATGATTACATGATTAGACAACTACCAAAATACACTGCTAGCCATATGCTGTCAAGGGACAAAGTATTTTTTCCACATCACCATTCAGAAATGGCTTATCATATAACTTGCTTGAAGATGTTTATTCACAATTCCTGATTAAGCAGTCTCATTTTCTCATGCAAAAAAGCTGATTTAAGATACACTGTTAAAACACAAGCCAAAGTGCTTGCACTGTAAGGAGGTATGGTATATAAACAGATTAGACGCATTAGTAAAAATAAGTAAATCAATCTGTCCTCCCCTATCAAGAAGTCTTACTAAAATAAATGTGGTTATTCATGTAACAAAAATGCTGTGGGTGTATTAGGCTGAGAAAATAATCCAAATTATTGAGCTCATTGGAAGAAAGCAAAAATTCTCCTCCTTCTACCCACAGCTGTTCATCATATTCATCCATCTCTGGTTATTAATATTAGTATTAAATATATTCCTGTCCAATTGGGTTCACTCATGTTTCCAGTTTTTGAATCTATTCTTTTCCCCTACGTTAAACAAATCTAATGATTTCTATCCATAGCAAATGTGGAGCTGATGAGCAAATGGATGATAAAAATTCCTATTATTCCTTTGTGCCCATCTCTTGTACTTAAGATTCTTGTCATGCCCTGGGCATTCTCACTGTCTGATACCGTTCCTTTATTTCCAATTCCAGCACTTTCTCTGCAGAACATTTCTCTGTCCAGAACATTTGGTGCACTGCCTCGTACCAAGCAAAATCTGCTTGCAATGTAAGAACATGTGGAGAAATTATGTGTTTTTGTCACACTCTATTAAACGGTATTCAAAACACAATGCCCCAGAAACGAAATTGATTGTAGGTTTTATAACCCTTTTCAGGCTAATGGAAACAATTTAGTACCATGAACGAAAACATAGCTAGTGCAGCTGTGGGAATCTTAAATTGCTCGGCTCAGCAGTTCTGTGCTGGCTTAAGTAGGATAAAGTAGTTAAAGTTCAGTTAGATTCCATTCTTCTGGATCTTTGACAGATCATTTCAGATTAATGTCTTCAAAGTTTTCAACATTCCTTGTAAAAGACTTTTTGAGGGATTCCTGGTCTTTGCTTTTAACCTGGGGGGAGAGAGCTGCAAGAAGTCAGAAGACAAGGGAAGTGGGGGAAGGAAAGACATGGGGAAGTTTTCAATCATTTTGTAGTGTTTTGAATCATCTTTCTCTGTTGTTTGGTTACATTGTTAATATACTAAGTAAAACAAAAACAACAAAAACAACAAAAAAAAAAACAACCAACCAACCAAAAAACCCACAACACATCAGAACCAAAAAAAACCAAAACAAAACCAAAACAAAACAAAAAACCCCAAACCAATTAAAAAACTAACAGCTTTCTTACAGCTTTAATGTTTTAATTAAAACTACAAAAGCTAGAGATGCACAGCCAAGGTTGAAAGTCAGCCCTACAGTCCACCCTTGGAACCTATTACAGCTCTTTAAGGACCTGTCCTTAACGGACAGAAATTTTCTCCCATGTTCATTCACATTTCTATATTTAAAACTAAATGCCGTGATTAAAGGCTGCTGAAGAACTCAGCACTAGACTTTACAAAACAAATCCTCAACCTGGCCACTTATGAGAAGGAGTCATCCACATGGGTATTGCCTGCACTGTGCTACCAGAAAAACATCTGTGAATATTATTTGACAAATTGATCAGTAAATGAGCCATTAGCTTGCAGGTTTTGGATTGCCTTAGGAAAGGCGGGTGCTATATAGCCTTACAGATGCAAACCACTGATTGTCAAAAAAAAAAAATGTTCCAGAAGAAAAGTAGTAATAAAACAAGCCTAGCATGAAAATGTATCCTTTCTAAAAGTAAGCCGTTTACGAGAAGCAGTAGTAAAACTGCTTAATTCTTCTGTGCCTCTAGGGAGAAATCTAAGCCTTTTGAGAAGTGATGGAGAGAAAAATGAAGCCAATGGTGTGTTTGTCAGTGAACGAATGCTGTGGAAACAAAGTTAGTAATTTTAGTATTCCTGCTTGCCAAGAACTGACAGGTGTGTAGTTTCTTATTGTTCTGAAAGGCAGCCAGAAACCACAATTTAATATGCATCTATGTCTTCATTGTAGGCAAGAAAACAGCTGTGTCTCTGGCTCATGATACAAGATGATAGAAATATTGAGACATAGTCTTCTTTACAGTATGTTACCATCATTTGCATGGCTTTGTTTGATCTTCCAGCAAAACACATAGCTGAAAGGAGAAAAAAATGCTGCAGCCCAGATTAGATCAGACATGATGTGGCAAACTACTCCCACAAACAGTTATTATTTCACAGAGCGTGATCACCTCAACATGAATTTCTCACATGAACAAGGGTTGAAAAATTAGAGACGTGTTTTTGGCATAGCAGGTCTGAAGACTTTCTACTAATGGACAAACAAGTCCATTAAAATTGTAAGTAAACAAAGCAGGGAGATACCAAGTTATTTCAGATAAACATGGCGTAATCATTTCCAACAATTCTTAAAGAATGATTCCCAGAAAACCTTCAGCTTTCAAACTGCTGAGACATGCCTGTGATTAATAAAGCTTTTGAATGCAAAAGGTTTCTTCACACAGGAATGATGTGTGTTTTCTTGTAATATGCTACAAAATAATCTTTTAAATACTAATTCCCTCAGGAAGGTAAAAAGTACATGAATATTATACACACACACACAAAGACACAATGTACCAGATGCAATAAACTGTTAGAAATGTTAGGCTCTGTGTATAAAATTTCCTTTCTCTGAGAAATACACTATAGTGTTAAAAGCTCATGATAACTGCCTGGCAGATTGTCAATTGGATATGCATAAAATGTCTGCACTGTGTCCAGGCTTGTCTGATTTGGTAATTTGTCAGGCATCATTGAAGCAATAAGAAGCATTGCAAGTTTTATATTTACCAGAGTATGAGAAAAGGGATTAGTACACTCATTCAAATAATAAAATTTCATAACTTCTGAAACTGTCACAAAAATACTAACATTCAGAAAAATACTAGGTTTGATCTGCAAGTTTCAAACAGCTCAAGAAAATCTGTCATTATAACAGAAAGGTCTTCTAGGTTTATGTTGTATACAGTTACTAACACTTACTATGTCAACCTATTAAAAGTATCAAACAAAATAAGACTCAATTGCCAGAAAAAACATGCAACTCAAAGATAAAAACAAAACAGTCCTTAGAGTATCTGATGCATAAGGAAGAAAGTGATTTTATGATGAGAAACTGTATTTTTATACTAAATTTTAATACAAGCAGGAAACACAATCTTGGTAATTAATTTTGTTAGATAAGGAAGAGCATCACTGAATTAAGACTTAGAGGAAGTTGCATGCTGAAAAGTCTTCTATTCAGTCCTCTCCAATAATGATTCGCTACATTTCTGATAGTCCTAGGTAAACCCCAGCCTGCAAGTGCCTGCCCAAACTGAACAGATACCAGATTATCCCTTTCACACTGCACCTACTGACCACGTTAGCTGCAATAAGGGCATCTCAACAAAAAGACCAAGGACATACTCAAATTTTTTTCACCTGCTGAAATTTCTTCCCAGAAAGAGCCACTCTGATCAACTGTATTTTCTCTGGGTTTGGGATTAAGACCAGACAATTATGTTAGACAACAGACTTGAAGAAATACTGCATTTCCAAACATTTGAAAAGAAATTGAAAAGAGTAAGGAAATATTCATAACAAGCAGCTCAAACAATTTGTGTAAAACTTGTACTTTCCAGTTATTTTTCCAAGTCGAATTACCTCATGAAAGAAGAGAGAAAATGAGAGAAAATCCTTCTTCCACAGCTTTCATATGCTGCTCAACACTTGTAAGCACAACAGTTCTAGCAGACCTGGCATGAATGTGTGCCTGGCGTGGTTAATGTCACTTGTGCCCTGGTGTGGATTTGCAGTGTGGACAAGACATGACCTGAAGCTGTAAATTCTGTAACAACAGAATGATGTCTGACATCTTTCTATAATTGTGCTTTCTAGTCTGGAAAACAATCACAAGAAATGAAAGAACACCCACGCTCCTGACTTGGCCAAACAGCTGAAGCTATAGTGTCTTATTCTGAATGCATCACAGCGGTTACAAGTCCTCATTTTTAAAGAAAAACAAGAGGTTAGTTGCATTTTTAAACTACTTATCATGTTTAAGAATGCAGAATAAATAAGGATCTCTATTCATATGCACCAATGAATGAAAACAGCTTAGTACCCAAACGATTGTTGCCCATATTTCTCTTAACTCTAACACGACTCACATAGAGCACATTGGTGATTGAACACACAACTGCTTAAAATTAGTTTGTTATGAATTAGTCAAAAATCATCAGGTTCTTGGTGTACACAGAGGCTTCATCTCCCACAGAGATATTTCAGAGCAAAATCTACTCCAAGGCACATAATGTAAGAGAGGTATTGCAACTACAGAGCATCTCAAGACAGATTTGAACTTCACCCAGGCCTAGTTTCTTTCACTGTATTCAATAAGTACATTTGTCAGAATTGATAAGTCTTACTCTGGTGTCCCCACTGCTACAGATCTCTTTTCATCTAAAAAATCCTCAAATGTCCTAGCTCAAATCTCAATCTGCATCTTGCAAGCAAATCCCCATTTGACCAAAAAAATAAAATAAAATAAATCAGTCTCATTTTCAATCAGAATCTTACATATAATTGCTTCCTAATATGATACCCAAAAGTGCAAAGCTGAATATGCTGTGTCCACATGCACAGGAACATGTGAACACATACACACAAATTTCTCAAAACACTAAAAATTACTTTCTATCCGTATGAGCCGCTGAAGGTTAGTTTCTTATTCTTTCACTGCAGACTTGGCAAACAAAACCTCAGAAAGAATGAGGAATGTTTGGTTTCAGTGCCAAACTCTAATCCAAAAGCAGCTTTATGGATTAAGACAATTTCTTTAAAAATAATTTTGAGCGCTGTTAAGCCACTTGTGTACTAGTGTTCTGCCACAAAGGAACAGAAATGACTGACATTAACATTTCAAAACTTGGCTTGCAACTGAAAAGAATGGCTCAATAAGAATGCACAGCCCTGGAGAATAAGAATGCCAGTGTGCTTGTGGTGCTTAGAATCATAGAATAACTTGAGCTGGAAGGGGCCCATGAGGATCATTGAGTCCAACTCCTCACTTCACACAGGGCAACCTAAAAGTAAACCATGTAACTAAGAACATTGTTCAAGTACTTCTTGAACACCAACTGTGGGACTGGGGACATAGCTATTTCGTGGGGAGTTTGTTTCAGTGCTTGTTCACACTCTGAAGAACTTTTTGCTAATATCCAATCAGAACTTCCCATGATACAGCTTTAAGTCATTCATTCCCTTGCGATCTGCCACTGGATACCAGAGAGAAGAGATCAACATCTCCATTTCCACTCCCACTCATGAGTTGTAGACAACAATGAGGTCACTTATCAGTCTGTACTGCTCCAAGCTTAACAAACTTGATCTCAGCAGCTACTCATAAGTCATGTCCTTTAGTCCTTTCACCATGTTTGTCATCTTCATTTGGACACATTCTATTTTTTTATTCTATTATCCTTCTTATATTGTAGAGACCAAAACTAATATTCCAGATGATGCCACACCAACATTGGTACTAGAACAATCACTTCTTTTGACCAGTTAATTATATTGTGCATAATAGACCCCAGGATATCACTGGCCTTTTTGGCCCCCAAGGCACGTTGTTGACTCACATGAGATAATCATCAACCAAAAGCCCAGATCTCTGTCTGCAAGTCTGCAGCCGCTTATCCCCCAGTCCATATGTACGTGCAGGATTACACCATCCCAAATGCAGAGTCTGGCTCTTGTCCTTGTTAAATTTCACACAGTTGGTGATTGGCTAGCACTCTAATATATCAAGTACTCTCTTTAAGGCCTCTCTACCATCTACAGAATCAATATTAGGTTCCTCGTAGTTGTCAGAAAACTTACTTAGTGTGCACTCCACTCCTGTGCACAAGTAATTAATAAAAATTATAATAAAAATAAAAAATGGAATACATTGCCCAGAGTAATTGTAGATGTCTCATCCCTGGAGGAGTTCAAAGTCAAGTTGAATGAGGCTTTGAGCTACATGATATAGTGGAAGATTTCCATGCCCATATCAGGGGGATTGGACTAGGTGTTCTTTCAAGATCTCTTCCAATCCAAAATATTTTGTTATTCTATGTATTTCCTAAGCCTCTTCATATCTGCCGTATGACAGTCCCAGTTAACATCTGTGAAGTTGAAGTCACCTGTAAGGAGAAGGGCAAAGGGGGGTTAATTCCTTATAGACTGATACATCAGTGTCATTATCCTGGTTGGGTCATCTCTAGGAGACTCCCACAACAACATCTTTTTTATTAGCTTTTCTCCTGATCCTTACCTAGAGGCTCTCAACCATCTCACCCCCAAGCTGCAAGCACTGTACCATCCAACCCCTCTTCACACCCAGTGCTACCCTTCCTGCCCTGCCTGTCTCTCCTGACTGTCCATCACAGCACTCCAGTCACAGGACTCTTCCCACCAAATCTCACTTAGGCAAACTGTTGCAGGATAGGGCCTGGCGGCTGGAAGATATCGCGCTGTACGGAAAGATAAGGGCCCTCTCCCTGTCTAATAGAAAATAGTTTATAGTTTGTGATGCAAGCAGACAGATGTGACATTGTAAATCTAAAACATAAAAGGTCGTATCAGTAAACAATAAACGCCATTTGCTGTCCACCACATTGGTGTCTGCGAGCTTATGGATCAAGCGACCCAAGGTTGGTCACTGTGCCGTTCCTGAACCAGGTCGCCACGCCTGTCTCAGGCAACAGCAAACGTTGTTGTAGCTCTGAGATTGACCCAAAGCTTCCAGGTCCTCTTTTTTATTCCTCATACTGTGGGCATTAATGTACAAACATTTGAGGTGTGCTCCACTGTGTTTGGTACATTGTGGAGCAGAGTGAAAGCCCTCAGTAGCCACTGTCACTCAAACCTTGCCATGCTGTCCCAGAGCTTATCAGTAGTAACCCCTTCCTGCCTCACACCTCTGCAAAGTCAGCTTCCCAAGCAATGACCATGGCCTGGACTTCTGCACGAGATGCCAGCCACTACCTCTGGCATGTGGATGGCTGCTATGCTTCAATGACATGCTTAAAGTAACAGACCACATCATGTGCCACTCCATTGGAGCTTCATGCTGTAGACCGAGCTGACACCATGGTCCTTGAAAAGAAAATTCATCTTGAGAAGGCAGGCCAGCCCTTTCGCCAGCTGCCACCTTGCACTGATCTGCAAAAATGGGCCCAGGCTCAATTTTTGAGGGCGTCCATGGCCTCCTTCTTGTTTCCTCTCTACTCTCCCAGGAGCTGCAAGGGGAGCACCACAGGGCAGAGGTGGGAGTGCGAAGCAGGAGGGTAGAGTATGTGATGTGGACCAGGGCTTTGTCCCACCTCCAGCACACCAGAAGAGATTAAAAGTAATTTAGAACATCAAGGGTTCCCAAGGGATTTTTTGCTTTCCTCTCCAGCATAGACAATGGCCCAACTGGACTCCTCTGGGTCATTTTTGGGGTACTCTAGATTGGCAAGAACAAATGATAGGGACTTCTTTACTGGATCCACAATAGAAGCATTCATTGAATGAGAGAGTAAAGTACAGATGTGACAGATGTGACTTTAGTTGATACATCTTGCTTACATATCACATTCATGAATATGTACCATCTTGCCCTCAAGACATGCATGATAAATCAGTAGCATGTTATCTCCTTTAAACAATCATGTATGAGACATATCCTTAATGGTGAGGTCTAAGTCTTCTATTCCTACCTCCATTCCTTGTGCTTGTTTCATCTTAATTTTTTTTTTAAATAAATTATATTTTTCTTAAAAAATAGAAAGAATTATGTTTCTATAAAAGCAACTGGAAAACTCTTTAAAAAGACCTATGTAAAGTGGGAGTCTCCCATGGGCACATTTGTTTTTATAAAGTACTTTGCACTCAGAAAGTCAGATGACGTAATGACTGTTCCATGTTCTTAGTGTTCTGTGCAGGGAAACATAAGTAATTTCCTCCATTATTTATAAAATGATAGAATGACCTGCAAATGCATATGCATACAATGAAGTAAATTCAGAATTCAGTGTTCAGCAGCTACTAACATCTGGTACATTTTCACTTGCGCCTTTCCTGAGCTGCTGCTGAACACATCACCATTCCAAAGAGGGTGCTTTGTTTAAAGTGCTGACTTGCAGTATGTGCAGTTTTATGCTGGGCAGGGAAAATATAAACACACTTCATTCCCTCATCTTTCTATAGCCTCCTTAGACTTCCATTTGTGACTGTTCTTAATGTTCCTGAAAATCGGGCATAACTGTTAGTTGACAAATAAATGTCTGAGCTGAAGTCAGATGATTTTTTATGACAGAAGAGCAGGAACTTATCCAGAGTAGTCCGATGGTTCACTAAAATGGATATTAAAGGCAATTTTTACGCTTCAGTCTCAGGCAAAAGAATTATGAAAAAGTGGATCAGCTTTGGATGTCAGCAATGGCTGTTCAGTGATTTGAGTTAGATAATAATTGACTTGCTATGTTTCTAAGCATAAACACTCACCTTACACTTAAAAATGATAAAAAAACAGCTGGCAGCAAAAGTATAAGACACTAGAAAATGTGAACTGCAATGAATGCCACAGCCACTCTGGCTTCTGTGGCAATGGAATCTCACCTATGCAGAGGCAGTAAGAGGGGCTGAGGACAAAGCACTGGCTCATATGTATAGCTTTCAAAAGGGAATCCCCATATCAAGGGCTTCTGGATGGTTTATACAGATCAAGCAGGCCAAAACTGTTTGGGGACCTTCACTGGAGCAAAGAGATATGCAACACTGATAGCTTACTGGTTAGCTGAAAGAGCCATTATCCCTTAAGGCCATGGTCTACTATTATCTTGCCCTAAGGGTTTTCCAGCATAGATCATGGCACAGGAAATTAAAAATATGAATTAAGTATGCCAAGGAAAGCAGAATATTATTGACGATGAGTATTCTTTACCTGTATGTCAGCCTAATTGGCAACTAATGCTGTGTCCTTTCCCTTTCAGTGTTGCAGATAAAAAAGTCACTGCTAAAACAATGACAGAGCATTTATCATTATTATTTATGGTCATCGTGTTTTCTATAGTACCAAGACAAAGAATGATGATTACATATACCTAAATCTGTATTTCACCTCTGCACATTTGCTGATCAGAAACCATGGCATTGCAGGCTACCAATCCACAGAGATGAGTTAGCTTTCCACTCCTCTTTTCATATTTCAGGAAAAAAATACAGCCGGATTGCACTAGGGCCTGGCATTGAAGGAACCACAGTGGCAATAAGCATTCCAGTCTGGAGCCCCTGGCAGATGAGCATGGATTCACTTCCAGACCCATGGCAGAAAGTGGACTATCTCAGCCAAACATATTTATTCTGTTTGGCCTGATAACCGAACAGAAAATCCATAAGTAAAAATTATTAGGAGTTTAGAGGGGTATGCATCAGATGTGTTATAAGTGGCCTTTCTGAATACTGGGAAGATAACCTTACTGGCAGTATCACAGTTATAAACACTGTACAGTTGATGTATATTTAGCTATGCATTCGTGCTTTTGCTAAGCCTATAATCCCAGCTTTAAGTAAGCTTGTTAGGAGCAACTGGTTAAATCTTTGCAAGGATAAGTCACTAGTTGCCCATTACATGGTTTCATTACTTTTGCACAGAAACTTTCCCTACATACATTACTCAGAAAACAGCATTCAATAGCAAAGTTGAAAAATGCAACAGGAGTCCCAGGCCGGAAAAAGTACTGTAAACCTACAACTGCATTGGTCAAAAATCCACAAGTCCCCAAGATTCCTTTCACCTAAACTTGTTGCCAGTCTTGGTACCAAACAGGTATTAGCTCTAGCTTAACCCTGGAAATTAACCCAACATCAATTTGATGTTGATCATGTCATGATCAGGTCATTCATACATTTGCTGTCATGATCCGTTTTAAAATGTGAATCACATTACAGATTTATTAAAAAGTAAATAAAACTTTTGATTCACTAACTTGGCAGCTGAGGTATACAGCTCTGTTCCTTGGGTATATGGAAGTCCTTGTAGTAAACCAGATTGATAGGGAACTACTATCCCTCTACTTTTAGAAGTTGAGAAAAAAGGTGATTAAATTACTCACAGGGAGAAATCTGGAATAAAATTGTTTTAATTGGATAAAATCCTACCTGAATAAGGTATTCTTAAAGGTCAGAATGTGCTTTAACTGTTTTAGAAAAAGCTACTTAAAAGTAGCAAACACCCTCCCCCCCCCCCCCAAGTTACTTTGAAAAGTAATCAAATGTTTGATTTTATAGCCAAAAATGGCTATAGGCTCCTCTTTTACCCATTTGGTGTAACAGTTGCTTCTGGATAATGCCCTTGCAGATTCACACAGGTACTTTCTGTTTTGCAAAGTGCCCAGGTTATACTGCATTAATTTACCAGCATGAGGAGTTAGATAGCCATGCCTTTGTGCACTGGCTATATTCCAACTCATTTCAAGTCAACAAATTACATATTTGTTTCTTTTGGTGGTTTGAGAAATCATTCTATTACTATACTAGCACATAAATGTGTACCCACATACCCACATACAGTCAGTTAGTGCTGAAATTTCATCTTCTGGTGCTGCCCAAAGGAGAAAATGAAACAGCTTCCTCCACCCAGAATGGGCTCTTAGTTGTTCTGCAGACTGCCTAAGTTCCTGTTCACCAAAACCTTACTACAATTAGGAAGAACAGACCTCACAAGTTTTGAAGTCCCTCCCTAACCTATGATTTTGTAAGAGCTGGATATGTTCAGGGTAACCTAAATCAAGGCAAAAAGATAGTGATAGAATTACAGCTCTGCAGCCAGCTGGCTGAATTAAAATACAAATTCAGTTGACCTTAAGTCATCAATTTCCCTTCACTTTCCTTTCTTCTCCATTAAGGGAATGTGAAATACTTGTCATAGCCTTTATGTAATCCACCTTCATGCACAAAGAGCAACCACCTACTTTGAATGGTAATTATCAAGATTATAAATTGAAAGAACAAGTAGAAAGACAGAGAAAACACTAAAAAACTTCCAAATTAATCTTCACCAAACTGAGCAAGAGATAGCTTCTCATTCCTGTATAATCAGGGTCATTTAAATGTCAATGTAGAGCAAAGAACATAAAGTTATAAAGCAATGGTACAACTTAATGCTTTATTAAAAAAATAAATAATGTCTTAGGACTTCAGCTGAGGTATCACCACACCATGACTCTTTGTAGTGCTGCCCTTCAAACAAAGCTATAGCTTGAGATAATTTTGACACTGAAAATGTCATACAGTGCAATAACCTACTTACATAGCAGTGCCTTCTGCTGAGTACATTATGCTTACCATCTTGGACTATCACTGTCAGTGAGTTTATAGGTGTGCTGTTTTATCTGTAACATTTGGAAAGCATATCAGCATCTCAGGCCAAAGCTGTTACTTTCTCTATTTCATTTTGTATACCTTTCCAATAAGGTATACATTCTGGAACTTTACAATTCTATAAAAGAGCAGTTAGAACTTGTTTTGTTTGGTTTCATAAAACTGTGTTGATTAATTTATTTGCAAAAATACTTCAGATCTGGTGTCCTCACAAAAACCAACTTTTCAGTATGTTTCAAACCCCACTCTGTTGACAAGGATCAAATGGCATAGCTCAACAAAGTATTTTACTGATGTACTTGGCAGATGATAAAGATGTCGCTTGATATATGTTTAAAAAAGCTATAGTGGTAATAAATATAATCATTATAAGCCCGAATTTATTAGTTCCATCACACTGAAGCACCTAATACCATTTCTTAAAACTACAAGCAATAAAAAAGCTCTCTTAAAAAGCTTTGAAAAAAATAGAAAAGTTGCATGCTCATTAAGGATGCATATATAGAGTATGATAACTGCAAGCTATTAGTTCATATGACATGATAAGATCTTTCAAAGTACATAATCAGAAAGACGTTTTGTGTGGAAATAAAATATCTACTTGGAAGGCTTGTTCCCTGTAAGAAAGAATTTCTTCTGTAAGAAAAAATATTTATACCTACAATCTTTCCCTGCTCCTCCCCCGCAAATAAAAAGACCACCTGAAATAATTCGTCCAACATTAAAAAAATGCAATGAGTCACATACCAGGTTTCAGTCGAATGCATTTTTAAATGGCTGAGTTATAAACCCCTTGAAATCAGGTTTTATAATGAAATGCTGATAGACCCTTAACTTTAATGGCTCTTCCAAGTGCTTCTAGGGTAGGCATTACTTACAATGTCATAAAGTGATGTTTAAAACACTACAGAATTTTCTCAAGGCAGATAAGCAGGTGTTCGAGAGGCTAGCACTATTTAAACCTCACTGATTTATGGGGCATGCTGCACAAAAGGCCAATAAGCTTTATGAAAGCTCACAGCAGAAACCCTGGACTTTAGTAGACACAATACAACCATTGTATGAAGATCACCAATACACATTAATTTCCACATTGTAATATTTGAGTTCCTTCACTTTGTACATGTTACCAGTAGTGAAATATATTCCTCGCCTCAGAGGGTAAGGCTCTCTTTTGCTGGTATGCTTTTCAAAGCGTATTGCAGGTAATAAAATCCATTGCTCAGCTACTTCATCATAAACAGTAGTGAGCTACCTGGAACACAGGTGTCTTACTGTTATCCTAGCAACACTGTTTCTGACCTCTTCTAAGGAAGAAGTGTCTAGGAACTGAGTCACTTCCCTCAGACTTCTTTGAGCAATATTAAAAGCAGTAGATACATCGAAATTTACCTGCCATATTACCCAATAGTCAAAATCATTCTCCTGGAAGTTATTTCACTAACAGAAAAACAACCTATAAGCCATATGTAATCGATTAGTATTTTCTGCTTGTTAACACACACAAAAATCAATAATCTTATGGCTATAGGACCCAGCATTAATGATTTAGTGAGACTGTAATTTACTGCAGGCATCACCAAAAAAAACCCCAAAAACCGAACAACCAAAAAATAAAAAATGACTCAATATCATCTCTCAATAACAGACTGCATTAAAGAAAACTGGTAGAAAAAAGTGACCATTACTGCTTCGGCTGTATTTGTGCTAAAATAACCAATATCCATGGACAATTACTTCTTTTACAGAACCAAAGCAGATATTGGTGCACAGTTCACCTATATTTCTGGTGCTACATGACAGAATACCATCAGCTCAATAATGGTGCATGTGGTAAACAAATATTAACTCAAAAGTTCAGAGAGAAAAAGAAGCTAGATTATCAACCATGGTCCAGTTACACTCAAAATAAATAAAAGCACTTTTTAATTTATTTTTTTTTTATATATATAAAATCAACTTACAGGAACATTGATATAATTTAAAAAAACCTAGACAAGGTCATGTGAGAATTGCAAAGTATATGCACCAACAAAGGCCAGAGTCCTAGTACACAGGATTCACACTGCAAATCACACTTTCTTTACTCTCTTTTGTCCCAGTACTGATTGAATTTATATACTATTAGACAAAGGGTAGTTTACACACCGGGAGTACAAGTAAAAGGTAAAGAGTATGTACAGATGCAACAACTAAATTCACTTTAATATTATAATAAAACCATGCTTTGCAGTTATCATCTGTGAGATAATTCAGATTTCTGTCACATATCAAGTATTTCTCACTAAGCAATATTTATGCAAGCATAAAGGTAAGAATCATGCAGTTCATTAAATAGTGTTTAGTTGAGCAAGTAGGAGAACTTACAAAAAACATAGAACTTAAGTACATCACAAAACTCTAATTATGGCTTTTATTTTTCTTGACGTGGTCACCACCAAGTTATGATTTGACATAAGTGAAGTCCAGTAGTAGAAGCAATATAATAAATTTAAGGTTCCCTGATTACTATTTTTTTTATTCATCAGTACATCCAGTAAATGCAAAAAACATTCTTTGGAACAGCTATAATTTTATGAAACTGGACTGAACCTTCTTCCCATAGACTTGATCTCCTTCCTTGTCTGACACATCGACTTGATAGCCATAAAGAAACATTCCCAATTTCAGTTAAATTATCCAATTCTCTAGGTACCATCTACTGCACCTGAAATCATATGGAGAAATGTTTATATTTCTGTGCAAGTCTGAGATCTAAGATTGCAATAGGCAGAGATAAGAATAAACTGATGAGTTAAGAACTGAGTTAATGCTTCAGTGTTGGTTTTCTTCCTGACCCATTGCAGGGGCCATATATATAAATATTGGGGTTTTTTGGGGTTTTTTACAAATTTAAAAAATGACAAGTCCATACTCGGGATCTAAAGGAAGATCTATTAACAAATGCCAGGTTTGATACACCTTACTGTGAAGAATAATTTCAGATTAAATTATTGCAGCACTATAAACCATGTGTTTTATTTTTCTGAGATCCATGAAGATGAAAAGCTGGCAAGCCTACACAGACCTTTTATCACAAGAAATCTGACCTTTATAACACAGTGTCAAGGAAGCAACTTTTGGGCAGTTTTTGTTTTCACTGTGGATTTTTTTTCTAAATTATTTTTTTCCCAACTTTTCATTACTTTTTTCCCTTTTAGGGTTTTGCTGTCAGTACCATCAGTCCTGAAAAACATGCATTGCCTTTAGTTAATAGTGAAGGATAAAGAGGGGCAGGAACAAGGACAGAAGTCCTCTTCCACTGACCTAGAGAACGGGTCACAATAATGTTACAATTACAGATCCTTTAAAAGGTGATCAAACAACCTTAGAGAGCACAGAAGTTTGATACCATCATGATATATTGTACTGCTACTCTGCTCTTCCACCCTATTCTTCATGTCAGCAGGAAACAGAATTCACAAGATTGTAGTCCTCTGAACACATCAGCAAGTTATAGTCTTGTCCTTTTCAGTATCCTGCTGGTTCAAATAACAGGAGCCAACAGAAAGAATAGATCAAAAATCAGAAGAAAGACTGCAGCAATTCAGAGTCCTTGAGGTGGTTATTGGATACTCTGCACCAACAAGCTTAACATATTTGCAGTCTCCTTCAAGTTTTTCACATTCTCAACAGAATTTAAGAAGAAATCTTCTTTATTTTCCCTCTGAGTGAACAAGTGAAGACTGAGGGAGGAAGCGACTCAGTAGTACAGTATAGACTGTACTATACCCACACTTAGGGAATATGAACTCATCTTTATCCTTATTTTCTGTAGCCCCTCCTCCCAACTTGGCACTTTAGGGTTTAGACAAATCATAAAGTAGTCTGCAAACTCAAAGAAAAAAATTTATCTGTTTTTGTGCGTGATTTTAGTAGAAATAAGCATTGTTCTATCAACAAAGCATAGGTCCGCATAGTAACCCTAGCTACCTTTTCTAATCCTTAACTCTTCCTTCAGTTATCTCTTACATACACTAAACATGAATAATTAATCTATACAGTTATTTGTATTTTCTCTGCAGACAAGCAAAGTCCCTTACTCCCTTTTCATCCCATTTCATTCACTTTACTAGCTGCAGTGCTTTGTTTATTTCAATTATGTTTAGCAAATTTATGAGCATAGAAGAATATCATACTACCTCAAAGAGATTGTCTTAAGAATTCACTGCAACGATTTTCATCCCAGTTTTATTCAGCGAATGTGAGAGTGTTCTGCCAATTTTCAAGCAGACCAGCTCAAATCTCTTCAGCGCAGGTGTTTCCGGGACTGTGATTTGTTAGGAAAGGTAACTGTTTAAAAGCTTATAGCCCTTTTTAAAACCAAAGATGTCTCTAACATTTTTCAAGATCCTGTTGAAAATACCTGTGCATTTCTTGTAGAGGTATTTTGCCACAGATCTGATAATTTGAAAATCAATGCAAATAATATCATGTAATGATTCTACCTCTAAAGAGTACTTTATCTTGTGCATTCTCATTGCATTCATATACATTTGACAGTCAGTTAACATAATCTTTAATCACACCTTTCCTAATCAAATGATATATAGGGGTAGAGCTGGGTTACTATGATGGGGAGTTATTCCTTTAAAAGCATAAGTCTAACAGTCTTATTTTAGTTCGTTTTAACACACCATTTCCACTGACTTATTGCTGGTTCTAAGAGTTACCACAGCACTGCTTAATAACAATGTGTGGTTTCTGACATTTATTTATAGAATACTAAAACCAAAATCAGGCTGGGTGGTAAGATTTTTAGACCACCTGAGATGTCTTTAAATCTTCATCACATGTTTAACTGCAGCAAGACCAGCAATAATCCCAAATATGCAGTCATCACACTATTGGCTGATTCACCTTTTAATGTTATAGATTCATTTTGGGGAACTACTTATTCGCAAGTGTCCATTTAAAAAATAAAAATGACTTGTTGTAAATTTTTTTATCAGTTAAGTGATGGAAAAATACTTGGAAAGACAACAGTGATTTTTAAGATTTTATTTTAAAGCAAGGTCATGTGTGTACAGTAAATTGATGGATTTTCTGGAATTAATTTAAGTTTTTTTCTTTCACCCTCTTCTTTGTCTTGCATGAATCAAGAACTGTAAATTTAGTGTGGGACAACATCACTTGTTTGTTTAATTTTATGAGTAGATACTTATGAGTTTAAGATGTGCTATCATGCAGTACTTATTTTAGAAAAGCTATACTACCTTGAAAAATTTATTTTTAGAAGTATTTCCAAAGTATCTGAATGACATTTCATATTGGTAATAAGGTGACAGAGTAACCAACACCATTTTTAGTAACCATTACACCAATCAGTCATGGCAACTGACAAATTGTATTGTCAGTTGAAGCGAAGGATACCCTTTGTTCCCTGTCCAGCAAAGCACTTAATTGTGGTCTCCTTGATTTCAACAGTATTATTCATGTGCCCAAAGTGAAACATGTGCTGAAGTTCTTTGGTGGATCCGGGTGTTGCTGAGCAAAGGCAGCAAGGTAGAATCTAGTAGAGGGCCTTTAGTGGTGGAAACTCTGCAATAGTAATAGTATAGCTTTTTTTAGGAACCATGGAACCATTTTTTATTTTTAAAAATACATTTGAATGAGAAAGGAATTGTGAAATACATCACTTTATTATTTTAAGAAGACTAGTAAAATAAAAGGAAATTTTTAAAAACCTGAAATTAAAAAGCAGAGAAACCAATGTTCATTTAACACACAAAGCTAAGACAGATTCACCTTTGGTGTGAGTTGGAGTAAATTCACAATATAGTAAATTTCCGGACAGAAACTGAGCCTCAAATTTCCACTAGTTTCATACTACTGTTAAATGGTTTTGATTTCTGACTTCAGAAATCTGACACTGACCTTCAATTACAATTGCTTTTCTACTCTGTCAATAAACAAAGGTACTATGGAAAATTAGTAAAATCTTCACTAGCCAAGCATACCTGCAAATAAGTAGCTGACAGTGCAAACAAACTTTCTTACCTATGCCTTTTAAACTAATGGACTAAACAGTTTAAGCATTTGGAATTACTTTGTCTGCAATAGGCTGTCAAAAAAAAGCTTTCATCCCACATAATCAGTCTGATTGAGGTTTTCAGGTTACAAGAATTTCTTTCTGTACAGAGTATCTCAGCTTAAAAAAAAAAAAAAAAAGATGAAAGAGTGCTTCCTTGTTTTTGTTAGAGGAGAAGAAAAGAAGGAAAAACATATTCATTAAGAAGGACAGTAGGTCAGTAAATCTGTGGGATTTACTTTTGTTTTTTAATTTGGCTTAATTTTAGAAATGTAATCAATGGAGACAATAGTGAAGGTTAAATCAGAATAACCTCAGGCGTAAATAACTGTTTAAATTCATGCTTTTCATGGAGGGTAGTTATATTCACTACTATTATCAGGGAAATACAGATGACATAAATGCATTCTGTGAGAAGAGCTCTTAAAAAGAAAATTTTAAAAAAATAAAAATTTCCAGCAAGAATCTTATTTTTAATCAAATACACTTTACTGTTGAAGCAGGAAGCCAATTTGCTATTGCATATGTTTTTGCTAAGTGATGGAATGTGCAGTCATGCACCAGCAATTGAATCCTGAAATTCAGTTTGTCCATGCTAGGCAGGAAAAAGCTTTTGGGTTCAAGCATGCACTATATTACAAGGGGAGGCACTTAGATACATGAAGGGGAGGCCATGCGTTTTATTTCAGAAGACTGAAATACATCTTACAATGTGGGGCTTTGATGTTATTCATATGCTAACAATATACCATTTCCTCCAAGTGCTCAATACATTGGAATAAAAAGAAATAATTTGCTGACATTGTGCCGAACACTTCCTGTCCAGAATACTGATCAATTGTCATTCAGCTTCCAAGGCTAATCCACCCAAAATATCCCTCAACATAACCTTTAAATTATTCTTTTAACACTTTAAAATTCCAGTTAAAATAATTTACAATTTTACAGAATAAAACAATGAAACAAAGACCATAACTGTATTTTCACTCTGCTTCTAAAATGCAGTTCTAGTGCCCCAGGGACTCCTTTCATCTAGTGTAAGTGCTGGCATATGATGTGATTGTTAACATAGCTGGCCACCAGATGAAGTGAATTATCTAAACTGCCAAGGTTCCTACTTTCCTTCCAATTTAAACATCAATTTAACACAGAAACTGAAGGGTATTATGAAAGCTTTAATATGAACCATTTCAGACTTGAGAAAGAAATGGAAGGATTTCTCAAACCACCAAAACAAACAAATATGTTATTCATCGAACCTGAAGATGAGTTGGGAAATGACCAGTGCACAAAAGCATGTCTATCTAACTCCTCATGCTGTTAAATTAATGCAGTTAATGGGCACCTTGCAAAACATAAAGCACCTGTATGAATCTACAAGGTTATCCAGAAGCAATTGTTATACCAACTAGTTAAAGCAGGAGCCTGTAGCCAACAAATATTTGGTTACTTTTTCTAAGGGAAAACAGCTGAAGCACATTCTGGCCTTGTTTACCATATCCAGAAATTATTTTCCTCAGTTAAAACAATTTTATTACAGATGTCTTTCTTTTTTAATCACCATTTTACTCAGTTCCTTCCTCCTCCCTATAATATAATTCTCTCACTCTGTTCAATGCCATACCCCACAAGGTTGTAAGCTCTTTAATAGAGCAGCTCTCTTTGCACAGCACAATGCAGTTGCCTCTTATCTAAGGAACTGAGACATCATTAGACAGAAAAAACACAAGGGGTATTAATCAGCTTTCCATGCACTAAGATGCTCTAGTCTCAAAGTATGTGGGAAAACTCCCTGAACAAATGTTCCAGGGTAAATGAAGTTTTCATAGAGAGAAGGGCCCACATCTTCAAGGATTTATGTGACTAGCTAGTGATTTAAAAAGGAATGACTAGATTTAAGATGTGGTTGTTTGTAGACAGTTTGCAAAGGAGAAGAAAAACAAATGAACAAAAAAAAAAAAAGTAATCTGTAATTTTGTATCTCTTTCTCCAGCCCTATGGAGTACTGCAAGATGTGTTAAAATGAGAAGCTGTTTCTAATGAGGTTAATCACAGTGCACCCAATAGGCATGTGTACAGATTTGTGTAAAATTCAAATTTATTATCTACTAGCATAAATCATCTTAGTGCCTTAGAGGGAGAAAAGTACTTTCTGCACTATGCTTCAACAGAGAAAAGTTCTGTGAACAAGACCAAAAATTTACAAAGGGAAGAACAGCCTTTGAAGAAAATTCAGATATGGTTACTGTGTTCTGGCATTGATGAAGCTGCAGTGGATATACTTTACCCATTTTGGTCAATGTATTATAAAAAACCACAAGATTTCAAACAGCTACCAAAATTATTCAAGAATTTGATGATACAGGCTATCTTCTAAAATTTAGGAAAAAAGAGACAGGTGACAAATTTCTTGAGAACATTAAGTGAGGCAAACCTATAAAATTGGTCACATGATGAATTAAGCCAAAGTAGTCCTTTTGGACTTAAATGGGGAAAGGAAAATAGGCCCATCTGACCTCATTTACACGAACAGGAATAGAGTGCCAAAGAAAAGAGATGGTGACAATCACTTTGAAGGGGATTTGACAATTTTGACAAGACATAATTAGTCAACATACCAATAAATGGTCTGTTTGTTTTACATTGGCAGTTCCATATTGCTCTCAGCCAGCTAGCTACCAAAACCTCAACTCTACAACATAAGCAAGAAAAAATAAAAACTCATATCAAAAGGAGACGCACACTTCTCATTTTTCAGACAATATGACTGTACCATTTGTAAAGACAACTTTCCAAATACTTCAGTGCAGGTTCAAAATTACATCCAAAACATGGGATTTACATGTTTTAGCTGCTAGATTATTTTCATGCAAAAAACCAACATGTTTTTCAAAGTACCTAAGATGAAACGAATCAACTTAAAAAACTAGCATAATTTACCCATAATAATACAAACTTTAGGACTGGATCTTAAGATTACCCTCATATTCAGTAAAGAGTTTAGCACTTCAATATAATAAAAATAAAAGCATTGGCAGTGAACTTTAAATTAGTGTTTATAAAGGCAAAATGATTTTCAAGTGACCTTCCACTCTTGTCACTCATGCACAAGAGTTAGATAGCCTATAAATCAAGTTGATAATTTCACCATCCAGTTTAACTGCCCTCTTCCACTTAAAGGGTAGTGAGGGAACTGGCAGATGTACTCATCAAGCCAACTTACTATCATATATCAGCCATTCTGGCTAACCAGGGAGGTCCCAAATGCCTGGAGATAAGCAAATGTGACACCCATCTGGAAGAAAAGGCCACAAGGAGGACACAGGGAATTACAAGCCTGTCATGGCCAGGCCCAAAGAGTTGTGGTGAATGGAGCTAAACCCTGGCGGCTGCTCACAAGTGGTGTTCCCAGGATTCAGTACTGTTCTGTTTAATATCTTTATCAATGATTTGGGTGAGGGGATCAAGTCCACCCTCAGTAAGTTTGCAGATGACACAAGCTGGGTGGGAGTGTTGATCTGCTCATGGGAAGAAAGGCTCTGCAAAAGGATCTGAACAGGCTGCATCAATGGGCCAAGGTGAATGATATGGGGTTCAACAAGGCCAAGTGCTGGGTCCTGCACTTGGGCACAATAACCCTATGCACCACTACAGACTTGGGACAGAGCAGCTAGAGAGCTACCTGGCAGAAAAGGAGCTGGGGGTATTGGAAGACGGACAGCTCAATATGAACCAGCAGTGTGCCCAGGTGAGCAAGAAGGCCACCTCACCTATATCAGGAATAGTGTGGCCAGCAGAACTAGGGAAGTGATCATCTCCCTGTACTCTGCACTGGTGAAGCCTTGTTCTAATACTGTGTTCGGTTTTGGGCCCATCAGTACAAGAAAAGCATTGGGGTGCTGCAGTGTGTCCAGAGAAAAGCAATGAAACTGGTGAAGGGTCTAGAGCACAGGTTTTATGAGGAGCGGCTGAGGGAACTGAGATTGTTTAGCCTGGAGTAAAGGAAGCTGAAGGAAGTCCTTATCACTCTATACAATTATCTGAAAGAAGGTTGTAGAGAGGGGAAGGTTGGTCTCTTCTCCCAAGTAACGGTCACTAGGACAAGAGGAAATGGCTTCAAATTGCACCAGGGGAGGTTTAGGATGGATATTAGGAAATAGTTTTATGCCAAAAGGGTTATTAAACATTGAAACAGGCTGCCCAAGGAAGTGGTGGAATCACCATCCCTGGAGATATTTAAAAGATTGGTAGTCATGGCGCTTAGGGACATGGTTTAATGGTGGACTTGGCAGTCTTAGGTTGGACTTCAGGTTCTTAAGGATCTTTTCCAAACTAAACGATTTTCTGATTCTGTGATCGTATAAAAATATCAAGTTGAAAAAAAACTGACATCCTACAAAACAAACACTTTGTAATGCCCCTTAAAAGAGTCTGAGAATTGTGCTGTGAGGATGTACCAACTTCCAGTGATAAAAGAGAAAGCATAAAAGCAATACATACCAGCTGGGGGGAAGGACGATCCTATAAACAGCTGCAAGCTGTCAGCTATACTTGTTGGCATGAATACTTGTCTCTGGCAAATGTAAAGGCCAAGCTACTAGCAGTACATCCGGGAGGGATGTCGGAGGACTGGGGATGGAGATGAGATGGGAGATACAGTTTCGTGCTCACGAGTTCTCTATTAAGAGAAGTATGACAAAAAAAATAACAAGGCTTAGCTTTTGTGGAATACATCTAATCATAATTTTCAACTTCCACAGTTACAGCTTGGTAGTTAAATAGTATGGCTTTGTAGAAGAATAGCTATAAAAATTTGTAGACATATATTTTAAGCAAAACTATGTTGCATGAGTGGTTTTGTTCTTATACAATAACAACAAATACCAAGAAAAAGATATCAATGGTAGTATGAGATAGGAGGGGCAAGGGGTGTATAGGGAATGGGAAGTCTAAAACCTTGCCCTTCTCAAAAAAAGAGTAGGCATGAATTTGGGGCAAGGCCCAGGATTAAACATCTCATACTAGATGATTGATTCCATCAGAATATATCTTTGTTTTTTTCCCCCATCTCCCCTTCGGGAAATCTTTCAAACACTTCCTTTTTTTTTCTTTTTTTAAACTCTTATTTGCTGCATCCACAAGATACCTAGCCCCAGGAATACAACATACAACATACTGTGATATCCTATACTGTATATCTATTTCTACTACTTACTGTAAATGGTATAAACAAATTAGATGCATTACTTTGAGGCCATGCTAGATGCAACTATTGTCAAGTTCCAGTCACTTTATCAATATCAATATTTTTCAATTATTTTCATGGGAAATAACTCATTGAAAGCAAAGGCACACAAAGCAATCACAAGTTCTGGACATGTAAATACAACAAAAGCCTGTAAAGTGTGGAAAGGTAGGTACAGCAAAAATGTATAGAAATACACAAAGTATGCTTTTTCTCTAGCACTCCGGTTCAACTTCCTGTTCCTGGAAGTTGATTCAAGACTCAAGACCATTTACAGTAGTTCCAAAAAGCTGACTTCATTAATGCACAGACCTCAGCAGGACAAGGAGTGTTGAGGATGATTGATTGAAATTCAGAACATCTTACAAAATGATTTGTCTGACATAGACAGTAGGGAGCTCTTGTTTGTTGAACTTATTATTCATTCATGTATTCATGAAAAAAAAGTACAATAACAGCATAATCCTTCTATAGTGCCTGAACGATCACAATGAAATGAACCCAGAGTTTTGCAGTGCAAAAGAAGTGCAACAGAAGAGTTTTATATTGTAATATAATATTAGCTGAGCCTAGAGTTTATGTTATACTTATAAATCAGCAAGAGAAATTTAACCTGTTTTGTAATCTAAGGTTATGTTGAAAATCAGATATTAAAAAGACACATGCACAATAACAACTGCTAATGTGACTTTTTTATTTTCTTTCTGAATGAGTTAGCAATTACTGTGTTAAAATGTAACTAGGACTGTGAATCTGTTTGTATTTTGACAACTAAAATATGGGTCAAAAGAAATACAGAAATAATAAATAGATTATGGTAATTTGAAAGAAGTTCTTAGAGTAAACCAGGACTGTAGAAAAAAACCCTGTAATTTGAAAAAAAACTACGGAGAAGAATTAAATCAAACTTTCCTGTGTTCAAAATACTGAGAAAATAAAGGACAGAAATTTTAGGGGAAAATCCTTATCATAAGCTCCAGAACTGAACAGCATTTACATTCACAAAAATTAATTTGAGATATATAATTTTGCAGTATATATATACAGTATAATACTAAACAATGCTTCATTTTCCATTCCTTACTAAACTTTCCTTCCTCCTCTTTCTAAACTAAACTACTCAGCTTGTGCTAATTTTACATTGTATATTCACATCCTGTCTTATCTTGAAAAGGAATATATTTACACAGTGGGGACATCAGGTTTTCCATTACTGATAACTTGTCATCTATTTTCAAACACAGCAGATGCAGAGACACTTGGCAATACACCGTTAGTGTGTCTGACCTTGCTGTTGTCAAATTAAACCAAGAGGAAATTATCTTGACTAGTTGTTTCCACTTCCTTCAAAAGAATCTCCGCTCCTCTCTGCTAAATGGTTGTAACTGGTGATAGGAATATAACGAGTCCTCCCTGTCTTTGAAAGGTCTGAGTCAGCTTTCCATTGAATACTTCCTATGAATTTTGATCAACCAGACCAAAAAAAAAAAAGTGAAAAAGCCTCACTTTACAAAAGTATATCTGACTGCATAAAAATGTAATTAGTTTTTGGAAGGGATAGAGAAAATAGTTAGGTCCAAATGCAACCTTCAGAAGCTCACACTACCCAGAAGAGTGGGTACTTATCTCAATTCTCAATACAAAAGTTGCAGGACTCCTGCTAAGGGACACCTACCCTTTCTACACACATAAACCTTTCAAAAAACCTGCCTTACCCTTGCATTAATCTCATTCATCTGTGTTCCTGCTCCTCCAACTGGACAAAAGGTTTCAGATTGTGTGGTTCACAGTTTGGAAAGAACGTTGATGAGTACCAAAACACAAAAGAAGTTTTCAGATACAGAAGACTTCCTCTCCCCATTCCTGTGATCTAACAGAGGAGATTGGCATAATGTCATCCCAGCAAAGGGAAAAGCATGATGTTTCATCTTTGTTGACACCCTTGGACAGAGTAGAAAAAATAAGCCCTTAATCAAGACAGATTTTAGCCAGCACCTTAATATTTGAACAGAGAGCATCATTTAAGGTTGGCTTCAAAATAACACGTTGCAGATATTCAACACCATGCATAATCTCACTGTGTGTTAGAGGGTTTTATACTTGAAAAGTTTTAAATATTTCCTTTTATTTACAGGCAATGCTTGGCTTACTGTTATTCCTGGTAAAAAGACTGCTAATAAAATTCTGCTAATAAGTCATTTAACAATAAAGCTTCCAATGTATTGGGGACATCTAAAATGTCATTTCATATGCAATATCAACATTAAGTCAAATGGTGACTCTGATTTGTGTCAAATTAGAAATTTTCAGGAAAGTAAATCTGGATAACAAGTTCACAAATTGCAGATCTTAAATTAAGATGAGATTATTTCAGTCAAATAAAAATTGGAAGGTGCTTGCATTAGAATTAAATGGTCATAAAGCAGGAAACAACTAGATTTTCAGAAATATATGTATAACCTCCTAGGATCATCTGTTAACAGAAAGCAAGGTCTTTGTATGTTGTAATGGGAAAACCATTCTTCAGTTCAGTATTAAAAAAAATATACATAAAAAAATGATGGCCTCTCCTTCCTCATCTCTTCAGAGCTAGGGGCCTATCACATGGGCTTCTACAAGTGTCTCTGCCTTCTCTCTATTCTCAGAACCTTAAGGATTCCACTCAATGTTTTGCTAGTCTTACAGTAGTTTCCATTAGAAAAATACAATTTAAGTTCTTAATTTTCATGACAAGGTCTTTTTCTTCTTATCAATCACATGCAATTTTTCAGGTCAGTGTATACAATGCAAAAGTGCACTCACACACCAGACTACTCTATCTACAAGGCAGAGAATACTGCTAGGCAGAGATGGTAGCTCAGTTTGCAGAAGCATAGCTTTATTCATCCTGAGAGGCAGGATTAACTGGTTCAATAGTACTGATTAAATAGTATTGATGCAGCTCTACAGCTCGCAGTACTTTGATTAGCTCACTTATCTTTGCCTAACACCACACTGGATTGTGCATCATAACCTGCAAGCCACAAATATGCAATGTATACATACTTATCAGAGCCCTTCTACAAGTCCTGCTCACTCAGGCAAAGCTCTTACCAGCAGGAGCTACTCATATTTATTTGGAGGAAATGTCTTGCTTCATTCTCAGGCTGCTGAGAATGAAAGCTTTTCAAAGTATCTCTGCCTTAAAAGCTGGATCCCTCTCTCCTTTCTTAAGACATGCACAATATCAGCATAAGGTAATCAGATACAAACCTGTCATCTTCTAAACCAAATGAGACACAAAAATGAATCATGTTACCAGCTTCACACTGAAGCTGTTTTTTCTAATCCTTGCCTGTGGAAAGCTCCAGCTCTTCTCTCATACCTCATGGTCATTTGCTTTCATTTAATCTAAGTAAAGCTAAATTGACCTAATCAGCCTGCAATTGTTAATCTTGTATATTAAATGATTGCTTAAATTCTTATCCTGTTGCATCTTCAATGGTTATTGTATATGATTTCCTATATTAAATACCAACATATGAAATACTAGATCTCCTATGACAATCAAGAACAAGTGATAGGTCAGCGTTCCAGACAATAACTGTCTCCTCTACGAGTCCTTCTAAGTTACACTTTGATGGTATTCCTTCCCTCATACTGTTGACAGTTTCTAATTCTCTCTATTCATCTAATTTTCTCTATTCATTACATTTATCTGACATCTCACCATCCCAGTCAGGTAAAACTGAGGTGAACCTGCTCTAGCAGATAGTGTTAGATCTTCACTGAGAAGGACCATGCATTCTGTGACAGCAGCTCAGGAAAACAGCAAAAGTGAATCATCTGCCACAGCGAAGTCCTGATCAATGGTCAGCTGAAGTCAGTGGGAGTCAGTGGATTTCATCAAAAGTCATGCTCATTCCTATTAGGGAAAAAAGTTTTGTCTTGTTTAGCATGCAGTCACTCCTTCTTACGTACATAAACAGCATCTCATTACTTACTCCCTATTCAGCCATTGCTAAATTTCTAAACTTGTTACAAATTATTCCTAAAAGTTCTTACACTGACCTTAGTGCAGAGAGATCAATGTAGAAGTGTTTGGGAGCAGCAGTCTTCCCTTTTCATGCCCAAGTGTTTTGCCAGTTGATTACAACAGAGTGTGAAAATGCAATGATTAGATAAGTGTAAGCCCCTGTTCTCATGTGAAGTTCATTTTATGATCAAGGCATGAGTCAGTGTAGCCATAGCAATGGCAATTTTATTGTAGCACACTAATATCTGAACTGTTACCATGGAACCAAGTTACAAAGGCTCAGACAATCAATTCTGGTAATAATAGTTAAATGGTCATGACTTAAATCCTACAAATGGTATTTTTCATACACATCTTTGAATTACATATTTCTATTTATTTCAGACAGAACACATTGTGCTTAGCATTGCAATACCAGTGTAGGTCACTAAGGGTATAATTTGCGCTGATATTCGCACAGGCTTTTTTTTTTTTTTCCAAACTTGTAGTCAAGTGGCATTCAAAAAGGTAAACTCCTGCTATCTTTGGAGATCAAATAAAATCAAGGAAATTACTTCCAGACTGATTCTAAGCAATCAAACATTCATCTGTTCGATATTTCAAAAAGCAAACACATCAGCACCAATTGGAATTGGTTTTTGCAAAGATTTTTTTATCCTGCAGTCAAATAAAAGTACTATTAATCTTTTCTCTGTGTTGATTTTGGAATAAAGCAGAAGAAAGAGAAAAGAGTGGAACAGGATGATGCAAAGACATTTTAAAATATAGATTTGGTTGTTATTTTAGAAATAACAAGAAAAAAAAAGTAATTTTAATTTTTTTTCCTGATTGATGGGAGAAGCAGGAAGGAGGAGAACAGATTAAAATAGCAGACTAGGCAAAATCAGTCTCATTGTAACAGATGACACTGAATGCTTTATCAGCACACACCAAAATATATTGCTTAGTTCTTGGAGAACCAAATATCACAACTGAGCCAGAGACATAGTTGTTTTGTGGATTCTGATAGGAAAATAACTATCCAGAATACTCACTTCAGCAAAACAAATACAGCCTTCTCCACTCATAGTCCAAGTTACTTTGGGGCCTAAACATAAACTACACGTATTGCTCATTTGAACAAAAAAAAAAAAAAAAAAGAAATAAAATTAAAGGATACAGAAATCAAAACAGTGGGTTGTTTATTTTGTGCCATCTGACACCAACACAACATAAATTTGGCTGGCACGATCCGTTACTGTTTGTGCAAAAATAGCATGAAGGTGTTTACTGGTATCAAGATTTTTTTTGAGAAAATGGGATATTTTGCAATTGTTCAAAGAAATTCCAACTTGCTTACATAATTTCTTGGAGGAATACTGTGTGAATTGATTGCTTGAAGTCCTATTCTCATGGAAAATCTAATGTATGATAAGAAAAAGAAATAACCAACACACAACAGCATGACCATTATGCCTCTGCAAAGCAAAAAAATGCCTGCAGTAAAAAACACCACACTGATTTAAGCACTGCTGTCAACATTTGCTTCTTTGAGGCCCTAAGGACCAATAGAGTCTTACAGGGAAGCAAATCTGGGTCTTACATACAGGCAAAGCTCCTAGTACTGATTATTCACAGTCAGGTCCCCAGGAACTCTTACTACATTTCATATTTTTCAATTTAAAAGAATGCACTACTTATCTTGAAACCTCCTTTTTCCCAGAAATGTAATCCATCAATAAAAATGTAATGTCAGCACACACACACACACACAAAAAAAAAAGGTGTAGAGCTGATGTTTGCCTCTGATTTTCCCTTAAGTGTTCAATAAATTAATATATGACTATCCACAGCAAAAATCATTATCCAATAGTATTGTCCATAACCATAAAATAATAGTATTCACTGATGTGAAACTAAGTTGGAAGCCTCTATAACTATCCATAGCTGTGATAGCCACCACTGTCAGAGTCTCCTTTTCCTAACTGTGTATGTATTTTTGCTTCTGGATTATTAAAATGAGACAAAGGAACTGAATTTGACAGTTACATTATTGTTACAATTGTTAACCATTCATTGTTTCTATCTGCTTTATCTGTCTCCTTGAACTGAATGAAATGAAATTCCTTGAAATGAAAATTAGCAACTTAAAAGTTAATGTTATACTGAAGTGAGAGTTAAAAAAAGCTGACTGGGGTAAAAAAGAAATAGCTCTGGCTTAAGGCAGACCTGAAAATTCAGAGCCCTGGTTCAGAGACCCACATATGTTGAAGTACTCCCGTCTACACTATTAGGGTGTATTACCTTTATTCCCATTCCTTTTTGATTAACATTGATGTTTAAGATCTTAAAACATAATAGAGCATAGAGCCTTCAGACTAGAACTTTCTCAAGCAGATTGAAATGCAAACAGTACAAGAGATGGCTTCTTACTGGAGATATAGATGCAAATATCTTAGATATAGAAGCAAATGATAAACTTCCAAGTTTTTCTTGCTAACTCTACAACTTTAAAACTCTGTACCTTAGATCAAATGGAGAGGACATGGCAAGAGGGGAAAGGTGGATATAATACTTGAATGTGACATGGGGGGGGGGGGGCGGGGAGGGGGTTATGCAAACAGTATTTGTAACAGTCAATTGGTAAACCTAAGGCTGAAAATCAAGTAACTATGTAAAAACCAAAACCCCTGAGACTTTATTTCCTATAGTTTTCTCTGCTATTTCTTTACCAACAGTCATGATCTTCCTTCCAGTTCCCTACGTTTTATCTCCAGTAGTGAGATTGGTGGCAAATGAATGGCTAATGTCTGCTGCTCATGCCACTGCTCTCTTTTAATTGATTTTCATGAATCTTGAAAGAATGTAATTGTCTTTGAGAATACATCTTTCATAGTATCATGGAATAGAATCATAGAATAGTTTAGGTTGTAAGGGACCTTAAAAGGTCATCTAGTCCAACCCCCCTTCAACAAGCAGCGACATTGTCAACTAGATCAAGTTATTCAGAGCCCCATCAACCTGACCTTGAATGTTTCCAGGGATGAGGCATCTACCACCTCTCTGGGAAGCCTGTTCCAGTGTTCCACCACCCTCACTGTAAATTATTTCTTCCTGATGTCCAATCTAAATCAACCCTTTTAATTTAAAGCCATTACCCCTTGTCCTATTGCAACAGACCCTGTTAAAAAGTTTGTACTCTCCTGTAGGCTCCCTTTAAGTACTGAAAGGCTGCAATAAGGTCTCCCTGGAGCCTTCTCTTCTCCAGGCTAACTAACCCCAACTCTCTCAGCCTGTCCTCATAGGAGCGGTCCTCCAGCCATTTGATCATTTTCGTGGCCTTTCTCTGGATCCATTCCAACAGCTCCATGTCCTTCCTGTGCTGAGGACTCCAGAACTAGACGCAGTACTCCAGGTGTGGTTTCACCAGAGTGGAATAAACAGGTAGAATCTCCTCCCTCATCCTGCTTGCCACATTTCTTTTGAATTTCTTTTGCAGCTCAGGATATGGTTGGCTTTCTGGGTTCTGAGCACACATTGTTGGCTCACATCCAGCTTTTTATCCACCAGTAACCCCAAGTCCTTCTTGGCAGAAGTTGATAATGGGTGTTGCCCCAACCCAGGTGCAGGATCCTCACTTGGCCTTGTTGAACCTCATGAGGTTCACTTGGGCCCACTTCTTGAGCTTGTCCAGGTCTCTCTGGATGGCATTCCATCCCTCAGGCATTTCAACTGCACCACTCAGCTTGGCACCATCTGCAAACTGGCTGAGGGTGCATTCAGTCCCACTGTGTGTCACTGATGAAGATATTAAACAGTACTGGTCCCAGTACAGATCCCTGAGGGACACCTCTCAACCAGTCTCCATCTGGACATTGAGCCATTGACCACTACCCTCTGGATGTGACAATCCACCCAATTCCTCACCAAACAGTCCACCAATCACATCCATATCTCTCCATTTTAGTGAGAAAGATGTTATGGGAAACCATGTCAAAGGTCTTAATTTCTTTCAGATTTGTTGGATGGGATGAAGGGACAAAGAAATGGGTTCATTCTACCTTCTAGGTACATAATGTACATAATGAACATAATGAAATTATGGAGAAGTATGTGTATAGCCTTTTTCCTCATTTGTTCTTGGTTTCCCAGTTTAATTATCTTAGCTTAAATATCTAAGCTGTCACCTACACAAAGATACTTTTGCTGCCATTACTTGAAAGAGTGAAGTTATTAAAGAGTGAAATTATTAATTTAGATTGTACTGTCTTTTAATTGAAAATCAAACATTTTATTACAAAAATTTATTTATGAGCAGCAACACCATCATAACTGCATACATACACAAAGAACATAGTCCTGCTGCATTATGTACACTAAAGCCAATAAAAAAAATCCACTAGCTTGCATAGTTCATATTTAAGTATCAAAATATGCACATAGTATTAGATATTCAGGTATTCTTGACGTACTGGTTATAGCCAAAGAACATATTTTGGAGAAGAAAGTTCCAAGAATATCACTATCTGAAGAACTGCTAACAGATGCAGATCATGTATTTAAGCAGGAAAAGAAGGAGGACAACAACAACAAAGAAATGATCAAAAGAAAGATATGAAAAATATATCTTGATTTAATCTTTCCCTAAACTGGCAAAGCTGAGAAAAAAAGCATCACATTTTCAAGAACATACAATTGGTCTTATTTAATCCCATCTAAGTAGTCATCCTAATCTTGTATATTTCAGTAACAAGTGTGCTAATTTGCTATCCATTCTGTAGATTCAAATGCATATTCATATCCACAAAAAAAACTGGGAAAAGATTCTATGGAAAGGATCCAAATAAATTGACAAGTAAAATTAAATTATATTGACTCTTTAGCTTCAGGCACTGCCAAATCCTTCTCAGCAAAATGATTTATCTTCCAAGATCTTACCCTATTTCGATTTCTTAGTCTTCATAAAGAAAGGCCTTCGGTTTTATGAACAATTAATGTTTTCCATACATCTGTTTCCATGAGCATTTAAATTCAAGGGGTTTTTTATTCTGAAAGCTAAAGAAAACTATTAAATATTAGCCAACCCAAAGAAAAGTAAGCTAGAGAAAATCAAACATTACTTTTACTATGTCAGTTCATTTGGGTCCAATCAAGTTGCATGGTCAGAGAGAATTTCTTACATTGAAGGACATTAAAAATTACCAATATTCATCATATACCATGGGTTCCTTAACTTTTTGGACCCTAGACCCCTGTCAGCTCTCAATATTGCTTTTTTTTTTTTTTACATGAAAACATTAGAAATACAAGGTGTTTCCTTGAATGAACTGAAGCCTGCCTTGAATATCAGCTGTATCTATATGACTTTGAAGATCTTGGTTTTTTGTTTTAACAATGCCCACAAGTAGAGAAAGTCAAGTTTAAGAAGATAGTAACCATACTTATATTTGATATAGACCATGCTCTGAAGCTGAATCAAAAACATGTTCATATTTGGATTTGGTAATACTTAAATCACAAGTCAGTAGGTCAAAGCTGTAGAACTATTTTTGAACTTCAAGAGCTTCCTTTTGACTATTTTCACCTTGAGGTGAAATGATATAAGATTATTTGTTTTTTCCAGTAATTCTGGCAATTGAATTAGTAACAAATAAATAAACATCTTATATATAAAATTACTAACAAGAAATACAAGGAATTTAATTAGGCCTTCAATTCAATATTTACCCATTAAAAGTCCAATTTCTCCAAAATTAAGTGATTGTGCTGAAATAGCAGCACGCAAATACAATTTCAGTCTGCAAATGAACCTATTGCATAAATAAAGTCACTTCTTAAAAAAAAATAAAACCCAACTGATCCAAGTCAAATTTTCTTCAGAATTATTTGTACCTCAGAATAACAAAGACATTAGCATAATATTTCTCTTATACCTTCCACATGTCACTATTCTAAATTGCTCCAACAAAACCACATTTTAAACACTATAAAACTCAGTGACTATAACCTAAATCATAGACTTACCAGTCTTTTTCCCACAAGCCTTGAATCCTAAAAGTTACCATGGAAACAAATTCTACATTTCCACAAGTCGGAAGAGCTATTTAAAAACAAAACAAAACTAAAAAAAGATTAACTCATTGCTAAGTATGCCTTATTGAAGGTATAAAGATGGCAATGGTTAACCAACTTATAAGCAATAAGGAATAATGAGATTCAAACTCTTGTTAATTAATTAATAAATTAATCAGTGATCCAAGTAGCATGGCTCTCATCAGACCATCTTAAACAAACAAACAAACAAAAAAAATCACACTATTCCGAAGAAGCATGTTTACAGTGTATTTACAATATGCCATTTCAACTGTTAATGTGTAATAAGAGTGCCACTAAACCACAAATTATCCTGTAACCTAAGTGGAGGCAGAACTGCTGGCTGAAGCTTTAGATTCAAGCAGCGTATACTCAAAGTGTTTCCTACACCAGAGAATTACAGAGAGATATAATCTCTCACAGCTTTGGTTTCCTATCTGTAAAATGAGGATGGTGATGCTTGTAACAGCAGATAGCACTTGGGAAAGGTACTGCTTATGTTTATCTGCATGGCTACCTAATCATGCACCATCATACAATCACCATATTGTGCTCTGTTTACATTCCATGATGTTTATCTGTGACCTTGAGCAATACAAAGAAGCTGTAACTCCCAAGGTCGTCTATTATGTCTATAGAGGTGAACAGATGTATCTCCTGATATCTATTTTATACTAAGGTCTGATGCGTTTCAGATTATACGTGACCTTAAAGCATAAAAAATAGCAAAACACAACGGCTAGATGCCAAGAATACGCCCAACTGGGGATCAGCTATCCTTGTTTGACCTAAGTCTGTGGAATTTCTATTATTGGATGAATAAAGACTGGAATTTTTGTTATTACAAATGTCCTATTCTTGTGCCCTTCGGATAAGAATAATCAGAAGTGGTTCTGATATAGGAGTCTCCTGCTTCTCAGTAATACTACTCTCAAAATATCTATGGTTGGGGGGTATCATCCTCTCACTCAGTTTGACATCTAATTTATCCTCTAAATCCTCATCATTCATTTTAACCTTGTTTAATCACTATATTGATCTTAAACATTGTGTCTTCTGAGAATGCCAACGAATGTGACAGTCCTGATAACGGCTTATTTCTTGTGAACCCCTGTCATTTTTAAACCAGTTTCAAAGCACTAATGACACTAAAGTACATCAGATAGTAACTGTTCTTAACCTAACCAGATTTGAAAATACAATGTGGAACAGTTGTACTTAGTTTTTTCACCTTTTTTTTTTTTCCAGTAGTTATTTCTAAGAGATTTTTTGAAAGGTGGGAAGCCATTCATCAAGAGTTTGCAATTCTACAGTAAGAAGTCACAAACTGAAAAATTTTAAAATCGGGATTTGCCTACGAGTCAACAGATCTTTGGAATGCGCCACAGCCCTATCCTGACTGCATCTAAAAAAAATAGATGAAAAAAAGCCATCTCATTTCTCATTCTTTTTCATTTTTTACTATTCTTTATTCTCATAGTTTGAGTGAAGAAAACACTTCTAATCATAAAATAATGAACCAACAATAACGACAGCAAATGTCCGAAGAATCTGTATATATGCTTAAAATAAAAGATAATAAATATTACAGGTATTGAATTTGTTCACTTCAAAGTGTGCATGAGAGGCAGACTAACTTTTTCTAGTTCTTCTCAAAAAAAAAAAAAAGGCAACAATTGGCAGTCATAAGTCCTCAGTATTTATTACTCTTCCATGCTGTTTCAGGTGCAAATGATGAAAGTACTTCTAGAAATTCAAACCACTCTTATTAAAATGGCAGTTAGTAAAATCAAACCTATTGTTAAATACAGTTTTATTCCTCTTTTGCCCTAAAAAACTTTCCCCTGATGAAAACCAAGACAGTATATGCTATTTTTGCTATAACAATCAAACTTTGAAAAAATGCTACATTATTTTTTGCTTTGCAAAGATCAACTATGATCACAAATTTCATCAAATTTCTTAGCACTGATTGCACAGGATAAACATTCTCTGTTCTCACTTAAAGAACATTTTTAGTTGAGAAAAATTAGTATTCTTGTGGCTTTAAGACATTCTCCCGGTTTCAGCCTAGCTACTGTCACTGGTCATAAAAAAAAGCCATTGACAGAGCTTATAAGCAAAAGCCTCTTAGGATCATAAAAGAAAATAATAATAGATACTAAAGGAAAGAGGGAAGAGACAGCAAGAGAGAAATGCTTGTTTCTCAAGAGGTACAGCACTGATTAACCAGTACTATCTAAACCTGAGTATCAGCCAAAGCTCTTAGGAGCAAAATAAGTTTGCTTATTTGCTAAAAAAAGTATATGGTAATTATCACTAAAAAAAAAAAAAAAAAATCACCTCCAATTCAATCTTCTTTGTTAATGTCTTTAAAGCACCTCTCTATTTCTTTTCTCAAGTCCCTTCTCCTGATATGGTTTCATCACGTGTAACCCTGTTCTCCCTCTGAGGCTGGAAACTCAACATATATATTTTCCTACTTCTTCTGTCAAAGAAAAAGAAATAAGAAAATCTTCGGTGATCTTTGCCTTTATAAAGTGACCACTGTACACCTTCGAAAGCATTATTGCTCTTTGAAGCAATAGGGTGTACACACACTTGACCCAACATTAAAAGTCATATGCTTTAGCAATCCATTTCACGGTATTTATATTGTACTCCCTTATCTACCATGAAAATTGATGTATGGTCTAACAATCAGTATCCATACAAGTTTACAATGCTATTTTTGTCATTTTAGAATAATCATCTAAAGTTAACATAGCCTTTGTTTTCCTAACAAACATATCTTTGCCTTTTTTTGGACTACAGTCCTGAATTTATCTCAAGCTGTTCATACATAACATCATCATCGGTCTGCAACTTCACGGCATTTCCTGAGAGCTTGCTTCAAACTCATTTACTTTCCCAGCAGAAGTCATGTCTTCACTAGTATGAACACATATCTTACCAAAAATTTTATCTAGAAACACTTCACAGTGATTTCAAATAGCCAATCACAAGACATATTCTGACACACAAGCATTTAAACTTTTTACTTTAATTTTAACTTTAAATAAAGTATTGCATTTAGGATACTATAATAGTTCACTACTGACCCCTGAACACTTTCTAGAAATGATTCTTCTTTACTGTATAGGAAACAGAAAAACACCTTACTCCCTAATTAACAGACATTTTACCATTAAAGAAAAGCTTCATAATAGCTTGTCTTCTTACTACTAAGTTAATTTGGACTAAAAGCATGACATATTTTGATCTGCGTTCTCTTCATGTCACAAGTATTCTTCACACAGACCCTTGCACATTAACTCTGCTTGCAAAGCATAGATCATCCTTGCAGTATTCACTAATACTCTCTTTATGTATAACCCTAGAAATCTGTAGGACACTAAGCCAGACAACAGTCTATTGCCTTGTTTCCTTAGTTCAAGGCTTGTTTGATGAAAACATGAAAAATTCCTATGCATTTTTAAGTTTAAACAAAGATGTTCTAACATCTTGCTTATGTAAAATATTGCACATCTGACATACTGTTCTCATCTGTTAAGAATGGGAAAACTTTTGGAGGAATTTATGGGTTTCAAGTCTTGTGACACTTTTCCCTCTCTCAAGGGTTTGGACATAGGCAATACTTTTTGTGGTCTCATGTACAGTCTGAAAACATCTTCAAGTGAACTGCTATAGATTTCCATCTTCTGAAAACTGCCTTTTCAGTCAAGTTGATCTCAAGCCAACTAACTTCCAGCCATCTCCCTGTTTTAATTAGGCATACATAACTTTCACCAACACGTAGGACTATAACGTTTTGCAATCTTTCAAAAACTAGACAACAATTAAAGAGGAAATTAGCATCAAGTAACAGTTTTGCAGACAATGAGAGACTGAGCCATCACAGCTCTGAGAATGGCTGACAGCTTGCCCCCGTTTAAAGAAGTATCAGCAATACCTTCCAACAATAGGCCTGAGTCTATTCCATTTTTTTTCCACGGCTATAAAAAGGGCATAGATCCCATATTCAGCTGGCTGTGCAAATCTTCTTAGAACATCCAAAATTGCCAATCAAGACACAAGACAAAACTCAATCAAGACACAAGACAAAACTCAATCAAGACACAAGACAAAACTCAATCAGGTTCCACAATGACATGCTCCTGCCTTCATATCATTAAATTCCTGTGAAAACCATTCCATTGCCGTTTAAATTGTATCTACAGAGGAAATTGAAATAGTGTCTTTTCTTTGATTCTACTCTCTATTATCAGAATACCTACTTTAGAATTCTGTCTTTGCAGAAAGGCCTTCCACAATTTAATATTTTCTTCATTGGAAAAACATTGGTTAGACTTAGAAAACACACATATATTAATCCCTAAAAATATAGTATGATTTGAGAAGAAATTGAACCAAAAAATTCTGTAGGCAAAAATTGGATAAACAAAATCTAACAAATATCAATACAACCTTACAGTAATAGATTGAACTGACTTTTTTTGTTGTTATTCTGTGAAATGTTTAACCAGTGCCAGATTATTATTTTTGCCTTTTTATTAATCTTATCTGCACTGATGTGTTCCCAGGCTACTACAAACATTGCATAAAGTCTTGTCTATATGGCAAATCAGCTCTATCTGGTTACCTAGGTACAACATAAACCATTTTTTATGAACTGAATACAAAATTAAGCATTTAAAAATGCAGACCTTAGGGAAAAAGGTTTTCTGTCAGAATATATTATTTATATTTAACATTCATATTCTCCTGTCAAATTTTCAAGCAATGAAAGTGAACAATATTTAGTGTAATTTAATTTTAAATCTTATGCTAATTGCCAGCGACCTTTGAACCTTGGAAGTAGTGCTACCATCCGTGTGGCAAATGTAATTATGGAATTTGATTTCCTATATGTTGTAAGCAATGAAACTGCTTTAATTGACACTGATATATATTTGTAATAACTTCTGTGTAAATTAAAAATCAATGCTAATTTTAGCTCCCTGGATACTATTTTTATCGAACTGGTTATTTCTTTGAAATTGGAGATATGCAAAAGCAAACATATTGCAGAATGAACAGTATATGTTTTAAATCCCAGTGTAGTTTGCATGTATGTAATTTATGTTTAAAGCTTATGTATCTCACACATATGCACACACATATGAAGGCAAATCCCATCAGATCTAGGCTGCCTTCAGGAGATTTTGCTTCCAACCGATTTTTGATTGATTGTCAAGCATGTTTCACAATGACTAAGTGTGATATTATTGTACTATTCTGTATCAGTGCTGCAGTGAACTGTAGATATCCAAAATGGGGCTACAAAAGAAACTAGAAGTAGAGTTATTAATTTTACTTTTTTTTTCCCTATTTTTTATAGGGCAATCTAGATTTAGCAAACCTTTCAGGCCTGTTGTGCTTTCTAACAAATACTTGACAAATATTGCTAATTTTTTTCTTTCTTATTTAATCATTTTTCTTTGTCCCCACGTTCATTGATTAAATGTTGGAAAAGCAGCTAGAATAAAGTTACAGTTCCACACCATGAAGGGTGTTTTTGTTTGGCATCAATAAAAATATCTTGCCATCTGAAAACTGCTGCTCTTTATGAATTCAGGTAAATTTCAGACTAGGCTTTGAAATACTGACAATAGCTGCTGTAGGGAGTGTAAAGCGATCTTTGTGGTTTCAGCCCTCGAAACCAGCATGCTAAATTGTGCAAAATACTTTTCTATTGTCATAAAAATCACAATATCTTGTATTTTTTCCCTATAAGTATAGAAACATATTTTGAAATTACCTCGTACGTTTAGATGGTGTTAAACATACAAGCTACATGCTAAATAAAGATGGATTGAGGAACAATGAAGAGAATAAGAACACTCACAGCTCAAAGGTCATGCTCTCACACACAGCACAGGGCTACATCTGAACTCACAGTGGTTTATCCTGCTGTGACTGCATAGACTTCATTAAGCTTCATCCTTTATATAAACACAAATGAATACATAAATAGAAAGCAAAGAGTTGCACAGATTCTACACTAGAAAAGGGGGAGGGAGGGGGGAATGTTAATCGGGAAGCACACAGCTACAGCTCCAGTGCTGTTTTCAAAAGCTATTTCTTCACATTGTACTCCTTAGGAAGAAAGCTAATTTACATCATAGCTGCAAAGCAGCAATATTATAAAATACTGGGGAAAGTTTGCAATTCAAAGAAATAGCATTTCTCACCTCTATTCACTCTCACCTAACTTAGGTGTTTAATTTAGAAGCATTAAACCATACCAGCACTTTAAAATAATTTACTTTTGCTTCATGTTAAGTAGAGAACTCTCTTCTTTCCTGGATTCTTTCCCAGCAGTACTAGCCAGTCAGGAGGATGTGCCTAGGTCTCGCACTCCACAGTGAGAGCCATTACCACCCCTCTCAAAACAGATTATTTTCAGCAAACTCTTTGGGAAGAAGGGAAAAAATAAAAAATATCATACAACATCAAAACATAATTGATTTCTGTTAACTTGCAAAGAGAAACATTTTAAAAATCATTTATTTTATTGTAAGCAAGTCCCCATGAATTAATCTCTTATAAAAATAAAAGAGAAAAAAAATTTTCTAAGAGTTTGTAAATGCCTCAGAGGCCCAGCATAACCCGACATACTTGGAGTTATATTTTACTCTACAAACAAACCTTCAACTTGTAATTTGCTTCTGATGTAGCCTAAAAGCACTTTATTATATTAAAGCTTATTGATGCCTGTAAGGCCCTTTTACCTACCACTATTTCAAATGTGGTGAAATAATGCAACACTAATCTCTGAGACTTTTATTCCATAATAGATGTTTTTCTCACTAAATCAATTCAAAGGCTAATTGGGGTGGAAGGTGACTATCTCTAGTGGTTATAAATACATTTGCATTGCTATCAATCTTTTGCACGACTGATGTTTAACGAGGCTGAACGAGAGCTCAGTCTAGACTTAGAACGGCAAAACTCAATTCAAATACATAGTCAATGGTGACATCAAGTGGCAAAACCTGCAGTTGCAAAACACGCCGGTGTCCAGCTCGGACTTCCTCGCACATTCTCACTTTCTCCTCTTCCGTGGGTGCTGAGCAGAAAGAGATGGCAGGGGTGCAAGAGTCTTTTGCTCAACTCCTCTGGATTTCAACATCCAAGCAGCTCTACCAGCACGCAGACACCATTGACCAAGTTCTCTCAGCTCTGCTGGGCACCTGAGACTCAGCCTATGACCGTTTACCAGAGTCAGGGGTGTAAGAAAAAGCAACAAATGCCCCCAGATAAGCCTCACCTCAAGGTCTAGTCAGGCCAGAAAAGGTGGTTAATTCCTTCAGTGCGTCTTAGTCCACAGAATGTATGGACGTACGTATAGAATGTACATCTATACATTCTAAGTCATTCAAAACACCTATAAGTACATTTCAACCTCCTGTCCAATGAAGAATCTCTTGTCACTTTCTGAAATAAGCTTGCTCACATACACAAACCAGAAGAAAAGAGGTAAACACTTGGCAGTTGTATTCGGCATATAATTTAAGGTGTTGTATATACTCCACAATTCCAGGTGTCAGAGAGAGAAGAGGACCCATAATTATCACCACTTGACCATCTCCAAAAAATTCACAGGCAAGGCTGTTGACAATATCCCTATAAGCTAGGTAGAACAGGATATTGAAACTATAAAAGTCCAATTTACCTTTCCAAAACCCCCTGAATTTGTCTGAAACAGGTGATAAGGCTCTCATAGAATCATTTAGGTTGGAAAAGACTCTTTGGATCATCAAGCCCAACCATCTACCCTACTCTACAAAGTTCTCCTCTACAGCATATCCCCCAACACCATATTTAAATGACTCTTAAACACATCCAGGGATGGTGACCCAACACCATCCCTGGGCAGCCTCTTCCAATGCCTGACCACTCTTTCTGTGAAAAATTCTTTCCTAATGCTCAGTCTAAACTTACCCTGTTGCAGCTTGAAGCCATTCCCTCTCATTCTGTCACTAATTACCTGTGAGAAGAGATCAGCACCAACCATTCTACAATGTCCTTTCAAGTAGTTGTAGAGAGTGATGAGGTCTCCCCTCAGCCTCCTCTTCCTCAAACTAAACAGTCCCAGCTCCCTCAATTGCTCTTTGTTCTCCAGGCCCTTTACCAGCTTTGTTTCCCTCCTCTGCACTCGCTCCAGCACCTCGATATCTCTCTTGTATTGAGGTGCCCAGAATCAGACACCTTAGACAATAAACTTAAATAAAGATTTTGGGGATGCAGCATGTATAAACACAATTTTTTCAGCATTTGCCTAATGAGAAATGTAGAGATATGGGAAAGAAATCAACTTTTATGGTAGAAAATCAGCTATTTGGAGAAAGAGCTGTTTTGTTTATTTGGTTTGCCTGTGAAACAGTCAGATTAACTCAGTGAGCTCAGTGACTCTTTCCTCCATGCATCATTTCTGCATGGGCAGCTTGCAATGAAGTGTATCATCACCTTTACAAAAGTGATCTAAACCAATTATTTTTGGGTACACCTGTAATTTTTTCCCCACCACCAGCCAGACTGTTACAAGTATTATCCATGGAAGGATCATACACAGTGAATATCAAATACATAATAAGCAGGCAGCCAACACATCCTTTATGAAGTTACAGCATTAGTAGGTGCTCCCTAGAGCTTTACAAGAGGAAACTTAAAATAGCCAATTGTTGATATGATAAAAGACTGAGTTTACTGAAGCCAGCTATTATGATTACAGAATTTTGCTTTCATATGCCTAATGTTGTGGTAAACAGTTCATAAACTAAAAACTATGATGTTAAAGCAATGGGCAATAAACTTGTATTCTGTCTGTTATTACTAACCATTTGTACGCATAGTGTCAGAAGAGAGTATTTGCTCTGTAAATATTAATGCTGTAGTATTGTACTGCATGTTTCTAGTAAAAACAAGTTTTTGTGTCAATGAATGCACAGGCTAAAATGAGTACTGAAATAGAATTGAAAGCCTGAGGGAAAATAGCATCATGAAGACAGAACAAATGAACCAAAAAAAAAAGCTAGAATCAGTTACAGACACACAGGGGTATTTAATAACAGTTTCTCTAACTACAGTGTAAATATACAGTGTTGCTTAAAAGGGGATTAGGAAATATACATCAGATAGAAAAAAATACACTTAAAGAGCCTTTTGAAGACTTAAGTAAGAATTCACATTCAAAAAAGAAACAGTCCAGAATAAAAGTTTAATTTAGGAGGCCTGGGGCTAAAGAGGGAACAAACATCCCAAACAAAACCAAACTCCCCTCAAATGTGGTGCATATGCTGCAGCATTATTATTGCTCCTTTCATGTATTCCAAGATCACAGCTGGTGTCACACTGACATTTTTAATTTCTGCCCCAAGTATTTTTAAACAGAAATGTATATAATTGGAAAACAACTGAACACACTACTTCTTCTCATTTAGTTATTGCTCAGAAATCAAGACTTCCACTCTGTATTGGAAGTTCCAAAACATAACCAGGTGAGGGCAAATATAACTGGCTTGGATAATATAAAGAGATGTCAAAAATGAGAAACTAAGTAGAGATAAAATATGCAAGATGTCAAAACAGGCATTTCAAATAGAAAAATGATAGCAGTTGTCCATTCCAGATTATTTTCCTTGACATTGTGAAGGACTGAAATATATTATCAACAGCAAAAAAACCCAAACAACAAAACAGAACAAACCCCAAAACCCAGATCAAAAACAAACATGAAAAAGGATGCATCTATATTAGGGCTAGATAATGTGCCAATGCAACCAAGACTACAATCAGAACCAGCCAATTCAATTAAAGTTGCATCTGTTTCCTTACTCTGCCATGCCACAGCAACAGAGGGGAGATCTCTGAAATCAGGCTCTATCACTGTGGCAGTCAATGCTAAAGCTGATCTGTGCCAGTCTAGGGCAAGTTTCTAAAATCCTATAGCACCAGCACAGTATTGTACCTTAGAGCTTTCACTTGTACTAAGCACGAACTGAACCTGTAAAAAGCAGAGTTGGATGTTTTACAGGGAACAAAAATGCCCCAGTCAAGTGGTTGCATTTTCTGATCCGGCATTCTGAATGAGTATCACCCTCTGAAGTTCTACAACTATTGCATAGAATTACCAGTTCTTTCATCCAGTAGGGCTAATGCACGTTTTCAGAAGTTAAAAAGGAAAAAAACAAAACAAAACAAAACAAAAACTGCTAGGTTTTGGATAAACTCTGCTGAACTAACCTAGAAATGCTAATATCAAGCCTTTAGTGTCTTGAAGAGGTGCACAGCAGTTAACACAGCGTAGAACATGAAAGTTGGTGTCGAGGATGCTGTGGGTACCTGTCAAAGTTCAAGTTCAGAAAATAATCAGGCAACTCAATGGAAACAAAAATAAAAGTCACTGTGGTCATTAAACTGATAAATACTGCTTGTGACTGAGTAAGTTCTGAACTGTGGAATGCTGAGAGAGGTGACTTCTAGGTGAAATATAAGTTTTCCTTATCTCATATTCTTTCTTATTAGGTATCTGATAGAGATCACCGATGGTGATATACATTCAGTCTGTTCAAACATGGCTGTTCTTGTATCTGTTTTCACTCTTAATTTGAATTAAGTGTATTTGGAAAAATTACATTTAATAAAAAAAAAAAAAAAAATCACAAAAAATCATTAGAAATGTCCTTGTAATCACCAGTCTATGCTGAAACTATTTGCGGCCTCTGATAAGCCCTCTTCATTTAAAGAGACTTCATTAAAAGCTTCACAGCTGTTGCCTCAGACAACCTTTTATCTTCACATGAAACACTGCCTGGAAGTGATCTGCTGAGTTTCCATGCACCAAACTGAACTTGGTGCCTCCAGCTCTGCACCACCTTTCGTAGGTTATGATGGCTCACTGCTACCCTGCTCTTACATTGGAGTGCTTGCTGAAGGTAAGGTACTAAAAAGCAGTGCATCAGTGATGACCATAAACTAACATTTTACTTATGCTAATAAGGAATGTTTGAATTTAAATCACTAAAACACTTCAGCAACCATAAAGTTCAGTGAGCAACTATTTTAAAGTTAAAAATGGTAACAACTGGCTATTTATCTATGCTTTTGTTTTGATCTAAGAGCAGCATTCATGTTTACAAAGAAGGATAGTTTTTGTGGTAAGATCATCCACATGGAAGAAGATGCTGTTCTTCTGCTGAATTGGGCCATAATTTCCATCACATGTTATCCAGCAGAAATGCCCTAAATTTGTTGTATTGTGTTACCATCTATTAAAACAAAATTGGAATCTTTTCAGTCCAACAGCTTTTCTTAAAAGACTCTTACAGGCAGGTTTGACCTTTACATTATGAATTTCATTTCATTGTAAGCTCTTACATTTATATTACTGCTTAACATGAACTCTCACTGAAATGTGACCTGACAATTTCTATCTATATTTATTCATGCTAAGCTTTCTGTTTAACAACAGGCTAAAAGCGCAGTATTGTTACTATAGAAATAATATTTTCTGTTATTTTGGACAATAAAGGTCATACCAGCTCTACATAAAAGGAAATGTAATTTTTCATGTTTTTCAATTGTGACATGCATTTTAAATTCCTAGTTATAATCACCTATAATAGAGTGTTTGCCAAAATTACTTTTTTCCCCAACTCCTTTTCTGTGTTTTAAGTGAAGCATATAGTTTATCTGAGTACTGTCCTGCCTGCTGGATAAAAATACCAAATACACAGATTCAAAAGTTACCACAGCTGAAAAAAAAACCAAAACAAAACAACAAAAAACCCCAAACCCAAAACAACAAGGCTCAGGCCTGGCTGTCCCTGAGTTTTATTCATGCATTATTATCCCTCCGGCAAAATAATTTTGACTTTCTTGAGTATGCATTCAAAGAAAGGATCCCAAAGAGATCTATAAAGTGTTAAGCTTCATGTTCTTATTAAACCGGGTGAGAATAACTGCACAAGTCTAGTCCCACGATGAAAGATGTGATTGATTCCTAATTCACTTTTATCTGGACACTAGAGCCTCAGTTCCTAGACAGTCATCAGTATCCAGTATCTAAAGTTACTGTGCTAAATTCCTCCATTACACATTTGTACATTAGACTTGCAAAGTTATTGGTGGGCTCAGAACAATAGATATTGCTAACATGAAAAGACAGCAACTGAAATTTTAAGTGCATTTTTCCAGTTAAAAGCATCAGTTTCTTTTTCTTTAAGCAGTTAAATATATCTAGTAATATGCAGATATTGTTCCTTGTGCTCTGTAGGTATGCTTCCAAACACTCTCAGAAAATACTCTATTGTAGAACTTAAAATTATTTAGAATATTGTAAAACATGAAAATACTTAGAAATATCTCTTATAAAAAAGATTTTCAATCTTTTTTGTAGACCAGTTACATGAGACACTTGTTGAACATTCATAGGGTGTCAATATTTACAGCAGTTCAACATATTGAACAGAAGAGCAGCAGTTGGGTAGAGTTCTTACGTGTATGTGTTGTTTGGAGGTTTTTTTCTAAGGATCACATTTTAGCTACAAAATGTAGCGTTTTCTGAAGTTCCATTCCTGGTTACAGTTCTTGATAGAGCATATTTGATTTGGAAATAACTAGTGATTTCAGTTACAAAGCACATATAATAAGAATTTTCGAATGTCTGCTCTATGTGCCAGCATTGCAGCAGAGCTGAAATAAAGTGTTTGAGCAACCATTTCAGCAGGAATTCTGTGGGAATTAAAAGAATACAACACCATAGAAAAAACAATTCAGCAGCGATGCTAGTTTTGTGTCTGCACAAGCAGAATGTCTGCACAAGCACAAAGTAATGTTTTGATCCAGGTCTCCTTCTCTCGTTCAATAGCTCCATGTCACAGTAATCATGGACAACCCAGCTCCTGTCTCACAACAGCCCTTACCTCCATAATCCTCCCTTCCCACCAGGAATTAACTTTGTCAAGAGACTGGAAATCTCCCTGCTTTGCAGATCGCTTGGGAGACAGAGGGAAACCTGAGTGTCTAGTGAGGGTAGTTATACAAATACCTATCAAGGTGTTACACTCATGCAGTGATAGAGATCAGCTGAAGCAAATATTATATTTGTGAAAATATGGAACCTGATAGAAATAACCTCAACACTAACAGGAATCTAACCAAAACATGTCAGCTGTGAAACTAATGAAATTCAGCAATATTGATTTAATACGCTTCAGTACACTGACCCAAAAAAAGACATCATATGGTGATGAGGCTGGGGCCACTACTATTATTTTGACAGGAGACAGACAAATTCCAACTAGTTGCAGAAAACCATTTCCCATTATTGCACTCATGCAATCTGTAATTATGATAGGCTGAAATGCAGGGCATATAACTCAAACTACTTGCAGCCCACAATCAAGTTTTGAGTCATCAGCTCTATTGCTAAGTCATAGAACCACAGAATACCAGGTTGGAAGGGACCTCAAGGATCATCTGGTCCAACCTTTCTTGGCAAAAGCACAGTCTGGACAAGATGTCCAGGCACACTGTCCAGCTAAATCTTAAAACTGTCCAATATGGGGGAACTCACCATTTCCCTGGGGAGCTTATTCCACCTGCATTATGAAAAATTTTCCTTGTGTCCAATTCAAATCTCACCAAGAGTAACCTGTACCCATTACCCCTCATCTTTTCCTTGTAACTCCTTGTATAAAGGAGTCTCCATCTTCTTTGTAGTCACCCTTTAAATAATGGAACATGGTAATATATGTCTTGATATCTACATATATAAGGATTGGATTTTTTCTTCTTTGACACATCTCAAAGTCTAGTAGGCTTCTAACCTATCGCCGCTTAATTTTTCTCTTCATATTCCTTTGCACTCAGTATGCTTAACTCAACAAGCTTTATACAACAATCACTCTCAAACCCAGTGGTTTTTTTTTCCTTTGAAGTACCAGCAGCTGTTTGTGCTATGTGTACAGACACACATGAATTTTAAAATCTCACTTCAATCACAAACCAAAAAGTGTTTGATGCATCCATCTCTGAAGTATGACAGCAATGCAGGAGAGAAATGAACTGCCTTCTTGTATTACAGTCCATATTATAAAGTCATGACTCTCTAAGGTACTGGAATTATGAAATATAATTCAGATCTCAGAACTGAAACAGAATATGGCTACCAATTCATTTGCTAGGCAGACAAGATGTTCTTAATTAGGTAACACTTTCTGATATAAGTTTTGTATGTTTATGACAAGTAAAAATTTTAAACTACCAGATTTACTAAAGTGATCCTAATGCATCATTAAACATTCTCAACAGGCTAAATTTTGTGCAGTGCGTGAAGGATAATGCAATACAAAAGCACGTGTGGTAAGTACTAATTCAAGAATATGACTTCCTCAGAAAGATGCAATTCTTCTCCAGAATGCTGGCTTGACTGGTGAACAGTCTTCAAACTACTCATGTAATCTAAATTTATTTCTTGGATTTTGTAAATACTACTCTTCATAAAAAGTTAGGAAAGCATACCTCTGCTGGGAAGATTGCTAGCGCTCTAGCGATCTTTGGAATAAAACCACTAACCCAAGTTTCCCTAATAGCAGGAAAAACAAGTCTGAAAAGCTCCATCGTACTTATTATTCAATTATTCATTACTGGTTTTTAACAGCTCCAGGATGAAACAGGTCACTTCCATGTTGATCAAATTAATCTCGTCTAAGAAACTGCTAATGTTGGGACTGACCAAGCTGATCAATGAGGCAAATCAGAGTAACCGCAAAAGAAAGTAGAAACTACTGCAAAATTTTTCTCTAAAAAAATATATTTTTCTTAAACACTGGCATAAACAATTCTGACACTGAAACACAATAACCACTTATGTTAATAACAGATATCTTAAGTCCAAAAATAATAAAAAATGACCAAATAAGCCTACTGTTGGTCTTCATTGAATTTGATTTAATTAGCCGTAGGTATCAAGTAAAATGTATTATTACAGAAATACTTAAGGCGTGTTTTTTTAAATCATTGTATATACATTGCATTTATGTTTTCGGAAGGTCTAGCTTATTAGTTCTCACACCTATCCACAAAACAAACCAAGATCGGTTACTCTGTATTGTCCCTGTAACATGGCAGATTTGTAAGCACTGACAAAATCCCTCCACAGATTGAGTGCCTCGTAGTAAAATGAGACATGGCACGAATCTGGCCTTCATGACACTAAAGAAAAAGCTTTGCATTGCCCATCTGTACAGCAAATTTCACCCTGTGTTAATACATCTGCTAAGAGGAACTATCTGGCATATTGACGGTTTCCTCAAAATTGGCAGCTGTTTTTTCTAAAAGGCGGTTGGTAATCACTTTGTAAAACAATATGGCTTTTACAAAATCTGAAATATCACCTGTCGTTTTTAAGTCAAAATAGTCTTGCTCGATAGCTATTGCAATTGTTTTAAAAGTTACAGCATATATTCTTAAAAGGTAATCTAAAGCAACAAAAGACACAAAAGATAAAAGCATCAAGAAAATAAATATAAAAGACATACACAGCTCGTAAAAGATTAGCTACAAGATATCTGAAAGCACGATGTCTAAAATTAGTTTATCATCAATATAAGCACTGCAGGATTCAGGCTGGAATTTTCAATATTTTTTTTTTCTGGAAGACTAACTAACTGCTGTTGCAAACTGGAAAGGAAGAATCCCAGCAGCACACACTCGGATCTACCATCAGCTGTGAAACAGAAGTTTGAGCCTTAACTTTCATAGAACAGTTGAATGATTTGGGTTAGAAAGGACCTTTAATAATTATCCAACTCCCCCATCAAGTGCAGGGGCTGGGACATCTTTCACTAGGTTGCTCCAAGCCCCATCCAACCTGACTTTGAACACTTACAAAGATGTGGCATCCACAACTTCTCTAGGCAGCCTCTTCTAGTGGCTCACCACCCTCATAAAAAATCATCTTCACTATAGCCAGTCTCTCTATTAGCAATATGTCCTAATGAGGTAGTGGGAGTCTCTGCGCTGGATGCCCAGAGTTGTGAGTTCACATGGTGTCTCACAAAAACAGAGTAGAAAGGGAGAATGCCTCTTTTGACCTGCTGCCCACCCTTCTTGATATGTACCACAGGATACGACTGGCTTTCTGAGACACAAGTGCACGTTACCAGCTCATGCCCAATTTGTCATCCACCAGATCCTCATGTCATTCTCTAAAAGGCTGCTCGCTCTGTACATTTTCTTTAATCTTACTTTTCTGGCCAATGTACTTGTAAAAGCACTTACTCTTTTTCTTCTTTGCATTTCTTGCTAAGTTCAGCTCCAACTGTGCCTGAGCTTTCCTGATCCCACTGCTGCACACCCAGGATACACGTGTCTGGTTTCACTGCCTGTGTTTCCTTCTTTCATTTTAGTTTGACCAAGAGGTTCTTCCTGAGCTGTGCTGGTGCCTTCTGCACCTGATTTCTTACACTTAGGAATCAAGAGATTGTAGAATTCAAAACCCTGAGGACAGCACCTGACACACGGGCAGGCATTCACCTGTTCCATTGGTCTCCTCCTTCCTGAACCCCTTCCTGTGACTGGGAGGATAAAGGAGACTACCTGTGCTCCTGAGCCTTTTAACACACTCCAACAGATTGATGGTTCTAAGTTGCCTCATCAGAGTATCATTGGAGCCTACGTGGAATAGTAGGAGTGATGGTATCCTCTAGGGTTCAGTGGGGTCAGCAGCCTCTCAGTGACATTGTGAAGGTGAGCACCTCCTGGTAGACAGCCAGCTTCCCTGGAGAAGCTGGCAATGGGTGCTTTGGTCCCCCTCAGTAAGGAATCTTCAACTACTAATACTTCCCATGCTTAGCACCTATAAAGGATGAAAAGCGTTTCCAAGCTTGCACAAAAGATGGACCAGAGAAGACATGTTCTTGCAGACCATGGCCAAATCATGCTCAGCATATAAATGTGGGGGAAAGAGGAAGAAGGGAGGGATATCTGGAGTGATGGCATTTGTCTTTCCAAATAGCCATTATGCATGATGGAGTGCTGCTTTCCTGGAGATGGCTAAACACCTGCCTGTGATGGGAAGGAGTGAATTTCTTGTTTTGCTTTGCTTCTGTCTGCAGCTTTTGTTCTACTTATTAAATTGTCTTGATCTTAAGTAAATATGCTCTTTTTCATATGCTCTATTTTTCAAACGCTCTACAGCTAGGAACAGTCACCTTCACTGAGCAAAAGGCTGTGACTGAAAAACTAACTGTAAATTTTTCTAGATACCTACCTGGCAAAATCAAAGATGCATTTATTGCACAGGTCACAGCACCTCTAACAGCTTTTATTCTACGTGGCTCAGACACCAGAGACCAATCCACAGAGACCCTGAGTAGATTTCCTAGCTAGAAAGATGTGCATTGAAGTCTCTTCACTCCACTGTTATCATTAGGTATATCAAAGCATATAACAAATAACACCTGTCAATTAAGCAAACACAACTGTAAATGTTGATGTCACATTCAAAGTAACATGCTTTCAGATTCCTTACCGTCCAAAAAGACTAATACTGTTCAGCAATTCTTAAAATTCCTTCCATTATTTCATCCAAGACTGTAGGAAAGGAAGAAAAAGAGGCAAGTTTTACAAAACTATTTTTATTTTTTGTCTTACATTTAAACAGGGATGTATTTCATTTTTAGACATCCACACAATGTTGACTTCATTAGTTTAGCAGGAGAAAAACAGTTATAAATGCAAATGATATCGGCATAACCTGAACATACCAGCATTAGTACTAACCACTTTGCTGGAAGAAACCCTTTCTCAGCATTAAAAATCAAGCACTTAAAAAAGTATTGCTGAAAAGCAAGTGTCTAGATACTGGTCATTTCAGCAAATAGACAGCTCTTATATATCCAAATATTTTAAGTCCATAATATACACACTTTCTTGTTATGTGTATGGAGCTCAGATCATACAAACACTCTACAGGTCAAAAGCCTTTGAGAATCAAACTAATCAGATGTGTCAGAAATACATATACCACATGGACTTACGAATCTTACAAAGCAACAAATTTGGTCAACTACTACAAAGAAGGATGTGTTTTCATATGAGAATGGACAAGTAACCTTTTCAACTCAAAGAAAAACAAAGTAGTATCGAGTTTGAAATAATCAAAACCACAAACTGGTGGAGTGGAAACCTATGACCTGTTATACAATATATTTTTGTAGGCCAAGTTTAGGATTTTTAAAACAAAAACTTAAGATCATTAACAGCAATAATGACAAAGATCAAAGTATACATATGAGCACATAACCCAAACAATCCAAAACAAAACTTTTGGCTGTTAAGGAAAAATAAATTATAAAATACAAGTAAAGTCCTTGTAAATGCAGTAATTCAAAGGTGTGCATTTATTTTAAAATACATTTTAAATGCTACGACAAAACAGATCAAAAAATAAATATGTATGCCAAAAAAGCATGTGTGGATAGAAAAAATACTAATTAGCTCCAGAAAAATTATAAAAAAATTCAGATAATCGGAGTTTTGGTCATGAGATCTGTCTAGTCATTTCCATCTTTCACACTTCTTCAATAACTGGCAGCTAAACATGACAAAAGCGTACTTCTGTCACTATGGCTTTAAAATAAGTATATATTTTCTGAAGACAAAAATATAAAATGGGCTGCCTTATCTGCAGAACTGCTGGTTTGTTCACATTGCAGGCACTTCATTGGACTGTGGGAAAGTACCTGACACATCCTTGCCATCCTATTCTTCTCATTGCACTGAAAAACAAGAATTTAAAGGAAAAAAAACCTTGGGAAATTTTGGGTACTATGGGCCAGTACCCACATGAGGGAGAAGTCTAACTTGCTTCCATTGCATTTGTTTTCTAAATTAAAGAGTAAAATAATTTACAACCAGATCTCTAACATTACATGGCACACCCATATTTTCAAGTTTAAGATGACACTCATCAGTTATCTCAGTGAACACATAGGTTTAATACTTATTCCACTTTAACCAGATTCACATTAATTTCTTCTTTTATAATTCCTCTGTAGATTCACTTTTGAAGGTATTTCAATCTTACCAACATTACTGGAAACACAACATAAGTTTTGCAAATTTCTGTATTCTTTATACAAACACTCTCGTAATTTCTAGAGTACTGTAATTCAGGTATAACAGAAGTCAGTTTTCAAACCCAGAGGCTACTGCATAAAGTTTCTGTTCATTAATAGTGACAGCATTTAGACAACTGTCAACAGCTAAATCCACTTCCTCCGTATCTCTAGACAGTGACTGTACAACAGAATCACATACAAGGTTTAATGTTGATACAATTTGACTAGAGTATTGCCAGTAATACTGGGAGTAAAGAAAAAAATAATCAGTGCAGGTGTCAGAAAAGAAATTTTATTTTTCTATATGGTTGTGCATCTTTATTTCTCTTATGCATTTTTGATGAAAACTGCTTTTGATACGCTGCTACGAACTCAAATAACCAGGCTTATGGCAGCTGTCTTCAGCTAAGACACTGCTAGTACTTCCTAGGACTGAAGAAATACTTTTCAAGTTTAGTTATGCTGAAGATACAGTTTATTTGTACCATTGGTCCATTTTTTTTATGCTCAAAAAGCACTCATTCAACAAAACCTTAAAGCTTTCAGAAGAGATGAATTAAAGAAACAAAAGATGGTTGCAGGAGAACCAAATCAAAGCACACGGGTGTGACATTATTTTGAAGGGAATCCTTGGAAAATGTGTGGTCATTACAGAGGTGCTGGGTTGGTTGGTTTTTTTTTTATGTTCACAACACAGAAGTTGAACAATTAAGCAATTTCCCGTGTTCTGCTTGGTTCTAGTCATTTGTTGTGCTGAATGGTTTTCCTTGTCCTCCGCTTGAAAAGACAGCAGCACCTGCAGAATTATATATGATATAAAAAAAAAAAAAAATCAGAAAAACAAACTTTGTTCACTGTATTTGTTTCACTTGAAGTGTGTAGCTCAGGTATAGCCAGCACCACAAGGAACACATTAAGCTGTATTGCAGGTGATTGATTTATTAGTGAAAGAAACTGAAGTAGAGATTTTTGGCAGGTTTCACCTTTTCTTGGAAAAAAGTATCATATGAAAAAAAGCTGCAATAAAAAATTATTCAGTTTAGAGTATTGTGTGAGAGTATCAAAAGCATGGGAATTATAGGCTGACTTTAAAAATGTATTTATAAGAATAAGGATTGTTCCATTAACTAAGTATTCTTTCATATTAACTGGTAATATGCCGAACACAAGTGTGAACTTTTTGCAACACTTGATTGTGTCACCTGAACTGTGTACTTATGACACTGCTGTTGCTAATATAAGAAAACAATTTGAACTTTGTAAACTAGAACTTGGAAGAGTTCTTGGAAAAATCTTCACAGAATTATTTTAGAATAAAGTGTTCATGAACTACATGAAGGAAACTAAAATTGAGAAATACTGTGAATTTCACTTCACAAGTCAGACAATCTTAAAGTAACTGAAAAAACACTATAAAAGTAAAAGGAATTGGAGGGAGTTAGAAATAGGTAAGACAGAGGAGGACTGCAGTAAGTATTTCTGAAAACAAACTAAAGAGGAAAGCAAATACACAATTATTTTTTCATTTGCATGTAATGTCAGCCTTATTTTAAGGAACTCCCAATTCCTGACTGCCACCTTTAGAAGTAAAGCTTCCACCTAATAAAGTATTCACAATTTGCAATTAAAAATGGATATGCAAGCTGCCTTAAACTCCCCATGGAGTTCTGCAGTTTGGCTATTGAGCATTTACGGTGTTGTATGCTCAAAAGTTCTTTCTTAAACTACAAAGTACAACAGAAGTAAAACATAAATGTACTGCACCAATAGCCTATCGGTAAGTCCCAAAGCTCATCAAGCATTTTATGTCACTAAAATTCAAAAGGAATCTTGCTGATTTAGTTTGGAGTATGGGAAAAATGGGGAAAGCACTTTAAAACCAGGGAGAATAAGGGTCTAAAAATAAGGTTCTACAAGGTGTGATAAAAACATCCAAAGTAAGGGGAGACAAAAGTTACCTTCTCAAAATATCCAAGGGCACCCTGTCGCTCAGTCACTGAAAAAGTAGCAGTGGGCAGAGGCAGACCAGAGCTGCTCTGAGAGTTACATAACTTTCAGCAGAAAAAAACATTGGTTATTGATGGAGAGGAAGGCCAAAATTAAAATTCATCAGGGCAAACTACACAGAGAAATATTTTTACAGCTAGAAGAAATATTATAATGTATTTAAAGTAGTCATACAAGAGGCCTAATTGTTTTTGAAGGCTAGTAGCCACCAACTGCATCTCCCCCCTAAATAACCCTTTTTCTTAGCATCTGTCTATAAGCACCAACATCCATTATCACTTTACCTTGGAATTTATATGCAGATATATGAGGTCCAATTTAGTATAATCCTTCTTTCATCCCAAACTCTTCCCAAGTATTTGATATATGCATATACAACAGTCACCATATCAAAAAGCATTTTACAGTGGTCCCTCCCTTTCAATGTGCATCATCCTATGGTCCTGTAAGTGAGGAAGTCCTACTCCGGACTGTGATGGTAAATCACTTTTGTACCTGTTTCAGGTTAGAAGGCCTCAAAGAAAGCTTTCAGAAAAAAAAAAAATTGTCTTGATTCCTAATTTTAGCTTATATGGAACATTGTTTTTCTAGGATATAAACTGTCTGCCACACTTTGATCTTCCTGCAGTAATTTATATAACCAAACTAGAATTTTAACTCTTCACCCTTAACTACATTTTGCTTATATGGAGTATGTCTCAAGGAACAGCAGGTCACAATTTTTAAATGTTTAGGACCGCTTGCATCCTCCATATAATTCAAGGCCATTTTATGTTTTCACGCTTTCCTTCCCAGAAAATATTAACCTATCCTTGCTGCAAACCTTGTACTGTCCTTTCTTCCTTCTCCATAGCCTATTTAGTTTGTTAACTTCTCTGCTAGCCACAGGAGGACATCACGTAGTTGGGAATTGCATAAAGTTCTACCTTTAACCAACATGAAGCACTGCTTTTTTAATCTCCTGGTCTTCTGGAGTTTGCATAATACTATTACAGAGACCATAATTTCTATTAACGATCTTTCTTTTAAAATTATAAGAATATACAAACATTTATATGTAAGTCAGGTCAGACTACACTGCCTGACAAGTTTTATGAACGAAATGTAATCATGGTGCATAAACTCTTGAAGAGGATAATCTGTAATAGAAATGCAGACATGTTCTTAAGAATATTGTCACTAGAGGGTGTCATTATCACTTTTATATATATTAGATTGCTTGAAGCCATATTTTTAAAGCTACATATAGGGGTATTATTAATGAGTATTAAACCACAAATTTATCATATTATTCAATACATATGCAAAATTTATAAGAATATATATGTTTTGAAAATTTCCAACTCTAGGAGAGAATTTTTTCTTTATAAAGAAAGCATTTAAAGACTGCTAACCTCTTTCTCTGTAGGGTATAAGACATTTTTATAGCAGGCAGCATAATACCAATCAATGACCTGAGAAACAACTCTTCCTGTAGCAATCTCCATATTATGGTTACAAACACTTCTTGTCCTGCTTCAAATATTATCACACTTTTCTTCTGTTAATTACTCTTCCTTCTACCATTTGAGCAGTCCCTTGGCACAACATGCTAAAGCACATTCAGTTCTCATTTGTGCTTAGATAGGTGTGTTTTTATACTTGTCATCTAGCATGTGGCAGTACTTTACTGCAGGATTATTAACAGGTGTTTAAAGCAGCAAGAAGAACACAAGATGCAAAAATGACAAACCATATCACCTTTTCCTTTTTGCCCTTCTTTGTCCTCTGGAGGCAGAGTCTTTTGGCAATACAAATTACACATGCTTCAAAGAAGCAGATGTTCTGATGGCTAGCAAAGAGTTAAGGAAAAAAAAGGCTAATTCCTGGTGATAACTAGAACAACATCTGTAGAAGATAAGATCTACGACTGCAAGGGCAAAACAATGATTAGTTAATCAAAAATGGTTAGTTTTCTCTCTGCTTTATAACTCCAATAATTAACAAACAAAATATAGCTGAAAGCTACTTTACTAAAAAAACACAAACCAAAAAAAAAACCCAAGCCCCAACAAAACACCAAAATACCCCAAAACAAACAAACAAAACCATAACAAAAAGTTCAACAAAAACCCAACACCAACAAAAAAACCCAAAATCCAACACCCACTGCACAATCATGCCTGCTGCACAGCAACACCTGATGAGCATGAAGATGACGAGGCGTAAGATATGCAATATATACTGCATGTGCGTATATAAACATATATCAAACAATGGACATGTTGGATGATGTCCAAAACAATAAAATGCCTACTAAAAAAACCCAAAACTTATCCTTTCTGATTCACAGCATCCTACTAAAATGGGAAGAGAAGATCTAATATTCAGCTAAACAAAATCTGTGTTGATAGAATCAGACAATTGGACACCCTTTCCTCAGTCTTGTAAACCAACAGATAGTCATGCTAAGCTTCGACAACTATGAAAATATCTAGAACAAAGAATGAACTGTTTCTATAAAATACTTGTTTTTCTCCTTAGAGTATGAATAAATGTTACAAACAGAAGATATCAGCAAGTTTTGTTCACATTTTCAGATAGAGAAAAGATTATGAAAGAGATCAAAACTGAGAGTGTTTGATAAAATAATGTCTCCTTAAAACTAAAAATGTCTGGATCACAGACATGTAAGATACTGATACTTGCATTTCCACACTCTTCAGCAGTGTAAAAATCTATAAATGGATGTTTAAGCATCTCAATACCTTTTGACAATAGCCTTGTAACTACCATTTTAAAATGGAGTATTACCTAACCCTTCTAAAGTATTGCTACTCAGGAGAGATGTATACATATACATTGATGTCTGACAGCAATGCTAGGGAGGGAGTGGGAGTGGAGATGTGTGAATTTGTCTTGCTTTAATTACTGACAAAGCATAAAAAAAACTTCTACCCTGCAAAAATAGTGAGTGAGGAAACTGGTTTAAACAGACACCACTGGAAAATGAATTTATATGTTTCATATTGAAAAAAAAGATTAAAGAGTAGGATATTGAGACTAGATATTTTTTCTCTAATAAAACCAGTTAAGGACGAGGCCAAAAAGGTAACAGATAGCATATTCATACATCAATTATTCATATCAGAGGAAATTAACTTCTACATTTTCAAAGCAGCTGCAGCAACTTGGCTTCTCAGAAGTCTCTAACTTTCTGTAGATAACTAAGCATAAGCTTAGTCATGCTAAGCACTGCTCAAAAACTTCACAGAAATGTAATCTTTTCCTGTGTGTGTACGTAAGCTCGGCATAAGGAAGGTTATCGCTGCACTTATCCAAAGGGAGAGGATAGGTAATTTCTCAATGTGCAGCCTATCAACATCCTTGCTCTTTGGAATCTTTTCTGTCTGTTCTAAATGTATGGATAAGAAAAATTAAATTCTTGCCAGAAACGTAATAAATAATCTTGCAAAGAAGGCAGGTAAAGAACTCATCTGACAAAGCCAGGTGGCACAACAGACACCTCCAGTCACAATTTTTAACTACACATGCACATAAATCTTATATACGAGAAATTGCAGAACAATCACTTCAAGCAAAAAATGTAGTTTGAGAAATTTCCTCTTATTTGAAAGTTAGGTAAATGGGACCTTCAAAACTTACTGCTGTTAAGGAATAGTTAACTGGATTATCCTGCTTACAATGCATCCTTCATCCTCAAGTGCCTCTATTTTAGGATAAACTAGATCCATACCCTCATAAAATTCTATTCCAAGAACAATTATAAAAGAAAACATGTGGAAAGTTATACTGCCTTTAGCTATCAAGAATATTTTTCTTTACTATTTTGCAAGTCTGAGTTTACTACTCAAATACATATGCATTAGTTGTCCAACCCATATTAACAGACCTTAATATTTTCCCCATTCATTACACTATAACTTTAAGGAAACCTAAAATTATGTTTTAGTAACTAGTTAGTCAAAGAGTAATATTTGAGTAAATACTTACAGAGATAACAGGCAAAGTTCAAACATTTGCTAGTATTTGTTACTTGTTCATATAAGCGAGTTGTTTTCTAGATGTTAAAATACTAGATGAAAGCTACACAATCTGAAAACAATGTTTTCCCCTCTAAAACAGCATAGCAGGCAAGAAAAAAATTTTCTACTACTCACTAAAAAGGATTAAATAAAATACACTACAGAACTACAGACTACACAACTTGAAAGCAAGCAAGATTTGAAGCAGGCAAAATAGCTCCTGAAAGTTGGCTGTTTGTATGAACAGTTAATTACTGACCAACATTAAAACATATTTTGTGATTTACAAAAGGACTTGTTATTTTAAAGTTCTCTGAAATTAGTTATAAACCAAATAACAAGAACAAAGCCCCTGGGGCTATTTCTGCCTGCGTGTGCTGTAGAACTCACCACATGTTCAACACTTTCTGGCAGCTACACAGAACAGAGTAAGGGAAAAAAGAGAATCAGAATACCAAGAGTAAGAATTTTACGTCTTTTACACATAACTTTTGACAGTCAGAGCACTATCTTTAAATAATTACTTCATAATTAGTTGAAATATCAAAAACACATGCACTTTTTTAGTATAGAGAAATGTGTTAGAGGACTTAGCCTAAATAGCACAAGCTATAGTAAGTCTATTATTTAATATTTAAATCCAAAATTATGTATAGCACTAAAGTTTTGCCCCTCAGCAGTGGCTATTCAGTTTAGACAATATTTTTTTAATAACTATACAAGAAGTTTTTTGAAGCAGCTTAGCACATAAGATCCAAAGAATATATAAAGATGGACATACTTAGTTTCATCCACTACTTCCACTTCTGCAGGAGCTGTGATAGGTGCATTTGAACGGCCTGCAGTTGGGTCATCTGTGTTCAGTTCTCCATTTGTTGAGCTTACTACCTGAAATCACCAGAAATACCTAAAATTATGGAAGTGCCAGACAAACATTTATCAATTCCTAAAGTTACGACGTCTCTTCAAAAATCAGTAATTTTTGTTAATTCCATAATTCTTTTCATTCTAATAATAGTATCTTTTCCAGGTTTTATTACCACATCCCTGCCATTTTTCTTTCATATCTATGAATGGAACTGACATCTATATGAGAGAGTGGAAGTGAGTGGACTAAACAAAGCAATTCTGTTGGTTGGGTATGCTGATCTCCCTCATGTCTCTTCAAAGCCTTACAGGAAGGCACTAATTCCTCTCCTGAAACCAATTCAGTTAGTCTTATCCTATCTCTGCTTCTTTAGTATATTTAAGCTCCTTAGTTTCCTTCTTTGTGTAGCCCAATTCAGTTATATCTCAAAGTATACTCACCAGAAGAGGGGAAAACTTAAGGCATTCTCTAGACCTAAGAGTGTAAAGTGGTGTTTGGTTTACACTCTTAGAGCACAAGAACACTTATTGCCATCAAAAAAAATATAAACTACTCAACTTCACTCCCATTAATTTACCGTCAAATTCCTCTGTAAACTCTTGAGGCACTGAGATGCTCTAGTTCTCTGGGAATGTTTGTTCTGACTTTAAACCAAATGGAACCTGATATTCTCTCTGTTTCCGTCAGTCTTCCTGCATGACAAATCGAGCTATTCCAGAGGCTCCTCCCTTATTCACTTCACAGAATCTGACAGGAAGATGTTTAAATGGATATAGAGAAGTGCAGTGCTGTCAGCTGCTGCTGCTCTGACCAGATATCTGACCCATTAAAATATGAAGAGGTTTACTAGCTATGAAGTAGCAGCAAATGCTTGACCAAGCAACATTGCACATACACACACACAAAAATTTTTGGCCAAATAATATAAAAGCCTGCAGAAAACATCTGCAAAATATCATCAGATACAGGAAAGCAGTCCATAGTTCAAGATTCTTATCAGCTGTTGCCTGAAGGTCAGAGATTAAAGTAGAAGAAAGCAGAGGGAAGGAAAGTCATTATAGTATTACTAATTCCCCTCACCCTTCCAAGTTCTACTCTTAATGTAGCAGTTATGCCTCATCTATTTATAAACAGAGGTGTAACAGCATTGCCTATTGAGATTTGCTTTGTGGTTCCTATTGTAACCAATTACAGAGGTTTAGAAGTTTGCTGGATTTAAGCCATTTCCCATGCCATATGCCCAACATGAGGCTGAGTTTTCTTCTTTCACTAAAATAGGGACCACTGGCCAAAAAAACCCACAAACCAGACCTGCAGCCCAGTAACAACTCAAAAAGATGTCCGAGATTGCAACATAAACAGAACAAGGAAAAATTTAGGTTCATATTCAACCTAAATTTTGGTCACTATAACTGGAGGACTTTTGGGAGATTGGACTTAAATTTTGGTGATGACAGGTAAATCAGTGGAGTTTCCACCAGCTGGATTAGGCTTAGTTTCATGTTGTTGGGGTGGCAGAAACACTAAACATTCAGTGATGGAAATAAGTAGGAAATGTACCTCAACAAATCATAAGATGGTGGGTCAGGCACCTTAAACTATATACCCTGGATAAGTTGACTTTTTTGTTTGTTTTTTTCACAAGTACGTTAATATTTGTTGTCATCATCATCCATATTTACTGGTAAGGGGAAATCATATGATCCCAACCATCTCATCAGGTATTTTACTGTGCAGATAGTTCCACTGCTTCTTGTGAAATTTCCAATTGTAATAGTAATATGCAGAGTGGAAACATAAGGTGTTTGCATTGGAAGTACTTGCTAAATGAGACAGGATTGTTCTTGAAAATTTAAGATAAAAAAAATGGCTCAACTTGTCCAACAAATGAGTTTTGGATCCAGAGGACAGCCTGCACTAATTCATATAAGTCAATGCCACCCAATTAAGATTGTAGCCAACTTTGCCTGCAGTCCTAATTATTCAGGATTTCTGCTTCATGATCTAGACTTAAAATGAACTTTTCCAAAGAGGTCCTCAGGCCTGTGCTCAAGGTCTAGTAACAATGGTTGGTCAGAAACAGAATCCCTCGAGTAAGGGTAGGGTACATTAAGAAACAATATGACAAAAATATGCCCCTCTCTGAATGGGAAGCAAACCCATACACCTTGGCATTCCTGACTGCTGCAAAGAAGAGTAACAGTTTGCACAGTGAGAAAGAACTACTTTCTTCTCTTTTCCTACAAAAAGCATAATGCTTCCTACCAGCCTTTGTCAACAGCTCTCTTCTGGTCTTCTTGGAACCTCTCCTGTCAATTGTTAACATCTGTAAAATCTGAGCAACTCATAAAACCAAAATACCTCCCAGTTTATGACAGTGATTTTTGCTTTGATTGTTTGTTTTGTTGTGTTGTTTTTCCTTGTTTGTTTTGTTTTGTTGTGGTTTTTTTTTAAATCACAATTAGAGTTACACCAATTTAAGCTGACTTCAGCTTTAAAGGAGCAATAACAATCTTCTGCCCTGGTCAATGCACTGCCATATGGTTACAAAGAAGAAAGCTTTTGTTCAGGATTTTCAAAAACGCTTATTAGGCTTAAAAATGAGAAAGCAGAGAAGTTACAACCGCCAGCTTGGTGATTCTTTTCTTGAAATTCTTCAAACTAATTTCAAAATTGAGTATTATTTCTTGCTTACCTTTAATGGGAAAGTCCTTTTTTTCAAGACAGCACTTGTCCTAAGGTGTTTTTTTATTAATTTGACTTTAGTGTCTAAGGAGCTTCGACACAAACTCCATAGAAACCTTCACGCCAGATTGTAGGAGACTGTCCTGCCTCGGTCTGATAGATCTCTATCAGAGATAGAGATCAAGGAGAAAGAGACCTCAGTACTTCCCACATACATACACATTCCACCAAATACAGAAGTGAATACAATCAAGTAATACTGACTATTGCATGGCTTAATTTAGATGTTCTTCTGGAAAGAGTTCTGAACTCTGAAAGCTAAGTGAACCAAAGGGTATTGGTAGCCTGAAAAAACAGCATTGGTCAAGCTTCTCCAGAACCCCAGACGCCCCGACTTTCACTCTAGTCTACTACTGCTGAACACTGGTCTAGAAATGGTCTCAGTAAGATAAATAACCAGGAATTAACTGGTCTGCAACAGAGCAGAATATTTACATTTTAAAAAAAACCTAACAAAGATTAATTTAAAGGAGCACAAGAGATAGGAGTGCTTCAGTAAGGCTACAACTGAATTATCTTAGAATCCTAAGTTCCGCACCTTGCTAAAATAACCTACGATACCAGTAGTTAATTTCCTGTGACATCAGTAAAACATTTTTCAAGCTGACCAAAAAGTGCACTTGATAAAAGATTCACAACACGGCAGAAATGCACTTTCCTCTCTCAGACTACATCCCAAACATATCAAAAATCAGCAAAACAGATGTAGAAAGATACAGGAATACAAAAAAAATTGAAGAATAAGTCATCTGGAAGACAGCTTATGAACTGAAGGTGTGGTACACCAAATTCTGTAGCCAGTCTTCTGTACCACAAGAGAGGCAGAAAAAAAAAAGGTTCATCATAGTGTACCTACATAAAAAGCTGAAACTTGGAAAGGAGAGAAAAGAACCAATACACTAAACTAACAGTACTTAAACAGAAACTTAATTTCACTTCTCTACTTATAACTGGAGTTGGACTGGAATTCCTTAGCAGTGTGATAAAAGATGTGAGGGACTGTTCATTTCTTAACAGATTTTTATACGATTGTAGTGAAAAAATGTGGATAGTGAAGACCAACTACCTAGTAATGAGATATATTAATTGTGAAACAGATTAGTTTCTTAGATATATGGTCTTTTAGAAGGTTGTTAAATGCCGGTTATAATAAAATAAAGTTAAGCCTAATTCCCTTGGTAACAATAAATCTTCAGGATAACCCCATGCTTTGTTTTGGATTAGTGTGTAAAGTAATCTTTAACTTGCTGTGTTCAAAAATCAGTCTGAAAGTCTCTCAAAACAAATTTTTCTGGTTTTCATGATTATAATCACAATAAGTAATTGCAAAAATTTGAAAAAGACATAGAAAATAATCATTTCATTATCATCTCATTAACTGAGCTCTCCACGCCTAAAAAAATAAAGCCAGCCTTCATGCCTAAATAATTCACTAATCATACAACAGAATGCTATACAGTACCTTCAAAAAGCCTACAATTAAGATAAAAGCATCAAAAAAGTTCGCACTACTTTTTTAATTCACAAAAGGTAAGGGAGATTTGTTTAATCTAACATTGCTATCTTGACTTCTTGAAAGAGACGTGTCATGCAACTTGAAACTACTTACATCAAATATCTAAAGTTTCAAGCAGTTCTTGAGCACCTTCCAAGACCAATGGCACTTCACTGGGAAGTTTTTAAACTATCTTTTAATCTAACCTCCTTTTAAAGAATTTCCAAGTGGGAAAACAGAAAAAGGAAGGATAAGAGGAAGCTAGCAAGTTTAAAAAAAAAAGTAGTGAACAGATTATACAGTATCTATGAATGTATAAGCAGTTTGCAGTTTATGCACAGAAGTAAACAATTCAGTGTTGTACAACTGACATTTTTGGGAACTGAAGCAAAAAAAGACCTAGGAAGTTACTGAATGAAATGCTGGGAGGTACAAGCTGACTCTCATTAATAAGGTTACACAAACTAGAAAGACTGCTATACTTCAGCCTTTCAATCTTACTCTAAAAAGAGAAAAGAGGAAGGGATGTGAACTATTTCTGGAGGTCTTCCCTTTACAGCTCAGTTTGCTAGAAGTATTTGAACTTTGAATGTGAACTGACACTACTAAGTAAAATTATACATGATTAAGCACATTTGTATATCTCTAACATAGGCCTAGGGAGTCTAGGATAACTCAATACAAAACCCAGAATCACAGAGCAATTTGGGTTGGAAGGGACCTTAAAGACTATCTAGTTCCAACCTAGATAGGGATTGGGAGGGACATCTCCCACTAGACCCATCCAATCAGGTCTTAAACTTCCAGGGATGGAGCAATAGTTACTACTAATGAACAAACCATTTAGAACCTGAATGTTTCCCACTTGGACATCATCACTAAGAGCACAAAAATATCTATTAACATACTAACATTCAGTCTACTTGAATTTAATATGTAATAGTGAAGAATCACTAACACATTTTGATAAGCTTCTACTAAAGGATCTCAGAGATGACATCAGCAGTAGTATTAGAAATGACTAATACCTGTGATCTAAAAAACATTCTGTTGACACCTTTAAATAAAATTATCAGCCAGGTTTTCATACCTTGCAGAAAAAAAAAGGATATTTCAGCACAAAACTGATCTCAAAGATAAGCAATGACTCACTAATGTCACAGAAAAAACAAACACATGTTAATTTCATACCACAATTATGTGTGGCACTTTTAGAACTTGTCGTCTTAGGCAGAGTTAGGAATTCAACTAAACTAAGCCAGCTAATCATTCAACTCAATAGCATGATTCAGTTAGTATCACAAGAAACAGCCAAGGGCTCAAACTTCAAAATAAAACTAAAGGTATTATGTAGTTTTATAAGGACCTTTAATTAGGAAGCATGACCACTCCATATTAAAAAGCAACCCAAATAAGCTGGCTTGACAATCCCCTTCTTGTACAACACTTGATCTTCAAACATACAGACCAAATGGGTACAGTTGTGAACACTCTTTTTATATGGTGAATTTTTATCTCAACTGATCTAAGTGACTGAACTCAGAATGCCCCCATCCTTTGAGGAAAAAAAAGAAGGAAGAACATATTAACGGAAAGAAATACCACTGCTATTTTCTAGAATATTTTCTCCTCATCCCCAAAGGTAATTTAACACATATTACAATGGAATAAGAACTCTCACGATTTTACATTTTACCTGAGAAAAAACAAAAGGTTTGTTAAGAGCTATGATTATCAAAACAGTGGTACAATATACAATTTGAAAGTTCCACCAACTAATCTAACCTAAAAAAAATGAAAAAATAATTAAGAAATGTAATAATTTTGGAAGACAATTTCAAATCCAATTTTGATTCCACGTTACTAAACTGTTCTCAAAAGATAAAGAACTACCTTTAAAACTGAAGTTGAAATAAGTATCACAATTCCAGTTAAAAAGGCTAAGGCTTCAAAGTATTTTGTTAATGAGAAGCATAGAATACTTTTTAAAATTTTCTTGATGCATATTGATAATTGTCATCTAGTAGATTTTCTTACACGACACATGACAGTAGTTTCTAAAGCAGCAAAATTTAGAATACTTTAAGTTTAAATTGAATTTCAAAATATTTGAAGATGCAGAATTATCACACTGGTGAGAGTACAGCACTGTTTTCTTTACCCTGGACTTCTCATTCTTTCTTCATTGATCATTTGATCAATTTTTTTGCAACACAAAACATCAGAAAGAAATATATATAAGTTAGATTGTCAAAAATTTGGCAGACAAAACAAAATATTCCCCTACCCCCCAACACTTTACCAAAGCTAAATTATTTTTATCTTGGACTTAAAACTCAAAGCCTCATGTAGACTTTGCAGCTGGCCTTTTTAATCCTTCTGTATTAAATTTAGACTTCTTTATGTATTATCCCAAGCATCTTGCTTCCAAATATATTCAGAACAAGACACCAAAATGCAAAATCAAGAACAAACCAGGGAAAAAAACCTCTTTGAAAATGAAATAAGCTAATAAAGGAAAAATTGTTGGTTTCTACTAATTTTTTCGCTTATAAGCATGAAGTATTGCCATGACTTCTAGTCAACTGTTGTTTGAACAAAAGTAGTGAAGTTTAAGTGAAAATCACTACTTAATTTCATTTGAGGAAATGCTCAAGGAACAAAAACCATGACTTCAACAACACAGAATTCATTCAATAGTGTTTTCATTTTTAAGAAAACTCAGTAACTTTTCAAATGTCAACTTCAGTTGCTTGCACTAATGTCAGTGCAAGGGAGGTAGTTCCATTGTTTTAGACTTTCACTAAGAAATTTCACATAGAAAAAGATAGTTTTCTGCACCTTTTTAATTTCAGTTTTGCAGTTGTGAATTAAGAACATTCTGAACATAACTGGAAAGCAAGCTTAATATGAAAACAGTAATCATGCACACTAAAGGAAACTAGTATTACACAATGCAAAATGACTAAGTCATGCAAAGAAGCAGAAAATACCTGTACCGAGCCACCATGTCTGTCAGTTGCTAGGTGAGCCTTCAAATGGTGTGGATTGGCTTGCTGCAAGTCCCAAGCTGCTCTATGGTCTGTTGACTATCATTTTTGAACATATTAGGAATATATACAAAAGAAGAAATAAAAATTCCAAAGATAAACAATTCTTGCATTATTATATATCATTTTAAAAAGTGCAGCAGCACTACATGCTCAATTCCTACATAGATTATACATCAACATTATCTGTATACTAATATATGCCTACACATACATTTTCATAGAACAGTATCTAAAACTCAGAATTCCTGGTAAGAAACAAAGTCCACCAACACAACACCTGTACCTTATTTAGGTAAACAGAAACAGATCTACATTGCTGATGTTTTTACCACCTAGGTGATTATCCCAGTTTAAAAAAAAAATTAAAATATATAAATACATGTTTGAACCCCAATAGATGATACAGTATTATATGGAAGAAACAGTGATTAAAAACAGAAAACTAAAAAATAGTTTAAAGAACTATCAGCAGGAAGAAAATTCACTACCGGTGTAAGCTAAGTTGTATCGTAGCATCAAACAAGCAACCTTTTAGGCCATTTTAAGATCTATAGATGCAGAAATACATTAACAAGGACCTACTTAAAGACAAAACCCAACCACCGGTAGCCAATTTTATCTTGGAGTTCTAATAAAAGCAACAACATAGCAGAATTCACTAGACAAAAGACAAAATAATGCTGATAATTCTTACACAAGCAGTTTACCTGATTTTTGGATTGTTGTATTTTATCTCTGTGCTGATGTGCTTCTCTGTTTGCAGATGGTGCAGGATCTGAATGTATTGAACCCACTGGAGTAGGCTACAAATATAAATAATATGTAGAAACTGGTAAAAACCATAAATTTTTAAGTCTTACCAAAGTCACTTATTTGTAATGGAAATTAATCTTTCACAGTTTCCCATAACCAAATTATCATATTAAAGCAGAAGTTTCACAACATGTTTACTATTACCAAAAAGAAAAAAAGGCATACCAAGACATAGACAATTTCATGTCCAAATTAAACACACAATCCCTTCCCTATTTATTAAAAAGAGGCAAGGAAGGATTTGAGGTGCTGAAAAATTCATCTTTTATCCTTTTTTTAGACAATATAAAGACTACATTTTCTGTAACTTTAGATATACTGTGATGGAAACAGATATTCTACATCATATTTCATTAGAACTGCATAAACATTTCTTCAAAATGAACTAATAAATATCTGGAGTACGTATCTCACATGCAGAGAAGTGATTGCTCTAAGCTTTAAAAATACTGGGAGAAAGTCCCCAATGCAAGAATGTACCTGTGATAACAACAATCAGCTGCAGCTTTAAACTCCAAATCAAAAACCAGTCTGAATTTCTACAGCCTTTCTTTGGATTGAAAAGAGAATCACTTTGATATTATGAATACACGTTTAGAAAGAGACCTTAGTATTAAACATCTCAAGCAAAAAGACAATATTTGAAAATGCATCTGAAAACAGTTTATAATAGCAGCAGTTCACAAATCTAACAGCAACCATGAGATGCACACGTGCACAAAATGCAAGACTAACACTGGCTCAAAACTGATAACACAAAATACCCCAGTGTATTACTAACAGCTTCATTGTACTCACCAAGGGCTTGCCAATCCAATCATATTCATAATCAAATATATAGCCTTTCCGATCAAGTAAATTTGTGAAGAGCTTTCTTAAGTAGTCATAGTCTGGCTTTTCAAAGAAATCTAGGTTTCTTACATAATGTAGATACGTAGCCATTTCCTCTACATAAATAAGAAATGTGCATCATTGTGTTATCTGTTTTAACGGCATTAAAAAACCAGTACTTATTATTACGCTTTAAAGCAATTTCTACCTCTTACCAGAAAACCTGAACAGTTGTTCACTATAAATCTGTGAATTACCACAAAGAAAAGTTACTAAATAGTAGTAAAATTCTTCAAGATATACTGTCATATTCTAAACATACCCAAATGACCTCTGATTAATTTTCCCTTTGCACTTATCTGTCAAGATCTTCCATTCAACCTACCAATCCTGATGCACAGTGTACCAAAGAAGCAGGGAGAGAAATGCCTCTAGTTTTCAAATTTTTTAAATTATTAGTACAAAAGCAAGTCTAAGGAAAGGTAAAGAGAAGAGCATACGAATGTACAGGGTGGACTATATCTCAAAGACCACTTGTTACTGGAATGTAACCTTCCTGTCTTTAAGAGAGGATCCACATGTATGTTTCTAAAGTGGGTAACTCGAATTACCCTGAGAAAAACCACTCTGTTGAGGTATAACTGTAGTATTACTATGGAAGGCTGCAGCAGCCCAGAATGCTTCAGGCATCATGTAACATGAAGGTGTTGAGGAGAAGTGGTAAATATCCGACACAGAAACAGGCCAGAGAAGTTCTAAGGTTACCTGAGCTCTTGTAGAATGACTTCTGACCATTGTCAGTTTAATATCGCTGTTTAAATACCGTGTCAGCAAACAAACGGAGATTCATTTGTGTAGATATTACATGGAAATGTTAAGATTCTCCCAGTAGTGGAGACAAAACCAGGGAGATTTCTGAAAGGGCCTGGACCTGTAAAGATAAAAGGAAAGAGCTTTCCTAGTCATTAAAGGGTATGAAGTAGACTGCAGGCTAGCAGCCAGAACTTTCTCACAAAGACAAGAGTTCCAGCATAAACCTCTTGGCAAGTGAGGCATACGTAAGTCCTATTCTTGATAATGGGTAGAAGCCATGAAAAGCTTCTGAGACAAAAGCAGTAAGAAACAAGCATCCTTATGGACATAAGGCTACAAGAATCCAATGGCTGAAAGGGAGAACCTTCAGAAGAAGCTTCAAATCCCATTGAGAAACTGATCAAACATATGACTATATTTGCAGTAAACTCCTGGAATCAGTGAAATGATGGACATAAGGAAATATAACAGATGGTAAGAAGAGATAAATGTTGGTAAGCTGTCAAAAAAGACCAAGTCCTACAGGTCCTTCTGCTTATAATAGCACCAGGTGTTATAAGAATGAATTAAAGTACTGGAAGAGTGAAGAGAGCAACAACCTAATCATACTGAAATTTCGCTTCATTTAGATTGCATCCATCCACACATTCCTGTTATAGAAACAAAACCAAAAAACACAGGAAAAAGTATATCACACTGCAGTGGTTTGGAATAGAGTAGTGCAACAATGACTCACAGTATGATATGGATCAGCTGAAGCACTTGACCTGAGTCCTGGGACACGAGTTCTGGATGGACAGAATTCTTAAAAACTAACTTGTTTAGGAACCTTTGTAGCTCAAGAAAGAGTGGATAACCACCAGCTGGCAAGCCATTCTGAGAAAAGCAGTGACTCCGCACTTGCAAGCTAATATGGCTGTTCATAGAGTCCTAAATTACAAGGGACAGCATCTCTATACAGTCAGAAAGTCAGAGAATGAGTAAGGTTAAAAGTAGATGCCACCACCAACTACTAATCCTGTGAAGAGGTATGTGTGTCAGATGCAGCACAACAGCATCACTACACACTCATCTTGACACGAACATCACATTCAGCAAGTCTGGAGAAGCTGACATTTTGCAATACAAAAAATGGAGTTTCAAGAAGCCTATCTTCTGACACAAGGTGGCTGAGAAGTGCAGAGGCAGGGCTAAAACTGAGCTATACACTAAGCTAAACTTTCAGAGATAGTGGGGTAGGAAGAGGGAGAAGTGAAGGTTTGACACCAGCTTGGTAACAAAAGGTTGAGAGACAGCATCATGTTGGTCCTGCCAAGAATGCACCACAGGACAAAGATGCTGAGATACCCCAAATGACTTCATTATGACAAAACCAGTGTATTAAGTGCTATGTTTTAGGCACAAGCAGATGGAGCTGTGGATAGGAGGAATTCCTTGTCACATAAGGTCCAGCTCAGCAGAAAACTGAGACTCTTCAGCAATAGTATCCAAAGAGATCAGTGTTAAAGGAAAGTGGAGAGAAATGTTGACACGTTGCTAGGGATACCTTTAACGATACTTTCCTGAAGCAAAATGGAATCCAAAGCATGTGAGGCCTGTCTTCACAGTTATACAGGCTGGAACTCAGCCATTGAATGCAGCTGAATCTGTTACAAATTAATCAAAAAAATGACATACCACCCTTATTGTATCTTTGAAGGGAAAACGCCAGAGTTTAAATCCTTGCTCATGTTTCATACAAGGCTTGAAGCAGCAGTAGTGTTGCACACTCAAAGACACTACAATTCACAGAACAGGGGATGAAAAAAGATAAGCATTTCACATGTGACAAAGACCAAAATACTTTTATGATACTACAGAGTTCTCTTGCTGTATGGAATATCAATCAGCTAGCTCGGTCTGCAGGATGACTGAAAAGAACTGAAATTATGATTGATGTACTTTTCATTCTTTTCTGTATCTTCAGTGACAAGAAGTTCAGGGAAAGACAGAACATCCTTGGGTATCCAACATGCAAAGACTTCCACATACAAGAATGTATTTATTATCCAAATGTATATATGTACTATCAAAGACGTTTAGCTTTTCTGTTGTCCAAGGTCAAATACCTTTTGTCTCTACCATTTTCAGAGGATAACAAGCATGTACTTGATTAATTTGGTGGAAACAGCCCACTAGATATTCGGAGCTATCCATGCATAATTATTTCTAGGAAGTGTACCATATATACCTTAAGGCAGATACTTATTTTTTAATATAAACTACATAAAAATCAACACGTAAGACATTAATTACTGGATGCAGAACATTTATACTCCAGAACAGGTTTCTCTCCTGATTTACACTTTTGTAAATTCACCAAAAATATGTTCAGACATTTGCTCTAAGCTCTGTAAAAAAAAAGCCAGTTTCCCTTGATTATTTCTTTAATACATAGAAAAATTAAAAGAAAAACATAAGAAAAATTTATAATGGACTAATTTTAAACAGAGTGTTGGAAAGAACTTCAAAAGGCCATCCAGCACACACCACCATATCCCAAAACAAATCACCTTGTCTGACTGGTTTGTTTTCACACAGCTCTAATGTAAGAAACTCCATAGTCTCCCTGGCAATGGCAATCACTTCATGCTTTTCAGTATATTCAGAACATAGGAGTTGAACTCTAAACTTAACTGTTTTGAATTACATCCATTACTTTTTCCTGGTTGCTATGGCTGTAGCAAATTTTTGTATTTGTAGCTGCCTAAAGGTACAGGAGAACTTCTTTCCCTCAAAGTAAACCCACCTTCATGCCTTTAGCCTTTGATGACAGGTACAGCAAATACAGTATATAAGCACTTCCACTTCTTTATAAGATGCCCATAAAATAGGGTACATTTTCTTGAAGTAGCATCCACAAAACTAAACATACTGCTTCAGCTAAGGCTTTACAGAATCAAGTAGAGTGGAGCTGACAATTCATGCATCTCTCAGGCTATATCTTGTTTATATAATCCAATTTAGTATAGGGGATTTTGTTTGGTTTTAAAAATATAGCAGAATGACACTGTTCACGTACATTTACTTTGTGACTGAGTTTGAGTCATTACCTAAGGAACCTTTCCATACCCAAGAATTCTTAATTTGGATTTGATCCCATCTACATGTACTACATTGAATATGATTTCTTGAACTTTATATTTTTAAGACTGCATTTGTAATCTCTCAGGATCCTTTCACTCTAACTGCACTGTTGAACCCACAAATTTCAAATTTATCTTTTCAAAGTTTAATACCCATTCTTAATTATACTATAAGGCACTAAAACTACTGAACAGATCCAGCTTAGATATCTGTGGAATTCCAATTCATGTTTCAAATTTGGCAACAATGTACCTAATTACTTCAAATTGTTTTACACTTCTCTTCCCATAGTAGGTTCTTATTGATTATGCTTTTAAGATTATTCATGAAGGTACTTCAAAAAAGCATCAAAAATAGAAGTACGAAGATCTCATGAGATAAAACATCTGCATCTTGTCCACAAGGCCTACTGTGGAGAGTATTTCCTTTCATAAGAGGAAATCAAATCAGCAAATCCATTTTGCTTATCAGTAATATTGTGATTATTTTTCAAGGTTTTTATTCTTGTGGCAAAATCACAACATTGTGTGTGAATCCTCTGTCCTGAGTTAAGTCCAACTTATAAAAAATGTCGGATTTTCTTCTCTCCAATTTTGCAGTACCTCATTGATTCTCCATGCACTTAAGGAGAATTCAAGTGACACCTGAAAATACTTCCAAGTTACTTTCAGTATTATTTCAGACTGTTCCTAATGCAGCTTGTTTTAGAAAGATATATGATATCAGATTTAAGCTGAAAAAGCTTGCAAAATTTTATGTGTAAAGACACAAATATAGATATTCTTATTTTGGTCAACTAGCCTATAATTTTTTTTCAATGTTTCCTTTAGAAGAATGTATCTTTGATGAACGCCAGCATTAGCTTAGTACTACTGCTTCATAGGACAATTCTTTTATTTATCACCTTAGTACACAACAGACATATTTCGAAGCATTATATATTTTTAAAACTAGATGTTAAACAGTTTTCTATACCAGTCTCATTTTCTAAATCAACACAACATTTTTATTACCAGTAGACAGTGGATATTACCTGGGAAGTTTTCACACAATACTTCTATCGGGGTTGCTCTTTTTGTGTCTCCAATTTTCTGGTAACGTTCTTTTAATGTATCAGCCTATGATACAAAACGAAAACAACCTTCTAAAGTTATACAGCTTGAAGACTCTTTAGAAAAAGAAAAAGATTGTTGCAGAAAAGCTGATGATGTATAAATAATATAGAGGAAGATATCAAAAACCACTACCTTTAAACCTTGCCATGGAAGGCTTCCTCTGAGAAAATACATAAACATATGACCTAAAGCTTCCAAATCATCTCTTCTACTTTGCTCTGAAACAAAATTCAAATATTATTAGAACATTAATTCTAGGTAATTCTACACTATATTTACAGTTAGCTTTTATGTAAAACCATTGGGAGGTATACAGTACTTGAAATCAAACTGAGGATGTGGGAGGCTTATTGTATACTATGGACTCTATTAAGAGAGCAGTTAAAACAAAAAAAAAGCATATGCAGACTACAGTACTATTATTCTCAATAGTACTTTGAACAAATTGACCTGCTATAACAGGTCAAATAATTGTTCTTATTTTAAGACGTATTTTGAGCCTTTCTGTATATAATTGCATTTTAATTTTATTTTTTGATCCATAAATTTTGACCTTGAAAAAATTTAAGAAAGCTTTAATTGAATTCATTTTTCCCCCTATGAAATCATGGAAAAGATGGTATGTTTCTAAGGGACCTGTTACGGATTTTTTAAGTAAGTCAAAGGTGGACTGAAGAAGGCTCAGAGGTCGTCTTATTTGATCAGGAATTAGCATGAAAAGGTATGTAGGTACAGCCTGCCCTCAAGTGTAACTAACTTAAAAGCTAAGTTATAGAAGACAACATCTAGCATGCCTCCAATTTTTCACCCATAGTAATGCAGTGGCAGTCCTTCAAAACATTCACAAAAAGTTAAAGGAAAGTAACAAATGAAATGCAGTGTGTTCAAAGTCTTCAAAGTATATTCCATATTATTTTTTAAATAAAATCTATTATTTTTAGGAAAACAATGTAATACAGAATAGCAAGTCTTTAAACGACTAGTAGAAAACAGATCTTTACAGATTTTCACATGACTTCATTCTGTACTGCTGTTGAAACAACTGTTTCACAGTGTATTGTATTTTGTAGTAACAGGCTATATTTACCTATAACTGATTTTCTCCCTCACATGAGGCAGAATACGAAAGCGTTAACTTTATATATAACTATGTAAAGTTTCTACTCATTTTTTTCCCAAAGACAAAATCACTATGCTCTAACAGAGCAGAAAAGTAAACAAAAAAAATGTTTGTTAGATTTTGAACACAGGAAGGTTAACAAAGCCAACCTGGCTTTGATCTGATTAGCACAAAATATTGCCACGAAGACAATGCATCTGAAAAACAATTCTTAATCTTCATATGAAAAGATCAATTTATTATTGTTTTTCCCCCCGCCATATTTCCATGTTTCCAATTCCTTTGCCAATACTTTTCTTGTTTGTGCCCACTCTACCATTCATCTTGTCCACTGTTGCCAGTTTTCTCAGTAGGTACCCTCAGACATTCTGGTCCTACTTGAATTTCATTGCCAATCCTGTAACATCCGACCATATGCTACCCACGCAGGTTAAGAAGAAAGCAGGAATAAGCAGTAGAGTTCTGTGCCTGACAGGTTTCAGTACATGAAGGAAATGTGAATTCCAGTTGTATGCAGAAATATTACACTCTTCACGAGACCAGGTAGACACATGGAGATAATGAGCACTTCATGAGCACTGCTCGTGACAAAAGACAGTGGCAAAGCATACAAAAATGTTACAAGTGCACAACAGATGGCCCACCTATGGGCAACACTAAGGTATGGTCCACAAAAAAAAAATAATGTATTGGCAAGTTCAATTTGGTGTTTGCTAAGGGGAAACAATACTTCTCTTTTGAATTAACTTCTACAGATTATGCTAGTAAAAAGCTGACAACAAAGCACCACCTTATTAAGGCAACTGCTCTTTCAATGAGAGTCCTTTCTATAAAAGGAGCAACTTTCAATCTTTACCCTGAAATTATTTTATAATTAAGAAGATTTTCTTTTTTTAACAAGCTTTCAACCACTGGAGGAGATATTTCTGTAAGACAGTTCTGTGCGAACTACTTCTAGGATACACCCTTTGAACTCTCAATGCCCTCAAAAATCTCCTATGGGAAAAGATTGTTTTAATTTTGGGGGAAGGGGACTGTTACTTAGAATATATTTGAATTCTTCAATAATCACTTTGCAGTAATTAAAAAAAAAATAGTAGTAAAACATCCTTTCCTATGGATGGAGTATTTCAAGATAAGCCCTGAGAGGAAACCCAAAGATTATATTCCTGTTGTTGGAAGAAGGATCTCTGAAAACTGGAAGAAAAAACTAGCAGTGGACTAGCATGAGCACAAATGGGCTTCAAGCATCAGGTGAAGGAAGGGCTGATGATGTACACTGACTCTAGTGCATCACGATTTAATGAGATTGAGAGGATCTGTTGCCTAAAAGGTAATACAATCACAAAATGACAAACACATAATGAAGCTTTAGAGCACATGGTCTCCTCCCTCTCAATGAGGTCATCTGAAGCTAGCTAGTTTAGTAAGAAACACCTGTTATTTAGTTCACAAGCTATATATAAATTAATAATCTCTATTCAAACAGGTGATTTTAATAAGAACTACAACCTCCTTCAGCATTATCTCCAGAAATTATCTTTTTTTAGCACACGTAGTACAGTAACAATAACACAAATCAAATGACAGACACTCAGTCTTCAGTAAGTGTCTATTACAAGCACTGTGTCCTCCCTCCAAATAAAATTTTACCACTTGCTATAGGAATGCTGAAACAGTAGAAACATAATATCTATTTGGGTCAGAAAATGCAATATTACCTACAGGATCATTACATAGTTTGATACACAGACTCATTACTGTAATCACAAAGTAGATGAAGTGACAATCTACATATACTGAACTATTTATTTTTGCTGAACTTTATCACCCAGTTGCAGTCTTACTAAAAATTATACAATTCCAGAAAATAATGTAATTTGAGGGAATTCAGCATGCCTTCCTGAACAAAATACTGAATCCTGAAGTAATGATTCTGGTTCATAGAAATGAAGTTGCATGCCAGTTTTATCATAAAAACAGATTGCATGTCCTACTGTTGGGTTAATAATGTAGACTTTACAGAAAAAAAACCAAAACTCTATTTTCAATTATACCTGTAAGTAGAGGGGAGTGGGGGGGAGGGGAGACTAATTTAGCTCACTTTGTATTAGAAGTGTTTTTTCATATAATACATGATTTATAAGGTTAGTTTAGACAGAAAAAATTATTTATCTAGGGCAGCTATAACCCTGCTCCTGAGGTCCAATGATAATTCAGTGGGTAGGAGAAGGAGACTAGTGAATTTCCTATGGGTCTGGAAAACAGATTCATCCTGCACCACTGTCTCAGTGGCGAGTCAAAGTTGCTGGGACTCCTGGAGGGTTATGACCACAAAGCACAGCCTGTAACTACAGAAAACATTTTTTTCTTTGAGTTTCTGATTTAGGCTAATACGATTTTAGCTCCAAACATCAACTGTTCTTACAGTAAGAAATGCATTTGAATTGATCCAATACAGATTTATTTTCTGCTGCTTTCTATTACAAGAAAGCCTGGCCCCTAGAAAACCAATTTTAAATCTAGAATGTGTAACAGCTCTGAAGTAGTGAATATCTAGCAAAATCAGCCTTTGGAAGCTACTGGTCACTCACTGACTGTGGAAGATGAGTATCAGATAGCTGACACAGAGTTTGGCCCTACTCTTACACCCTGAAATTGGAGCCCTGTGGTAGGGATAATAGAGTGCTTTCTGAATCAATCTCTAGAAATTGACAGGTTTCTAATGCAGTTTAGTTTTCAATAAACTGAAAGGTTTATTACCATTAATACCTAATGCTGAAACCTGCAGTTGTTCATAGTTTTCTTCACTACCCATTTGTTTTTCTTTCCCATGACAACTATTACAGAACATCGTTCTTTCTTTCTACAAGTAAGCATCACCTTTAGTGGCTTAACTCTTAATTTGCACTGCAAACTATATGTTTTAATTTGGATCCAGTAAACTGCTACACATTTTCTTATAAAATTCACTTCAACCAATTTATCAAAAGCTTTAAGTTCTTAAATTTTTTATCATTGTATTCTACTTAGAATCATAAAATCATCTCGGTTGGAAGGGACCTTCAAGATCAGAGTCCAACCATCAACCTAACTGATAAAAAAGGCATCACTAAACCAATAAACTATTGGCAAAGTAGAAAAATATTGGAAGACAGCGACATACTGGGGTATTAAAAAAAAAATATATGGAGAAGGAAAGAATGTCTTGGAATCTAAATATGGAAAACAGGCTATTTAAGTACATAAATTGAAGCTCAAAACTAAGGCCCTTCTACTCCATGGCTCTTTCGGCCATATCAAGCTTGTTCACAAATTGCTTATATGAAGGAAGGATGCTTTCAGAATTATTTTATATTATCAGAAAAAGAACTCTGCAACAATGACTAAAAAAAATAATTCCCCTCAGACTACCAAGATTCAACTTGCCAGCAAAACAAAGACATTTCTCACATATTTGATTTCATCTGTTCAACTACAACATGACAGTTAAACTTTGTACCTTGATAAACTTCTTTATTCAGAAAAAACTTTAGTCTTTAAAAAAAAGCAAACTGTGTAACTGTTTGCTGGCTGCTCAACTGCATATAAACAGGCTTACTATGATTAGCCAAGCAAGCTGTATTACCGGATGCTTATAGAGCCAAGAGTCTCAACTGTGTTTCACAAGGTTCAGTTATATTCTAGATATTAAATGTGTTTATTTGACAAACAGTATTGTTGAAATTTGTGCATGCATTCCTTATACATAAAGTACAAAGAATTACAACAGTGCTTCACATAGTTTCTACTCAAATCTTTTACTTTAATGAATTCTATACTTTCTACAGAAGTAGTTCCAGAAAACTTAAAAAAAGGGCACAAGAGCCAGATATCCCACCTTTAAAAAGGGAAGCAAATATTATTTTGTCTTATTTTCAGAACTTCCCCTAAAAGCATGTATACAAAGAAGGTAGCCATCCTGTGAAGATGTTTCCAGGATGTGGGACTGCCAATAAGACTTGAAAAGCAAGTCAAAAAGCTGCCTCCAAAATCAGGTATCGGACACAGAAGCCAACACAGACACACATTAAACAAGACAGCACTTTTTCTGTTTCCCTAAAAAAAAGCACAGTGTGTAAATACACAAAAAGTTTAAATTTTTACTTTTTACATTACAAAGTAAGTATTTAAATTTAGTTATACAGTAACCAAGTATAAAACTCTTATCAAATGGCTTATCTTTCAGCAACCGATTCAGGGATTTCTGACTATGTACTTCTAATAATCTGGGGACCTTACATCCACTGTTAATCTTACATGTGGATACATAACAGAGGCATAGTTACACCTGCTCTTTTTCCCTACTAAATGGAGAAATTTGAGGGTGTTTCAGGAAACCATGTGGAGAAACCATGGCCAACTCATGCCGAAATCGAGATTGAATGGCAGAATTGTTTTGCACATCATGAAATTAAATACTTCAGCTTTGCCTGAGAAGAAACAAAGAAGCCAGAGGATGCAGAGACAAGTCAGGTAAAATACAATTCAAAACTAACTTTATGCTACAATGTTTGGCCATGCGAAGTCAACACCCTTTGAAATGTCAACATAGAAAAACAGTTTAAAGTTAAAAGTACCTGCTTAAGTCTTTCTCCTGTTTTAAAAATTTGCAGGTGGTGTTGAATTTGAAAAAAGTCACATTTTTTACCTAGCCTGGAGATGCTGCAAACTTCCCAAGTTGCTGTCCTGTTGTGCTGTTAAATGATTTGTAAACAGAGATCTGCATTTGCTATGGAACACACAAAATTGTTTATTTCTTTAGTACATTTCTCTACACTTTCTTCAGAAAGGCCAATTGAAGCCAGCTTAGTAATCAAGAAAGTTAGACAAGTCTTTCATCCTGAATTATTTTGAGACTAAAGCAGGCACCAAGAGAAAAGCAGAAGTAGGCAGACCAGCATCATACTGATGAAGTAAAAATATATTTGCCTACAAACAAATGTGCCTAATTATTATACTTCAAAGAAAATCTATTATGATACTATTTTTTAAAAATATATTATATTGAACTACATTTTTAGTTGGGACTCTCTTTAAAGAAGAACAATGAAGATTGTGAAGGGTCTAGAGCACAAGTCCTGTGAGGAGCCGCTGAGAGAACTGGGGTTGTTTTAGCCTAGATACAAGGAGGCTGAGAGAGGTGGGGGTCTTTTACCAAGTAAAAAGTGATAGGACAAGAGGAAATGGCTTCACGTTTCACCAGGAAAGGTTTAGATTGGGTATTAGAAAAAATTTATTCAATAAAAGGGTTGTCAAGCATTGTAACTGGCTGCCCAGGGAAGTGGTTGAGTCATGATCCCTGGAGATATTTAAAAGACATGTAGATGTGGTGCTTAGGGACACGGTTTAGTTGTGGACTGGGTGGTGTTAGGTTTACAGTTGGACTCAATCTTAAACACCTTATCAAATCTAAATGATTTTATGATTCTACATGTTAACATCATTTCATCAGCTACAGCTGCTAACCACAAGCTACTATGGTTTGATTTTATTAATAAAACCCCTTATTACTATCCAGAGAACGTGAAAGGTTTCTCATTTGCCATATTGACAGGAAGTAGCTATGAACTGTAAGTACTGTGCAACATTTTTATGACTAATTCAAAGAGCAACCTAATTAGCAGTTACCCATGCAATGATTTGCAAATGGCACAAATACAAAGGTGTCAAACCTGTTTTCACTTGAAAACCTCTATATAACTGGAATAAGCAAAGACTTTTTTGAGTGTTCACATACCTTCTTCCTACCAAATTTATTCATTCAATAACAACTTAACTCTATATATATCCTGTCATTTCATTAGCTCATCATATTTACAACACCAGCATAACCTTTAACTACTCTGAAAAAGCCTCATTAACAGTATCAGGATTTAAAAAAATAAATTAAGAAACCAGTATCAAATATAATCTACTTTTATCCTACCACATGCTGCATTTTCAAGGGATCAAAAAACTGGCTAGGTAGCTTTGAAAAGTTAAATTGTTGCAATCTATTCACTTAGGTATTCTTAATAAGCATATCTACTTCCTGCCCACCCTACCATGATATACTTCTAATGTGAAGATGTTATTCTACAGAAAGATAAAACTCATCTTTCTTTCATGAACATCAAACAAAAATTATTTACCAAGCCATGACCATGACGATTAGACACCCAGAGAACCTTATTCCCATAAACAGAATTTCCATAAGGATAAACTATAATTTTGCACAATACACAAAACTTGCAGTTCTTAAAGACTACAGACCGAAAAGAGTTAGAACATGCAAACAAGATGATTACAGACAAATGACAACTGTTGAATTCTTGTTTCTCCACTTGAAAAGCACACATACCTTTTCCTAAATGTGTATGTATACTCATGTATCTAGCTGTTCCTGTAAGGCTCTTGTGTTCTCGATATGGTATGTGCTTCTTACTTTCTGGATCTATATATTCCTTTGCCAAGCCAAAATCTATAATATGAATAATTTGCTGTGTTTTGTTTCCAGGTCGTCCTATTAAGAAGTTCTCAGGCTTTACATCTCTGTATATCAAGTTCTTTGAATGGACATATTCCATTCGAGAAATCTTTAACAGAAGGAAAAAAAAAAACAACAGAGTTTAGTTTAAGCTTCAGGTTGCCACATTAAATTGTGGTAAAAGCCAAATATCTTACAATGACTTTATATTTATAGGAAATTACCCCTTCTCTAGCTTTAAAACTGAAAGGCTATTGCTCTTAACAAGGTATCTCCAAAGTAAATGAAAATTTTACATAGATACATCATATTGTGTATTGGAAACTTTCACATAGACATTAGACATTATTATGCAACAGAAGTTATTTTCTTCAAGAACAAATGGCACCACGTATGTTTTGTGTACATTAAAACCGTAACCAGAAATTATATTACTCAGCAGTGAGCAGAAAAGTTCCATGTAGATCTATTACATATTAAAAGCACAGATGAGAGAAGCACTGAAAGTTCACTAATATGCACATAACCTCCATTCTATCTGGACTTTTTTCTATCAAAATTTACATATTTGTAAAGGAACAGCAAGTATTAAATAAACATGATCTTTGGATGTGTAATGATTTGAGCATTTTAAAAAATGAACTTTGTCATTTTGTCTGTAAATAAGCTGAAGATATGTTTATAGTTGCAGGCCTGTTATACACAACTACAGTTGTGCTTTAAGCAGTTACTTTTACCCTTCAAGAGTAAAAATTTCACAAACTATTTAGGGAAGTGGAGGTTCAGTAGCATTAATAATTCATGAGCACTTATTTAAAACACAATTTATTATGCTAAATATGCAAAGTCTTATGCCTGTCTTTCTATTTCCACCCACCCTTGGGTAGAAAACAAATCAGGAAATCTTCAAAAAAAGGAAAAAATTCTTCAATGAATAATTTTATGCTATTTTTCTATTTATGGAAGGGATTTGGGGATTTTTTTTCTTTGCTAGCTTTCTTTCCAAGAATACCCAGGAAAAACATTCGTGCTATTTATGAGTGCCATCATCCAACTGCTTTCGTGGATTAAAATTATTTTTATTTTACTCATTTTTAGAGTATGTCAAGCTAAAATTCATTATTTCACATTGTGATTATGAGAACTCAGAAGACACAATGAAACTACAAAGATGCAAAAATTCTTGAAAAACTTGAACAAAGCAAGTGAAAGTGACATAAGACACTCTTCCCGATAAAACTGTTTCACAGGCTCTTTAAAAGCCACCAACACCAATTTAAAACATGAGAAGTGCAAATCTCATATAAAATAAAGATTTAATCAGTGAAATAAAGATTTAATCCATTCAAGACTTAGTTATTCTAATGAACACTCAAATTAACATCTATTCTACTTACCAACTGTATGGCTATCATAAGAACTGTTTTAAGAGAAAATGTCCTACCACACAAGTCAAATAAATCTTCCAGACTAGGTCCAAGTAGTTCTAGCACCATAGCATTATATTTGCCACATGGGCCAAAATAGTAAACCTGAGGTATTCCAGCTGTAAAATGAAGACACAAAGTAATTATACAGGGTTAAAAAAGATTAATGAACACAGCAATAAAATTCTTATATATTTCAAGTTGATCTCAAGTTAAAAGTATATTTTTCACACAAAAATCAACAATAAAACTTCAATTCAAATTACTTAATGAATATCACGTTTGACTTCTGAAAGATTTAAAGCTTCTTATAAAAAATAAAAATCAGAGTGTATGTGTTAGGTTTTGTAACAGTAAATTGAAGCAAGTTTTTAAAAAGGTATGAGAAGAGGCTTAAATAAGCTCCTTTTCAACTAAAATAGGTATTTAAATTAAACTTTTTAAATTCAGGCTTTGACAAACCTACATTCAGGAATAAAACCACCTTATGTACAGAAATAATTTAAAAATCAAAAATAGATTAATGAATCCTCAAGTTTAAGTCAAGTTTTAGATGCATCATCAAAATAAAAAAAAAAGTTATAAATTGTTATAGTCATCACTTGTTAGTATTCATTTTTTTCCCCAAATGCAAGCATTTTCTACTTAAATTTATACTGGAAGGCTTCTCCTGTCTTCTCTTCCTCCATTATTTTTGGTTTCTGCTTAGCTCATAAAACAAAACGTTTTTCTTAAGTGCAAGTCAGTCCATTAAAAATCTAAACACTAGAAAGTGGAAGTTTGAATTTTAAAATCTAGATTTCTAGTATAATGTGTGGTACATTGCGATCTATTAATTCAAACCATATTAAGGACTAGGATTTTTTTAAATGTCATCTCAAGAACTGTTGACTGTTGAGGGAATTTTTTAGACATCTCAAGGGGAACCCATGATAAAAATTCACACTGATTTCAATTCTGAAGTGCCCCACAGCAGACAGCACTCAACTTCTTAAATTCTTTCAAAAATTGATGTCCAGAAAGAATCTATTAAATTCTATTCTTGCTGTCAACTTATTAAAATGATTTAAAATAAAAAAGATATTTGAATAAAACTCTGTTTCAGATTTAATAATTTATATTAACAAACACAATTTTATACATTTTAGTTGTGGGGTTTGGTCTTTTACTTAGAAAATTATTAAAAATAAAAATTAAGTTCAGAACAAAACAGATATCACTTCCAAACACAATATATAGGAATATAAAATATCCCACTGTACGTTCAGGTAACAATTCTTTAGATACTCCATAAGCAGGTATAAAATACATTTGCCTAGGTGGGCAAAAGGCAAATTTATTGTTAAAGCTACATTTGTTTTCAAATCTTGCATGCAGACAGCAGAGTCACAGTTCACAGTTTAATCTCCAAGTCACACATTTTACTGATGTAAAATACTTTACATTCTCCAACATAAAACACTTGAAGAATACGTTAATTTGCTGCTCATGAAAGCTATAAGAAACAAAGACTCTACTATTGTGTCAAAAAATTGCGCTTTGCTGAATTTTCTTTGGCAGCATTCCAGAAACCCTGTCAGGAACACAAGCTTATAGGACATGTTTCATCAGACAGCTGGTGATACCAAGGCCACAAACGTCTTGAAAACTATAGCTAAAAGTCACGCACATTGCACCGAGATTCCCTTACTATCTACTCTGTTACCAGGATCATTGAACAAAGGTCTCCTGATGCACACAGCTTAGACTAGCAAAACTACATGTTATCTGAAAAAATTTTTTTTTCCCTGAACAGAAGCACAATAGGCAAGTTCATATAACAAGGCTTCTCCTGGAACAGCAGAAGACTCAGTTAAATATGTTTAATAAATCAGTTAAGGGTATCTAGACCTTTATTAGAAACATAACCAACTTCCAGTTTAAGTTAGCAGTGAACATATGACCACCTTCTTCATGAGAATGTGCTTCCTGAAAGAGTATTTGACAAAAATGCAGACATCAAAATACCAAAAGTGTTCTTTAATATTCTCAAGCACTCTATTTACTATCCAACTAGCAACAATGCCATGTTCTGTCCTCATGTTCATAAATCTTCACTTCATCAATATGATGAACAGCACATATATTCCAAAAAATACAAAAAATATTCTGCACTTCTGGACTTTATAGGTCTATTTAAACATCTGCCTTAAGAAGTCAGGCAATTCAGAAGTGTGAAAATACGAACATTTAAATCCTTATAATCCAATTTTACTGTTGCCCTTTTATATACATCTATTGTGTGACTATACAACTAAAAGTTGATATTACTGCCTCTATTCATCCTGCACTTCTTCATATGCGCAGGATCTCTTCCTCATTCAACAGAATAAACTTTGTTCACTTATGGAAGCTAGTCATTACAGATTTTTTTTTTGCTCTTCAGTATGTATCTTCTGTGTCTCATTTACTGTAAATATTCAATACTTTGAAAATTTTTTTCCTTTCACAGGAACTTTTTCCATGGCATCTATTGTTACAATACTGTACTATATAAAACTGTAAAATCTACTTTCGGAATACCCTAATGAAACACTGGTTTTCACCTTCCTTCTCTGCAGATCAAATAAAAATTTATCCCTAACTCTGGGTGGTTTTTTGAGGTACATCAAGTTTTTAATACTTTGCTACAGCATTACTTATACTCAGCACAATTGAATTGTGTGGGCACAATTGAAAATATGTGCCCACTACAGCTTTGGGTGAAAAAAATTGTTTTAGTGAAACCAACAGCAAATGAACGCAGTATTTTTGAAGACCATTTTCACCACATCTTTTCCTACAACGAGAATAATGAAAATATAATCCCTAAAAATTCTGTTTAACTGTTAAACTTTCTGAAGACTATAGCTTCCATTTATTTTTAAAATATTTTAAATTAAGATAGCCAACATATGTACAGAAACGTAAATCCAAAAAGAAAAAAACACCTGACTACATAAGAAGAAAGAAAAGCACTGTGAATTTGTAAGAGAGCACCACCTGCAATGGTGCAAGACATTCTGAGAATTTCTGTACTTGTGTTTGCAAGTTCAAAGACTTTAATTCCAAAATATTCTCAAAAGATGTTAGTTTCCTCTATTATCATTGCATCTGCTCTGTATCTCTCTATAACATTTTAAAATATTTAACGCCCTTCAAAAATACAGACAACAGAATGTCTGGGTTTTGTCTAGATTTATAGAAGTCATTTGCATGACTACATGCTAGTAAAAGAGGAAACATTTTAGAAAGGAATTTGTGATTTTGTCAGATTCGGAGGCAGATCTGCCCATTTCAAAAGTGCGTTTATATGAGATGTCAAAAAAATCTTAACTTTTTATTCTACCACATCATATGATGAAAGCACCAAAAAACTCCCATTAGCATTTCGGCTGTGATCAATTTTATTCAATATGGCAAGAATAGTAGTTTTACCTACAACACAGTCTTCTGATTAGACAAAAGTCCAGAATACCTCAAAATTGTGCTTAACCTGTTATTACTCACTTGTGCAAGGCAGATATATAGTGCTACATTTAAAATTCTTTAGGTTTATAAAAATCATTTTATATTAACAGTTAAGTACTAGAAGTTTGGGCATTTGTTTCATTTTTTTCAATCAAAATAGTCTTACTGCTTTTGCTTAAAAATAATAACCAAACCTCATTCTGTTGTTCGTGTTATTTCTTCACATCTTTAGACCTCCAGAAGAAACATTACAAACTAACACTCTTACTGAAGATTATCTGGGGTTTTTCGCCCACAAAGATAGACATGTAAGCCCCTTCATGTAAATCTTTAAGAAAAATATAGTAAGTGAGGAAAAAAAAAAAAACCAACTTTAATTTCTAGGAAATGAAGAACTTGCCCTTTTTTTGACAGGATATTCCAACACTTGTTACCAGTTAACAGTGTGTATTTTATTTCCTTTTTGAATTAGGCTGGCTTCAACTGCTGAAGCCCTTTCTTGTAAGAATACAAGCAAATACTTGTAAAACAAATCTCAGTCTTCTTTCTATGAAATTAAGTCAGTGTTCTTAGGTGTCTCACTTAAAAATATGCTTTGATTACTATTCAAACCTTTCTATAAGCTTGACAGATCTTCTGACCCATTCTCAAAAATCATTTTCAAGAAGTACCCACGGCAAATCATGTGGAGAATTCAGTTATTGTCACACTGTGTGACTATTCACTAAGCTGTGACTATTAAGTTACAAGTAGCTTTCTATTCTTCCACCAACAAAGAAACTTAACTGAGGCCAAAAAAATACTACTACATACTTAAAACATCTAATTCCTTTCTAGGTTTAGAAGGCTGAATACAGCATCCTTTTTTTCAGATATGAGTCACATTTGCTTATCCTCAGATATTTATCATGCTCACAAGCAAAAGAATTTCATTTGAATAGACTCAATATACTTAAGCCATCTACGATGCTATATGTGACTGCCCTATAATAAAAATTGTGGAACCATTTTAAACCAATATGACTTTAAATCTCATTTTACTTGTAGTAAAAATCAAGACAGTCTTAACATGGAAGTTGACTATTTGAATATTGGCTGGATTCAAATTTCTTTTTCTAGAAAAGTTAATTTTCATTAGTCACCTAAAACATTGCCATTGTACATCAGTGGTCTCCCAAATAGAGTGCACACACAAAGTAAAGGTAAAAAAGACACTGGACCCCTCAGTCAAGATGGTTGTGTCACATATAGTACGCACAGGAGAGATGCTGGCAGAAGAGTGGGAATGCAGAGATGACAGTATTGTACTCATTTGTTCACTCACTTTTGTGTTATTGCAATTGATATGTGCCCAGGTAAGTAGATTTATGGATTATATTGTCTAGTTTTCACTAAACTACCCATCACAAAACAGACAAGCAGCTTAAAATTATTTCTATAAAGGAATCACACACTGAAGATAATGCTAGCACATGCTAACAAGAAAACAGCAGAGCTCACAATTCTCGTACTGCTTGTACGAGTTTATTTTCAACAAGAATTTATTGAAAAGCTAACTAGAAGATTACCACCATGTTTATCAGATCAATAAAAATGCATTAAGTATTCCATATAAATTATCATGCTGTAATAAAAATTGTGCATGATCAAAATCATCGAAGTCTTAAATATGGGGCACATATCCTTCAGTTAGTCACTTTTCCACAACTGTATAAACTGCAATCTCTCCAGTACCTTTCTATTAGCAAGCCACTATTAACAGAACCATTCTATCATCTGTCAAGGACTTAAATGCTTTAGAACACCACGTTTGCATACATGATATCCAGAAAGTTTCCAAAGCTGACAAGTTTTTAAAGGTCTGACTTCCTTTATAACTATGACAAAATAAAAACATCGTAATACAGTTGTAATCTACCAATAATATTTTCTGTATCTGTCAAACATCTTTAAAATAAAGAAAATCTAGTAGAACTTATTTATAGTTGTATTGGGTTTGCGTGACAAGGTTTTAGTAGCAGGGGCCTACAAGGGTGGCTTCTGTGAGAAGCTGCTATAAACTTCCCTTCTGTCCAATACAGCCACTGCCAGATGGTTCCAAGATGGAGCTGCTGCTAGCCAAGGTCAAGCCCATCAGTAACAACGGTGGCACCTCTGTGAGAACATAATTAAGAAGAGGAAAAACTGCTGTGCAACAGCCACTGTGAAAGAGAAGTGAGAATATGTCATTGAAGACACCAAGGTCAGAGAAGGGAAGGAGGTACTCCAGACACCACTGCAGAGATTGCTCTGCAGCCTGAGACTATGGTGAGGCAGGCTGTTCCCCTGCAGCCCCATGAAGGTCCACAGTGGAGCAGATATCCACCTGCAGCCCTTGGAGGACCCCATACCAGACTATGTGGATGCACCCAAAGAAGTCTGTACGCTTGTGGGAAGTCATCATTGGAGCAGGCTCCCGGCAGGACCTGTGGCCCCGTGGAAAGAGGAGCCCACATTGGAGCAGGTTTGCGGGCAGGACTTCTCACACCACAGGGGAACCACACAGGAGCAGTCTGTGAAGGATGGCGTTAAATCCAGTAGGAACCTGGTCAGAAGTGGTGGATCTGGATGAGGGGATTGAGTGCACCCTCAGTAAGTGTGCAGATGACACCAAGTTGGGCAGGATTTGTTGCTGGAGGGTAGGAAGGCTGAGAGGGATATAGACACTCTGGATCAATGGGTCAATAGTATAAGGTTCAACAAGGCCAAGCCAACAGGGCTACACTTGGGCAAAACAACCCTATGCAGCACTTGGGGTACAAGAGATGCTTGATGGACATGGTTTATTGGTGGACTTGGTAGTACTAAGTTAACAGTCAGGCTTGATGATCCTTCCAACCGTAACAATTCTATGATTTTAAGAACTACAGCCTGTGTGAGGGAATCACATTGAAGACGTCTGTGGCGAACTGTCTCCTGTGGGAGGGACCCCAAGCTGGATCAAGGGAAGAGTATGAGGAGTCATCCCCCTGAGGAGGAAGGAGCAGCAGAGACAACGTGGGTTGTACTGACCAGAACCCCCATTCCCCATCTGCTTGTGTCACTTACAGATAAAAAGGTAGAGAAAGTCAGGAGCAAAGATTAACCCAGAAAGAAAGTGCAGGGAGACGGAGACAGATGGAAAAGAAAGGGAGAGAGTGTGTGTACATTTTAAAATCTAGTTTTCATTTTCTCATTATCCTACTCTGATTTGATTGTCAATAAAGTACATGAATCTTTCCCCAAGTCAAGTTTGGTTTGCCCACCAAAAACGGGTGAGTGATCTCCCTGTCCTAATCTTGACTCACAAGCCTTTTGTGGTATTTTCTCTTCCCCGTTCTGCTGAGCAGGGGGGAGATAAACTGGCTTTGGTGGGCACCTGATGTTCACCAAGGATCAACCCACCACACTAGTTCATCACTGTTATCTACCTTGCCTCCCATCTTTTTAAAGAACTTCAGCATCAAACCTTCTTTAAGCCTGAGGCTACATACCATTCACTGTAATTACCTAATGCAATAGACAGGATGACTAGTATGAACACAGACAAGTATCTTAAAGCAAAATTTCCAGCTACTTGCTTTAACACTATACATAGTAGTCTCAATTATTGCATGTGGCCTCATTTAGAAAAAAAAATATAATTTGGTAAACAAGCAGCAGAGGCTGACAGTCAAGCAACTATCAAGCACACAAGTCAATGGTAATACCACTTGGACTTAACCTTGTGTTCCCAATCTATCACTGACTTAATTTTGAACAGTAGCTTGGCCAAATATTTTCTTAAAGCAAGAAGACAGCTTTTCGGTCTTGTAATATTAGTTTCCTTTTAGTTTCCTAAACCACTCAAAAAACACACCTACAGATGTGATATGCACTATATCTTATTACTTAAGTTGTCTGTTAGATCAGATCCATAAATGCCAGTAAAATACACAGGACAGCACTCGCAGAACAAGCTGTTCCAGATTCAGCTTCCTACACCCCACTGCCTTTTTTGTGCAGTGTTAATCTTCATATGTGACAAATTGGACACAAGCAAAATACCCTAAACTGAGTAGGCCAAACATCTATAGTAACAGCAATCTTCCATGGCACATACATCTGGTACTCAAGGATTCAATTCAACAACCTGCCACAAAGATTCCCTACTAAGTACTAATACTACTCAGTTTTCCCTACTAAGACTACAGAATCTGGCCTGAATCCTCTGAAGGTAAGTGGTTGCAAAATGGAGGGTAGTGCCAGATACAGTTTTTGACTTGAATTAAAGCAGCATACATAAAACCAAAGCAGCACACACAGAAGGTGATACCATCTCCAGAAATATAGCACTTCATGGCTACTGAAACCATGATCATCCATGCACCTCTAAACATGGAATGAAACAGTATTTAAGCAATACAATGTCATTACTGCTATAATGCCATTTTGGAGGCATACACCATATCACTTGGACTATACTTCTTATTTACAAATAAAAGCGTGTTTGTAAATAGTAGTACAACAGTACAACAGTAAGATTTTTCCATTAAAATAGATATAACTATTTCTTTGTATTACTAAAACAGAATTAGAAATGCATTTTATTGTAAGCCTTATTAAATCAAACATCCATTTTATTTAACATTCACAATGTTCTGTGAACTGTACCATCAAGCCTCCTTCACAATTACAGATCTCTATTGTTTTTTAGACAAAACACACTGATTAATCTCTGAAATTTTTGTGCTATGTCATATTCAAAAATTTTTGTACACCCACAGGATTCTTATGGTAATTGTTTCCCAAACATAAATATATGCACCTATTCTCACTAGACCTCCTGCACTGATTCTAGGCAAAGAAATTATGTTTTTAACATTATGCTAGAAATGCTGGAAAGGCAAATGCTAGAAAAGTCTGGTATAAAATAAGAAAACTTGCCAATACTATTTCCTATAGTTTTTGTTGGACTATACTTAAAATATAAATTTGCAATGATCATCCTTATTTATTCAGTTAAAGGTAAATATTAGTATATTCACATAAATAATCGAGCACTTCAATCTCCCTGTTAAAGTGTACCAGCAGCAACGGAACTCCAAACTGTCCTTTTTTTACCCAAATAGCTTGCAAAAAAACCATAGCAGTCATCAGTACACAGATTAATAGCGCATATGAACAGATACCCCTTTCAGTCAAGGGATAGCCTCTTTTAAGCGCCTTTAACAAATTTTAAATTAAGCATAGAGCATGACTTTCTAAGTTCACTTACTCTGTATTTTTATTATTTAATACACATTTAAAAACACTTGAAATTGCTACTTATTGTTTATTCTTCTACATAATAACCCCACTCAAAGTAGAACAAAAGTAATAAAGCAGGACAGCACTACTAAAAAAAAGTTTTAAGAGGAAATTCAGATACCCACTTAAAAGTACAGCTCAAAGCAACGTTCATGCCAAGTTACTAAAAAAAAAAATTCACTTTACATTCATACAGCGTATACATATATACAGTAACAGCAGGATGCCAATCCCAAAGTATTCTCAAAAATATGTAATGGAATAAGTTATTTTAGATTATTTCTATAAAATCCATAAACAAAAGTGATCACTTGCCACATTAATCTAGCTACAATTTACTTCTAGCACTACAATCAAGCCGACTTGATTGAGATACTTCCTCATGATATGGCAGAGTATCAATCTAGTAAATAAGTTACAGTCTACTGATTGAGAAGGGAATTAAGAGATCATAATTTAATGATAATTTCATCTTGGGAAAAGTCATAACAGAGCACAGACGCTGATACAGTGCAGTGTAGTGATGAAAGCATGCTGTGCTGTATTTTCTTTCACAGTCTGAGGTAGAAGGCAGGGTGGCTATAACCCAGGGGATGAGCCAGAGCAATATGAAAACACATTGTCTTTTCCCAGGTGGAGACAATGAACCTGCCTTATTAGAGCTTGTGTCCAAAAAAAAAAAAAAGAACAGATCACCTATCACTACCTAATATATTAAAGATAACCTCACTTCCAGTGCAAATATCTGCCTCATGCATTCTCTACCCTCAATAGAGCTGTATAGAGCAATTAAAAAGGTGTCACTGAACGTTCAGTTCTCACACACACACTCAAACTGGTCTGAACTGAAATTCAAAAATATTACCATAAACATTTTTGTCTTTACCCACAGAGAAAGCACTGAACACTGAAGTACGGAACTTCATTATTGACCTCCAGCCCATCAAACACCTTTTCAAGAAAATAGGGAAAAACTATAAACAGCAATGTCTACCCCACCAGTCAACATTAAACTGTGTATAATATGCCTTCTAACAGTGTTCAATCTCAAGCCTCAAGGCAACCTGCACCACAACAATAAAAAATTTTCAAAAGAGTGTTTTAAACTGACTCTGCTACATTCCCAAATCAAAACACCATTATCTAACCTGGATCATCTCAATATGTTCTACATTCTAAAATTAATATTCTGCTGAAACTGATTACCAACATGGTTAGCGGCCTCCACTCCTCTACATCAGCAGTTGACTACCATGTACAAATGCTTTGTACTTCCCTGTCTGCAACTTCTGCATACTACATACAGGCTTGTTCTCTATTCACTAACAGAATTACTAGCCAATACACGTTACAAGTGGTCTAGTAACTTTTCTGTATCTTCCAAAATCACATTATGCTAGCACTAATTCTTCAGACATTAATCCAGTTGCTACTGTCCACGTAGTATGATTCTATTATGTCTAAGAGACTTTCATGATCTCTAAACTGTAAAACATATTTTTTAGATAACAATGCAGAATGCAATTACTCATTATTCTTAGTACCAAACCATGGAAAAGATTCTCATGTGCAGAATGCAGTACTTAGCATTCATCTAACACTAACCATAGCCTTTTAGAATAAAACACCTTTTTCCATAATACACAAATACATATCTTATCCATGCACTGGCCAATAGTTACTCTGTAAGTAAAGTGTTTGCCAGCTTTAAGAGTGGAACTGTTAACTATACTCAGGTAAAAGAACAGAGGCACAGAAGTTAAGAGAAATAAAATACCATTAACAATACTGAGCATCTGCCTTCTCTGAAACATTAACACAGCAGTTTCAGAAGTAGGGTAATCCACAGCTGAACAGATCTTTGTCTCTTTCAAAAATGGCCTCAAATGAAAAGCTAAAATCTAACTATGGATACCCCTTGTTGCTAGAGAGAGGCACTACAGTAACAGTCTGTTCTTCACAAAACAGCAGCATTGCAGACACAAGCTCTAGTAAGGCAAGTGAAGGAGCAGGAGCCACCTGCCATTCCTTTGTTCCACTTATCAGATGGGTAAGTACAAGAGAGTCCTCATTCACTTCCAAAGAATCCCCAGTCATTGCGACTAATGACCCACAGATTTATTAAGAGAAACATCAGACAATAAAAGTTGAATGGTTTTCATGCTCTTCAACACATAATATGTAACTTCTTTAATAGATACGGACTCATTATTGCAAAAGAGAACTGATCTGTACTGTAAATATCTACCGGTCAAAGAAATCAAGCATTTAAAAAGTTTTCACCAATAAGGTTTTAAAATTTTTAAAAAATTCCACATTAAAAAGATTCTCAGCTTTACTGCTCAATACTCAAATTAAGCCAGCAATTAATGCCTCCCAATCTCTCACAGTAGGGAAGCACACTGAATTTAGGTGCAGTTAAATTATGGGCATAACAAATGAAATGTATCTTATTATCATCTTCTTATCACAAGGATAAAGACTGATAGCATAAAGGATGAATACAAAAATCAATTAAAAAACCTAAACCCATTTTCTATGCATTCCAAAAGTCAGTGTAATTTCAGGTAAGAATTCAGCTGTAGTCCCATTTGTAGTACTGTACTTTTGACAACCTATTAGTTTTTCTTATCATTCATACTTAGATATTAAGCACTTCAGTAAAATTTTATTAGAACTAAAGATATCTGTAGGTTACTCATTCAGCTTACTAAAATTTTCTGTATACAGACTAAATGATCTCAAACTTCATGAGGAAGATGTGTGCACAGTTACTGAAGAACAAAATTTTGGCAGAAAAGAGACAGCAATTTCCATAAAAATATCTGGAAAACAAATCGTATGAGAAGCGGCTGAGGGAGTTGGGACTGTTTAGTATGAGGAAGAGGAGGCTGAGGGGAGACCTTATCACTCTCTACAACTGCTTG